>OZ037776.1:2218835-2231335 GCA_964035525.1 Porites cylindrica
AAGTGGCATACAGTAGTGATACCCCTCAATTCTGGCATCACCGTGCATGTTACAAGTATAACTTTCACTGTATTCAAGCTGGAAAAATCGCTCAAACACTGTAACCATTTCTGGCAAGTCTGTTAACATTAACATAGATTGTCTTGCAAGCAATGACAGATAAGAATATAATTGGTTACCAACAGTCATTATTTGAATCAGTATCATCGACTAAAGTAATCATTCTTATCTTACTATAAAGTCTTATAAATTAAAGCGCACAAACTAATTGCAACACATTGTTGTCCTGCATTTTTCCCAAATACTACAACGTTTCCTTGACAGAATGGAGCATGAATCGATTTTGTACCATGATCTAAATAAACTGAAGGCCCTGGATTCTTCTCGATATCAGTAGAAAGCTTAAATTAGCCAAAATTAACCCGGTGAATCAAGCTCTTGCAAGCACTATAAAATGGATAGTTGTATGTACAGAGGGACAAATACTTACTTAAAACCCTATTTTGATACCTCACCCCCACCTAAATAGCCTCTTCTTTTATGCTAATACGACAGATAAACCTTTCCTTGTTTTCGAACTTATTTTGGACTTGCCCTTAGTAAAGACCCCACACTCTTACAGTTACTTCTGTATTGGTTTAAGTATAAACCATTTCTATTTTAGACGACAATGAAATGACAAAAGCGCAATTCATCAGAACAAGCAGCATTTTGGCACCAGGTAAATGTCGTGCGTTGCCTACCGACCCCATATGCGAGGTAGTAACTGGAACAGCAGTGATTTTCCATCTAGCCGGTCGGCAAGACCGCGCGTATGTCTCTCCTTTGAATATAATTTACAATGCCCTCTCTTAGTTCCGCACTTATTTCCTCCACACCATCGAATGTTCCATTGACTTCGGCTTTGCCTTATCTAAATCCTCCGTACATACAGGCATCTGATATTTCCAGTGCTAAACGTACGTGATCTGTTCTTGGATTGTTTTGATTTGATCTTTGTCACCTTCAAACCACCCGCGTCCCGATCACGCGCCTATTGTGATTGTAATCCAATCAGAGCGCTTGAAACATTCGATATCTCTAGGGAACCAATCAGCAAAACATCTAGATTCTGGATGTTTTGGTATAAGCGGGGTTGTAATTGGCTCGGCGCTATCAAAGGGATAGAGCTCTGGTCCAGAGGCTTTTCGCGCGGGTCGCTTTTTAAGACTTGACCGAAACCGGAAACCGCGCATGAAAAGCCTTTGGCACCCAGGGTAGGTTGTTTACCATTTATAAAAAAATTCCGGGAAAGTTTGGTTGGGAATTTTCGGTCGGTAAGAACGGTACGTGCCGTTACCATTTGCCTAAAATTACCGGATTGTCGCGCCGCGCTAGACTGGATTCTAGTTACAACATGAAACTAGTACGAAACTCAAGAAACTTGTAAATGGTAAACCAATTTCCGTTTGGGACGTCCAAATCGGGAAAACGGGACTACCTTTTCAGAATTTCCGTTTGTCCCGGGAATTTTCCCGCGGAACGAACCAAAAAAACGTTTACCATTTACATCCCAACCGGAATTTCCGGGAATTCGTTGTAAATGGTAAACAACCGATATCATCGGGTTACTACCATCCTTGAAGCACGGCAAATTCTGCGCGTAGTTTAACCCAGTTTCAACTTGTCAGTTTTGGCCAATGAAACGTTTTCGGTTAGTCTCTGTCGTGCAATTGACAACGTTTTTGGCGCCGTACGAACATGTTTTGATCACGTACTGACTAAGTTTTCAGGTTTTTCGTGGAAGCCTATTCTATTTTTAAAGTCTGCATGTGTCAACATGGTGATGCGACGTCAAGTTCAAATTGGAGATACTAACAGAGTTTTTTTATGAATCCGCCCGGGAGTGTTGACGATATGAAAAAACTACATTTTGCGTGAGATTCCGCAGATACGTTTTACGGAATTTTATTTACTTTACAAAAACGATGAAGGAGAATATGCAGTGTTGAATGACGTTCGCATGGCAGACATTCGCCTCGCCTCGCTTGTTTACTTGCCTTGTTTACGTTAGCACGTATTGCGTGCCTATTTCACTTTTGCGTCAAAACAGGCCGTTTCGATTACTCTATTTCTCTTGGGCCAAGCCCAAATAATAATGTATTTCGGTCGCTGATTTTAATAAAAAGAATCTTTCTCAAATCATTATATAGATCACAGTGAGATAATATGTGCATGCAGTTCATTTTCAACCGAATTTAGGTTGCTCTTATCACATATTCTAAGGTCTTCAGGAGTTTTCGGAATTGTAAATCTTTCAGTTTCTATTTTTAAATTATGATTTCCTATCCCAAATTTGGAAGCTACACGCCTATGTTCCGTATTCCGGATAAAATTGATAAATTCAGAGTAATTTGTTTCATTTTTGCAACTTTTGCGAAATCACTCCCTGTTGTATATCGATGTTTCCATTGCGAGTCCGTGTGACTCATTATCTCGGTTTACGGTTCATTTTCCCAACGACGTAAACATAATAAAGTATCTACTTGTTGTCACTTTCAACAAGTGTGGCATGAAATGAAAGGCATTTTATTGCCCATTCTTCCTCTATGTAGCCCCATATTTAGAGCCTTTTAGTTAGGTAATCAGTCTCAGATAACGTATTTTTGAAAAGATATGCAACTTCAGGTCGCGAAGCTACAAACTTCGTGCTGTAGTAATTTGCGTAACATTTATAGCTACATTTAGCAACATTTCATGTTAGCGTGAACATATATACACGATATTGGCGGAACATGACAATTGCTCAAATCGATATTCCCAATAGATCGGTTGCAGTAAAAAAGGTACTACATGAATATCAATACACATGTTGTGCGTTTAGAAAAAGTTGATATATTTGTAAGACAAATAAGAGCTTATAGGAAATAGCTTAGCCTTCCTTAATCTTTGCGGCTATTATGCTGTATGATGTCCTATGCCAAAAGAGGATCACTTTAGCTTTGTAACACTGCAAAACGCACGAGCAGGATTTATATATGGATGTTTTTTGGCTGGGCGTTGCTGATCTAGCGAGCTTCTAAAACGTCATGGAAAAGTTCACATAGCAAGTGTGATCCTAATTGTTGTATTTCTCAGAACCAGGAGCCCATAACCCGGAGCGTTCAACTGCCATAAATTCGTGCAACGGCGTTTTTGCAAGTGAGTTTATTTTTAGATAAGTTTTTCCCACGAAAAATAACTGTTCCACGAGGTCAGTTCCTCCGTTTGATCATCGTTTAGACTGTTAGTAGCTCGCTTGGACCTTTTCACAGTCGGCTATTTCGAAGATGATTTCGATTTAATTCCCTTTGCGTGAATTATGCGTTGTCGCCGATGAAGTAGACGTCCTGGCTAGGTTTTGCAAATCTTGCTCTGAACTGCTAGTTTCCGTGTAAATACTGAAATTGCCGCTTAAAGTACTGTCAGAAGACTCCTCTGAAGATTTTTCAATGTGAAGGAGTTGTCCTAGTTACGTATTAAAAGTTTATCGTTGAGGACGCAATTGCTAGTGATTGGCTTTTCGAAAGCAGTTCGCGGGAAAGGCTTATCTAAAAATAGACCTACTTGTGAAAACGCCGTTGCATAGGCGCAGTATGGAAGTTAGACTTAGCCTCGTTCCCAGATCAGAGGAATCCTCAAGGACAGAGCCCTGGAAACAAGGTTGAGTTGACGCTCTTGTCCTAGAATTCTGAAAGCCCGTTTGAACTCTTAACTAAACTTGGATGACTGGGACCACTTTTGCGAATTATCAGCGCATGATGGTTTCCTTGTTTTATGAATTAATCATCTCTAGTCTTGATCAAAGTTACACGTAACATAAGGGTTGAAAATTAACAACCCAGGCTTTATTTACCCTTATTTTGCGCTATCACCCCCTTATTTACCCAAGGTGCGGCCCTGACACTTAGTTAGCAACTACGTAGCGTTATTTCAGGGTAATCTGGAAAAGCAAGAATCCGGAGCACCGAAAATACTGCAAAGAGTTTCCGAAGATTGCCGAAGTCTCACGACGATCCTCGAAACACAAACGACTGAGATCATCGACTGCCCGAGATCATCTAAGGGGCCTCTTTCTTTTGTAGGGTAGGCATTTTAGGTTTCTATTATTATAAACAGGTTCACAATACTGGACACGCATGGCAGGACATGCAAGGTTTACAAGAATTTGTGTGATTATTTTGTTTATTTTTTTTTCAATTAATGTTTTAGTACGTTGCACGAAATTTTTCTATGGGGGTTTCACCCCAGTCCCCCGATTTTTTCTGATGCGAGGAGGGCGTCTGTACACAAGTAAAAATTACAGGAAAAGTTTTTCAGTGTCTGGAAAGTCACTTTGTTAGATGAAAAACACTGGCCAGGGATCATTTACATCCCTTAGGAACTACAGCATCGTTCTAGTGCAAATATTTCACACCGCACGGTCACTCTAAAAAAACTTATAAAGGCAAAATAGCACGACAAGTTACAAATCTTTTCAAAATAGCATGACTTGGTTCCTCTTTTAGCAAACTGGGGGAGAGTCAAATCCAGTTTAAAGATTCTCAAGGTATACTATATTACACATCAGATAATAACTACATAATAACTAATAACTATCAGTTTCGTTGTCTGGCTATTATTCTACGCACTGACAATTATAAAAACTAGAAGTTAAACCTTTTTTTAGAATGATTTTGTTCATTTGCAGAAAGACAGAGTATGATGAGTATAGTGGATTAAGAAAATAGCAGTACAGGTTGCACGTGACGAAAAAAAATCGAATGGTTTGACCAACCTCGTTCCCAGGATTGTGTCCTACTCGTTCGTGACGGGAGAGAACCCTGGGAACGAGGTTGAGTTTTAATGAGGCTTGGGCCCGGCGATGGTTTTCTCTCAGGACTCTCAGTGCAATTTGATTTGTGAGTGGGTGTGCGGATTATGATGAGTTTTCGTCCACATTCTGACAAACATCCCAATTTTTCAATTGAAAAGTTTGCGATCAGTAGCAAGAATTCATTTTTTTCATTAAATGTAGATCCGTTTGACTTTCTTAGTTGTTTAAAAAATGGAAGAGTTCACTAAAGAAAACAATAGCAGTTCTTTAATCAAGCCAGTTCCGCAATAGACCTTTAAAGCTTGCATGTTGTATATGTTGTGGTTCAATTTTATTCTTGGTTTAAATTTTATTTCCCTTTGTTTTTGGGTATGGTAATGTATGATAATGTATGATAATGAGTTTGAAACAAAGGAAAATAAAATTTAAATCAAGGATAAAATTGAACCACAACATATATTTTGCTTTCTGTTCTGTTACCCAAGAGAACTATTTCTTTCAAATGTCCTGATATACACGTGCATCCACTTGAATATGTATGTCTACATAATTTATGAAATGACTAAAGACAAATTCCCTGGAGAACATCACCTGGTCTTAATTTGAAATGTAAAACATACAAGCTGAAAAGATCTATTGGTACGCGATGTTATGACTCCTACTTTTCAGGCCGAAACAATCAAGTGAAACGGACACAGCTGGCTGGAACTGACGCTAAAACGGTCGGCAGTTTTAGAGAGGCCGGTCCGACAATTGCAAAGAGAGGAAAATACTGTATTTGACCGCCGACTTAACTTCAGTTAACTTGTGCCACTTGCTGAACGTCTGACGACGCTCGAAAACAATTCACACGAGCAAACCTTATTTGAATGTAAGCAGTGGGTGCCTCGTTACATCACTGTTACATGTTCACTTAACTCGCGGTATGAAAATCAAAATAAACTTTTCGCTTCACCCTTTCGTCTAGGACCATACCACAGGCAAAACACTAGTACTCGTCTGATCGATCACTGAAGTTAAATACAATCCTGACACTATATTACAATTTTAGGAGCCAAAGTTGAGTGACATTTGATCACATCTTTCCTTGCATTTTCATGAAGTGAATGACAGCATCAGTGATGAATGCAACCATAGAGAAGAATCCAAAGGCCTTAGAGGAGAGAAAAATAAGATATATTAGTCTAAGACAGAAAATTTCGAACTGATGTACGAACATTCTCCATAGGAACAGACAGAGGCCCCTACAATATTGGAGTCTGGAAAATTAAGGAAGGCTTAAGAAACTGGAACATGCCTTGGAGGCACAAAAATCACTTCTTCAGCAATTTCCCGTAGCGTAGCATAAACGTTTAACTCAAGAGTTTGTGGTTGCGACCTTAATTCAGTATATATAATTTATTTTTTATCGTTTTGAACCCTTGCATCGGAAATTTCATGGAGCCTAGTAGTCGGACTCAACCCCTAAAAAACGCTCAGCTTTCAGTTTGTATGGCGTTCCGCTCAAAGCGTTTTAACACTTTGAATTAAGAAAAGAATTGAAAGAATTAAAAGTTTGAAAAAATTAAATTTTTTCAAACTGTACTTTCTAGCCAAAATGACCACCTTGGCCTTAAAATGATATTTTTAAGTATAAAAACCACTTCAGCTTGTTGCTAAATGCGAATTAACCCTATTTTGAGCGGACGTTTTTCTGCTTCCTTCCTTCCTTTGTATAACTTCAAAACCGCTCAAATGATACAACCACCACAATTGCATAGAATAATGTACTCACACAGGAACCCATAGTTTACTCATCATATCTAACATCTTGGCATAACGTGATTGACTCAATGACGTAATTTGACGTCATTATGACGCTGGAGAGGCGGGGATTTGTGAAGACCCTATCCTCAAGTTTGCATGTCTAGATATCGCTTTTAACATTCAAGGTACCAAAATTTAAGGTTGGTGATAGTGTTTTGCATTCTTCCATTCCCTTTTGCGTAAAGCCAGCCTGACATGTCAAAATGTTCAGTGGAACCTTTATTCAGGGGACAACCACCGGACCAAGATAAGTGTCCCCTGAACAGAGGTGTCCCCTGAATGGGGGTTGGGTTGGGGTTTGCAACAAATTAAATATTTTTCTTCTATTCTACCTCAGCATCTGCTGCAGTCACTATTTCAAACAGCTAGATCATGTATAAAAAATCCTGATTAAATTATCTCGGCGAGGCAGTGTGTGTTGAATTCCAACAAGTGCAATACATCCATTTAAGTGAGATAGTGCATACTTTGAAATTAAAGCTATCGTCATTGCATTATGCCGACTCGTGTATACTTAAACTTGTCAATGATGTCAGTTGTGGTCAATAATAACTTTTTGAGTGCTAAGGAATCCGTTGCGCTCAATGAAAGTTAAACCCAGGTTTCGGGACCCAGTAAAAAAGTCCCTTTCTCCTGAATATAGGTGTACGTCCCTTCAATAGACTTAACAAATACAAAGATTAAGTGAACATTTTACCGGGCCCAAATTTTGTGTCCCCTAAATAGAGGTGTCCATTTAATAGAGGTGTCACAATAAAGGAAAGGTTTCGCACTGTAGTTTGATTTTCCTACATACCGCTGCTGCAATCAGCTTATCTACTGAAAAACCATATGGGCGTAAACCGCCATAAATGTAGTTCCATTTCCTGGCATCATCAGCTATCAGAGATGAACTGATCAAAAGAAGCACTGCCACAACAGCATCGAAGATCATCACCTACAATGCAATTTCAAGAATGTAACAGCGTTTAACGAGCTGTGTTTTGGTTTCTACGGGAACTAGGTAGACTAGGTATCCAAAAATGGCAAACTGAATACCCAAATCATCACGAACAACAGTATGCTGCCTTTTATTCCTAGCGCAAAAATATGCCTTCCTGAGTTTGGGCATGCGCAGAAAGCAGTGGCATGCTAATTCTGTTTACCAGCCTGTTGCAGGCGATCAGATTGTGGGGACGTCGCAAAAAGATGTGAGCAGCAAAAACAGCGAGGGTGTGACGTCTTTCCTTCCTTTTTTAACCCTCGCTCTCTGACTTCACGCGGCACTCGACTATCTGAACGCCTGCGGGACTTTTTAAGGGCACTTCCTCGAGGTAACTGTAAATGGCCTTAACAATTTGGTAATTTCGAGCAATATAACTTGTTGCTTGTATCGAATATGTAATGAGAAAAGTCTTTTAAACTTTTGGCACCAATGAGGGATCTTGTGACGAATTTAAAGTTACAGTGGACCACTCAAAATGTCGCTACAGAAACTTAGTACTATTATCGTCCCAAGTGCCGTGAGCAGGTGGTGTTTCCAGTTGGTGGGAAAGTTGACTAAGATGATAACACCAAACAAGCTGGGAGATGGGTTATCACCGTATTCGACGATGTAATTATTTTCATAATATGAGACTCTTACCGGCAAGTTCCAGTCAATATTGACATTGATCATCGAAATCACGTTGAAGGCAAATAGAACAAATATGGCGATAACCAAGACCCACGAGGTGATGGTGACAAAGAGAAAAAAGTCCATCCTCCCCCAGGAAAATGAACCTTTAGAGCCGGCAGCCAAGCCAAACGCTATCATCAACAAGAACTAAAAGGATAAGAACAAAAATTACGTCGAAAGATAGTTCAAGAAATACAAATGTGGTGAGGTTGCTTTGGTAACGACTTATATAAAACGATTAGCCCATTTTACATTTGTCTTTGGTTACCTGGTTTTAGAGTGAAAGAGAGGCAGGAGTTGAGTTTGTTTTGATGAAAAAATATTAAATAATAAAATAAAATAAAATAAAATCCAAACAATTTATGAATAGACAGGTATGGAAGGGAGCACTTTTTGCTTGCAGCTAACAACATTTTTCTTCTTCTTTTCTTTCCCCTCAGTCTCTCTCTGTCTTTTCTTTTTGACTTTTTTGTTTGACATCGTGGGGTGTATTTTATCTTATTTCAACACTGTTCCCCT
The DNA here is from genome assembly GCA_964035525.1 of Porites cylindrica. Taxonomy (NCBI): domain Eukaryota; kingdom Metazoa; phylum Cnidaria; class Anthozoa; order Scleractinia; family Poritidae; genus Porites; species Porites cylindrica. The sequence continues at coordinate 2,227,652 of OZ037776.1, forward strand.
AGCTAGTTAAACTAATAAATTTTGTACTCAGTTCAACTCGCGCTTAGCTCTGACTTAGCTCGCAAAGAAACGCTTAATTGCTTGGCTGTTTACATCAGCCTCATCAGTATGGGCATTTCTCTTGGTATGGGGGATGTATAATATACTATCAAGAAGAAACTTACAAATTGAACAATTTTGATTATTCCAGGGATTGAAGTTATGTACTCCATGATAAAACCAATCTGTTCACCACCACCACTACTTTGCTTCTCTGGAGCCTTGTCAGTGTTAGCGCCTTGATTCTCTGGATCCGCCATCTTTTTGGATAAAGGCTATCTAACACAAAAAACGTTAAATGATGTGTTAAATAAGCCAAGTTACCAGTAAACTTAAGGGAGAGTTCTTTTCATAGCTAAGCCGCTATCATGGCAGTGCACAAAGAGAAGAGGGGACAGGGTTTCAGGGCCGGCAAGTGTTAAAAATTTGTGTGGTATTTTCATGCTTTCTACAATCTACTGAGAAAGATACTGAATTACAGCCGACGAGTAATTAACAAGCGAATACGGAACTGATTGTAGGTTACGGTTTCTTTGGTGATCTGAATAATTTTCTTTTGTTTCAGTAGAATTTTCACTCTTTGGCTCAGTTCGATACCGTTAGTTTCACGTAAAAGGAACAATATATATTAAACGAGACCTGGCCAGTTAAGATCTACAGCATAGATATATGCTATTTCTTGCAAATTCAAAACCAACCCGGTAAGCATTCGATCAATTTTCCCGGCCTTTTTTCGCGCTTCTGATCTCTTTTTCCCCCACAACGAGTTCAGGAGAACTTCAAGCTTGGAGATTCAAATGAGATCAATTACACGAGATGTACGTGCTCTGAACCCGTCTAAAACCTGGTTTCAGGCCGGCTTCGGTTTCCTGGTCTCCAGGCGACGGTCTGCAACACGATGGGTATAGATAGACCATCACCACGCCAGACAAGCATGCAAGTCTTTTAGCGATGAGGTATGTCATATTTATTTGACTTGATCGATTTTGATGCGAAAATGGCGGGTCTAGTTCACATGAAACTGGGCATTTAGAAATCTCACAACATTTGTCACGTGACCTAGATTTGTGTGGACGGAACAATGCGGTTTCAGTTAGCGGATTCCTAACTGGTTTTTCACTTTCCATCTAGAATGTAAAAAGGAACGGATAATTTGTTAATCGTGTTCGCTCTCTAAACGGTCAAGGCAGATAATTGTACAAATAAACTTGACTTAGTTCACAAATTGGTGCTTCAGTGAATCAGCGATCAAGCCCAGTCCAAAGTAATCGAGTATGAGGTTCGAGATATTGAGTTTGATAACTGAACCTTCGATATTCTCGAAGCTTATGAGATAAACCTCTTCCTTAAAATCTCGAATAACAGTAATATCTTTACATTTTTACATAGTTTCAGACGAAAGCAATTAATATACCGTGATTATCCGTAATGAGACAGAACCGAAAACCGTTTTGCAACTTGTTTATCGCAGCTGCAGGTAGCCTACCACGCAGACGAGCAAGTCGTCACGCATTTGTGGGGGAGGAACGCTTGACGAAGCTCCAAGAACGTCTGTTAAGTCCGCGAAAGTTAAGGAAATCCCACTGCAATAAATTGTTTTTGCTTTCGAATTTCTTTAACCCGTGTGAGACTTACCATAACTCCACCTTCAAAGCCTTAGGAGGTAAAAAGTGAAGAACCGGTGAGAGAAGGTCAGTAAAGAGGCAATCGAGTGCAAAATACCTACTAGTTTTAATAACTTAGATTCGCACGTTGTTCTCTTCTGCACTCTTTAAACTCTTCAACAGTGGAGTTTTGTACAATGTAAGGAATGCTGTAAACAGGCTACACACGATGGAGACGAAAAGTACCGTTGGTGACCTGGAAAATTCCTTTAACTGGCACAAATCCTCGAACACTTACGAAGGCAAATTTTTCGTTTTTCTTTTCCGTTGATTGCATAAAACAACCAGATTTCATGTTACTGGGCGTCCTTTCAGCAATATTTCACAGAAGGTATCGGAATGTGGTAAGAACATCAATTACACACTCGCCTGTGGTTAGTGTACTACTTTCTTGTTTTTACCACACTTTGACGTCATCTGTTACCTATTACTATACTGTACAGAAGCACGGCAACACGGAATCTGTCTGTAATGAACTTGAAGAACAGTTGAACTTGGTTAGCTCAGTTGGGAGAGCACCGGTCTGCCGAGCGGGAGGCCGCGGGTTCGAACCCCGACCGGACCAACACTCAGGGTCTTTAAATAACTGAGAAGGAAGTGCTGCCTTTGTAATGACGACTGCAAATGGTTAGACTTTCTAGTCTTCTCGAATAAGAATGAAAAACCGTAGGTCCCGTCTCACAGCATTTTCACTGATTTGTTCTCGTGGGACGTAAAAGAACCCACATCACTATTCGAAAAGAGTAGGGGTCGTAGACCCCGGTGGTGTGGCCAACCTTTACGGGTTGTGGGATTGAGTACGGATGGCACCTTGCATGGGACTTGAGTCACGTTCGTGTACATTCCCTTTAGGAAGGCCTGTGTCCAGAAAAGTTGATAAATAAATAAATAAATAAATAGCCTCTATGTGAAACCGCCTGTCGTAAGCGACCACCACCCATAAGCGACCGTCTATCCAAAACACCAAGATCTGCCCAGTTAAATCACTACAGACACTACAAAGTTGACTACAGTTGGAAACCGTCGTAAACGAACACTTCTCGTAAGCGACCGCAACTACTTTTTGGGGTTACGGTTTAATGGAATTTTCCATTGTCTTTAGCCTCTTGTAGACGACCATTTGACGCATGGCTTTCTCTCCATGCTCAACACTCAGAGTACGCGAAGATCTTATTAGTCCTGACTAGTGCAATAGATAAAAACCGACATCGGAAGACCAACGGCAATAAATCGATAATTGTCAATAATCACTTTTTGATTGATATCGATTCAGTATCGTTAAATCGATAAAAATCGATAACAACAACTTTTTTTGTTTTCAGTGCTATCGATTTTAACAATTTTAACGATATCATCGAGTTTATGATCTTTCACAGCCAACCCATGCAATAATGCACTGGGCCTCGTATAAAAAACTTGCGAACAGCTAGCGATTGACGTTATCATGCGTTTTTATTTGCTCTTCCGTTTACTTTGAATTCGAAATATACTTCTTAGCCTTGTTTAGCTAATCGGCTTTATGTAATTAAATAGCCACTGAACACTCTTTGCTTTCTTTGACGGCCAAGTCGAGTTTCAAACTGAAATTGAGTTTCAATTGAAATTGTGCGGAATTAACCCCGGTGGGACTCCGATATGAAAGTGACGGGGATGCTCGTCGGAAAATTAAAATTAAATCCCCGTCGGAGGAAGACCAATTTGGGCATGGCTCAAGCTTAACCTGATCCGCCCTAAAGGAGATTTCTGTGTCGTCAGTGTGAAGACACTTTTTGTAAATTACTTTACGCAGAGCCCTAAGTGATACCTGAATTGGCAAATATAGTGACTTCCTGTCCCAAACACCCTTACTGAGACCAAAATCTGCAATTTACAGCCCTAAGCGAGACGACGTGCATCCCCGTCACTTTTAGATGGGAGTCCCCCCGGGGAATTAGCCTCCTCTTCTTCTCTGTTTCCCCCCAAACTGAGATACGGCAGAAGT
>OZ037776.1:2233835-2246335 GCA_964035525.1 Porites cylindrica
CCCAAAACATTATTACGAGGCAGGAGATCAATCAAGCTCTATTGAGCTTTTAGACGATCTCCGCGAAGGCTGCTGCTATTTTCGATTTACCACTAACCCTTGAATAAGGACGGTCGCTTTACTAAATTGTCGAGCTGTTTTTCATGTTCGGAGTCCGAACAGTGACGCAGCTTTTATTATTTCCTAGTAAAATAGGAAGGTATGTAATTCTAATGTTGTCTGTCTTTTTTCCACGAATTTGCTTAAACACTTCTAACAGACAAAGCACTGACAAACAGTTATATCAACAAATGATCTTCAGTTGAAGCTTAACCTCGTTCCCAGGAGGGATACCCAAGAACAGAGCCCTGGAAACGAGGTCGAGTTGACGCTCTCGTTACGACCAATATTCTCATGTATTCTGAAAACCGTTTGATCTCCAAACTAAACTTGGGTGACTGCAGGGACCACTTTTGCGAATCATCGGCTGGTCTTTTCCTTGTTTTATGGTTCCCGCAAGCGATCACTCTGTCAAGACTAGATTAAAATTAATCATCTCCAATCTTGATCAAAGTTAGAAGTGACATAAGGGTTGAAAATTAAGAAAGCAGGCTACGCTTGGTTGGCGGACTCTAAAAGAAACGCCGGGTGCGGCAGGTACAGCATGATCACGACACCGAAATGACGATTATCGTCACTTCTTCTTTGGCCTCAATATGACGTCATTTTGAGGACCCTGACCCTTACCCTAACCTTAATGATAATCGTCATTTCGGTGTCGAGATCATGTTGGCGGGTGTGGGAGGGAGGCCACGGGGGGGGGGGGGGGGGGGGTAGGTGCTGTCATCCCCTTATTTACCCAAGGTATGTCTTGAGACTTAAACAGGGTATAAACTTTTACTATTGTGGAAAACCAAGAATCCGGAATTCAGCCGCGATTTTGCAGACCTTTTAAGTAAAGTGATCGCTGTCAGCGCCGCTCCAAAGATTTTCCGAAGATTGCTGAAGTCGCGACGATCTTCGAAAAAACAAACGACTAAGGACTGCCCGAGATCATCTGAGGGGCCTTTTTCCTACGTAGGGTAAGCATTTTAGGTTACTTTTATCATAAACAGGGTCAAGTTTTCAACCCCCGAGGAATACTGGACATGGCAGGACAAGGTTTTCAAGAATTTGTTATTGCAATTAATGGTTTAGTACGTTGCACGAAATTTTTGAATGGGGTTCCCCACCCCCAAGTAGCCTAGTAAAAACAGCCTGTGTACAGACGCTCCCTCCCCTAAAAAAAATCGGGGAGAGAGACTCTCTCCCCGATTTTTTCTAAGCGGAGGAGGGCTTCTGTACACAGGCTAAGTAGGATTTACACGAAAGGTTTTGCAACGTCTGGAAAGTCATTTTGTTGACTGAAAAACACTGGGATTATTTTAGTTTTCTGAGCAGTCGAGTTGCCATTAACACCCCTTAGGAAGACTTGAATCCGGACATCGAACAACTACGGCATCGTCTAGTGCATAAATTTCACACCGCAAACCACTCTAAAAAAAACTTATGGATGCAAAATAGCATACGAGTTACAAATCGTTTCAAAATAACATGACTTAGCCAGTTCCGTTTCTAGCAAGGTATATTTTATTATGCATCAGATAATAACTACATCAGTTTCGTTGTCTGGCTATTATTCTACGCTATGACATTTATAAAAACTAGGAGTTAAACCATTTTTAGAGTGACTTTGTTCATTTACACGTTATTTAAGTGTGCGATAAAAAGCCTGTGATGAGTATAGTGGATTAATTAAGAAAATGGCAGTACAAGTTGCTTGTGACAAAAAATAAATAAATCGAATGGTTTGACCAACCTCGTTCCCAAGATATATTGTGTCCAACTCGTTCGTGACGCGAGAGGACCCTGGGAACGAAGTTACGTCTTAACGAGGCTTGGGCCATGCCATGGTTTTCACTCAGTACAATTTGTTTTGCGAGTGGGTGTGCCGATTATGATGAGTTTTCGAGCACATTCTGGCAAACATCACAATTTTTCAATTGAAAGGTTCGCGACCAGTAGCAAGAATCCATTTTTTTTATTAAATGTAGATCCGTTTGACTTTTTTATTTGTTAAAATGGAAGAGTTCACAAAAGAAAAAAATAGGAGTTCTTTAATCACGCCGGTTCTGCAATAGACCTTTAAGGCCCTGTTTACATGGAGTGGGGGACCCCGGTCTAGTGGGGTAGGTTTCTTTTGTTTTCACGCTCTGGCGGACACAAAACAAAAGAAACCTACCCCACTAGACCGGGGTCCCCTTCTCCATATAAACAGGCCCTAAAGCTTGCTGTATATTTTGCTCTCCGTTACCCCAGAGAACTGTTTCTTTCAAATGCCGTCATATACACGTGCATCCACTTGAACATGTATGTAGACATAATTTATGAAAAGACAAAAGGCAAATTCCCAGGAGAGCATCACGTGGTCTTAAGTTGAAATGCAAAATATACAAGGTAAAAAGGTCTATTGGTACGCGGTGTTATGACTCCTACTTTTCAGACCCAAACAATCAAGTGAAAGGGACACAGCTGGCGGGGACTGGCGCTAAAACGGTCGTCTGCGGTTTTAGAGAGGCCGGTCCGACAATTGCAAAGAGAGCCAAATACTGCATTTGACCGCCGACTTAACTTCAGTTAACTTGTGCCACTTGCTGAACATTTGACGACGCTCGAAAACAATTCACACGAGCAAACCTTATTTGAATGTAAGCAGTGGGTGCCTCGTTACATCACTGTTACATGTTCACTTAACTCGCGTTCAGTGAAAATTAAAATAAACTTTTCGCTTCTCGCTTTCGTCTAGGACCATACCACAGGCAAAACACTGGCACTCGTCCGATCGATCACCGAAGTTAAATACAATCGTGACACTATATTATTGCTCTTTCTGAACTTAACCTTTTCTCCTTTCATCATACTTTTACCACAGGAACTAAAAATACCTAAATAGGAACACTGAATATGTCATAACAGTTGACCAAACAATTTTAGGGGCCACAGTTGAAATGAGTGACATTTGATCACATCCTTCCCTGCATTTTCATGAAGTGAATACCAGCATCAATGATAAATGCAACCATGGAGAAGAATCCAAAAGCCTTAGAGGAGAGAAAAATAAGACATTTTAGAAATATAGTCTAAGACAGAAAATTTCGAACTGATGTGTCTGAACGAACATTCTCCATAGGAACTGACAGAGGCCCCAACAATATTGGAGTCTAGAAAATTAAGAAAGGCTTTTTGAGTGCTAAGGGTTCCCCTAAATGAAGGTTAAACCCAGGAAAAGTGTCCCTTTCCCTTGAATAGAGCTGTACGTCCCTTCAATAGAGGATATTACATGGGCGCGCGGAGATACGAAATTTCTCTGCTCGTGTTAAAAAAATATTTCACTCCTTCGCTGCGCTTACTCGTGAAATATTTTTCAACACGAGAAGAGAAATTTCGTATCTCCAAGAGACCATGTAATATTCTATTTATTATATAAACACCAATGAAATACCAAACCATTTTACTTAAATAGTTTTTGGGTCTGAAAGGTGCGGTTTTTTATGAAGCCATAGCAACAGTGATATTTTTACGTGTCAGTGACATGTGAAGATAACATGTTATTTTCACATGTGAAGATGTTTTCAAGTTTTCGCACGAAAGCTCACTTGGTATTTCATTGGTGTTGATAAAATAAATAGAGGTAACAAATACAAAGATTATGTGAACATTTCACCGGGACCAAATTTTTTGTCCCCTGAATAGAGGTGTCCCTTGAATAGAAGTGTCCCCTGAATAGAGGTGCCAAAAAAGGAGAGGGTTTCACTGTAGTTTGAAATTCCTACATACCGCTGCTGCACTCAGCTTATCTGCTGAATATCCAGAAGAGCGAGCAATGTCGTTCCATTTCCTGGCATCATCAGCTATCAGAGAGGAACTGATCAAAAGAAGCACTGCCACAACAGCAGCGAAGATCATCACCTACAATGCAATTTCAAGAATGTTACAGCGTTTAACGAGCTGTGTTTTGGTTTCTACATCAACTACAGTAATTGTAGGTAACCATAAATGGCAAAATGTGTACCAAAAACATCAAGAACAGTACGCTGCCTTTTATTCCTGGCGAAAAAATATGCCTTCCTGAGTTTGGACATGCCCATAAAGCAGTGGCATGCTACTTCTGCTTACCAGCCTGTTGCAGGTGTTCATAATGAGGGGGTGGCGTCTTTCCTTCCTTTTTTTTACCCTCGCTCTCTGACCACTACACTATCTGAACGCCTGGACTTTTTACGAGCATTTCGTCCAGTAAATGGCCTTAACAATTTGGTAATTTCGAGCAATATATAACTTGCTGCGTATTTCGAATATGTAATGAGAAAACTGAGTCTTTAAAGCTTTTGGCGCTAATGGGGGATCTTGTGACAAATTTAAAAATTACAGAGGATGACTCAAAATGTCGCTACAGAAACATACTGTTTGTATAATGTAACCGTGCCAAGTGCCATTAGCAGTTGGTGGGAAAGTTGACTAAGATGATAACATAAAACAAAGGGCTGGGAGATGGGCTATCACCGTATTCAACGATGTAATTTCTTTCATAATATGAGATTCTTACCGGCAAGTTCCAGTCAATATTGACATTGATCACCGAAATCACATTGAAGACAAGTAGAACAAATATGGCGATAACGAAAAGCCACGAGGTGACGGTGACAAAGAGGAAAAAATCCATCCGCCCCCAGGAAGATAAAGTACCTTTAGAGTCGGCAGCCAAGGCAAACGCTATCATCAACAAGAACTAAAAGGATAAGAACAAAAATTAGGTCGAAAGATAGTTCAAGAAATACAAATGTGGTGAGGGTGCTTTGGTAACGGTTTACATAAAACGATATCAGATTTTACATTTGTGTCTTTAAAGTGAAAGAGAGGCAGGAGTTGTGTTTGTTTTGATGAAAAAAGGTAAAATAAAATAAAAAGAAATCCAACAAACTTGCGATTCTTGGGAGACCAAATTCTGTTTTCCCGTAACGTTTTTATAGCTCAAAGGGTTTAAACGTTCAAAGGCTATATAGATAGGTTGCCTTGGAAGGGAGCACTTTTTGCTTACAGCTCACCTGGCGAAATCATTTCCATTTTTCTTTTTCTTTTCTTTCCTTTCAGTCTCTCTTTCTCTTCTTCTTTTTTTTTTTTTTTTTGCTTTTTTTGTTTGACAACGTTAGTGAGGTGTATTTGATGTAATTTTAACACTGTTCCACCAGATAGTTAAACTAATTTGTACTCAGTTAAACTTACGCTTAGCTGACTTAGCTTGAAAATAAACGCTTACGGGGAATTTCTCTTGGTATAGGGGAACTTACAAATTCAACAATTTTGATTATTCCAGGGATTGAAGTTACGTACTCCATGGTAAAACCAATCTGTCCACCACCACCACTACTTTGCTTCTCTGGAGCCTTGTCAGGGTTAGTGCCTTGATTCTCTGGATCCGCCATCTTTTTGGATAAAGGCTATAGTAACATAAAAAAATGTTAAATGATGTGTTAAATAAGGCAAGTTACCGGTAAAATTAAGGGGGAGTTCATAGCTAAGCCGCTATAGCAGTGGAAAAAGAGGAGATTGAAAGGGGTTTCAGGGACGGCAAGTGTTAAAAGTGTATGCGGTATTTTCATGCATTTTGACTTTACTCTTGACTATCATTCTCTGATTTTGAAACGAGTGAGATATAGAGGATATTACATGGCCGCGCAGAGATACGAAATTTCTCTTCGAGTGTTGAAAAATATTTTACGAGTGAGCGCAGCGAACGAGTGAAATTTTTTTTCAACACGAGAAGAGAAAGTTCGTATCTCCAAGCAGCCATGTAATGTTCTATTTATGACATAAACACCAACGAAATACAAAACCATTTCACTTTAATAGTTTTTTGGTGTGAAAGGCGCGATTTATTATGAAGCCATAGCAACGGTGATATTTTCACATGTGAAGATAACATGTTATTTTCACATGTGAAGATATCAAGTTTTCGCGCGAAAGCTCACCTGGTATTTCATTGGTGTTAATGTATGTAATAAACCGAATTACAGCTGACGGGTATCTAACAAGCCAATAATTAAATGATTGTAGGTTAGGGTTGCTTTGGTGATCTGAATAATTTTCTTTTACTTCAGTAGAATTTTCACTCATTGGCTAGCGATCAGTTCGATATCGTTAGTTTCACGTACAAGGAACAATATATCAACGAAACCTGGCCAGTTATGATCTAAAGCTGCATTAGATAATTTATGCTATTTCTTGCGAAACGTCTGTACACAGGCTAGAATTCAAAGCCAGGCTGGCAAGCATTGGATCAATTTGCCTGGCGTTTATTCGCTCTTCTGATCTATTTTTCCTTTAAAAAGAAGGCATGGATTACCGAGGGAATTTTCGTGTTGTGAAGCGAACTTCAAGCTTGGAGATACATGAGATCAATAGCACGAGATGTAAGTGTTCTGAACCTGTCTAAAACCTGGTTTCACGTCGGTTTCGGTTAATTCCTGGTCTCCAGGCGACGGTCTGCAACACAATGGGCATGCATCATGACCACAGATCAGACAAGCGAGCACTTTGTAGTTTATTAAATTACAATGAGACATGCATGTCATGTTTGTTTGACTTGATCAATTGTGGTGCGAAAATGGCGGGTCTAGATCTCGTTCACACGGATCTGGACATTTTTGAAATCGCAATTTATTACGTGACCTAGATTCGTGTGGATGGAACAAGGAAATTAAATGCGGGCTTGGTTAGCGGATTCCTGACTTGAATCGTGTGGCCTTGGCCAAACTCAGACCATTATCCTAGCGGATCCGTTCCAGATCAAATGGAAAATTCATTGACTTAAGAATCAAATTAATTGTAACATTTCGGCAACCTCAATTCTACTGCGCTGTAGTTCAGAAAAAGTTAATTTTCGATTTTTTTAAGGGGTTGGAGACGTGTGTGTGTGTGCCAGGGAGTTCAGAAAAGAGACAAAAAATGTACCTGAAATGCTTTCATTAAAATCTGTCGATCACTGATTGACGTTTTACATTTTTTTTTTCTTACGGCCAAACAACAATGTAAGTTTAGCTTCCTTGTTTTTGAATCAAATCATTACACAGGCTCAGTGATAAAAGGGATTACCCGTTTAGGCTCAGCCAATTCTCCAGCATTTCTCTTGATAACAGCAAAAAAGTACGACTTAAAACTAAAAATTTTGAAACATAAATATTTTTGTAGCATTAAAGAGTTGGCAAAGACCATAACAACTCCGTATTAGTATGCATAAAAACAAGAAGTCTTTCAAGTACTAAACAGCTTAGTGCACACGGCTGAAGTCATGAAACCGCAGAAGCGGTTGAAATAGAAATTGCAGTGTTTCCGCGTTTACGAAAAAAAAGACGACACTCGCTTACTTTTTCTAAATAAACGGCCTGAAAATACAATATGTTTGGCGATGTCCACATTAAACTGGCGTCTTAAGAGTCAAATCGCCCGCTCAGTTTCTTCTTTATTTGATTATAACTTGTTTTCGGTCGGAATGGTCAGCATCGATCGACAACTTAACTCAAAACACAAGGGGGGTACACTGATCGCGTTTTACAAAAGAAGAACTGACAGAAATAAATATAAAATCACCAGTACGATGTTAAAAAGAGTATAAACCCAGGCTGGGGCCAGAATTCAAACTCTAGAAGCGAACGAACCAAACCGTTTACGGTTGAGCAACTAAGCATCTATCACTATAAATCGTACGCGTGTAGCTGTGCAAGACCTGAAGCTCAGACTAATAAACACTAGTTTGTACTTACAGTGCTGTAGCGTCTTGTTCCTGATAAGAAAGTTCCGAGAAAATCTTGAAGATGATTGAAAGCTGAGAGATTGACTCGAGAAACCAGATGCTTTGGTCGCTAAAATTATATTGTTCACGAGATTATCATAAAGTAACACTATCAGAGGAACGCCTACTAGCGCTTACGCTTACTTGCACCGGTGGTATGGTTAATTAAGAGTGACTCAACCGTGGACGAGGAAAGACTACACAAAATGTCGTAAGTACTAAGATTTCGAGGGGCCTTAAACGATCGAAGAAAAACGATCGAGCCTTTTTAGACTATCAAATAAATATATGCAAATTTTAGTATTTTTCTAACTAATGTTTATTCATGACCCAAAGGATGGTATACTGACAGAACAAGATGCATTCATTAAGTTAAACATGAATGATATTTCAATAATTTATCAGCCTACATTAGTTTTTTTGTTTTTTGTTTTTAAAGCATTTTAAAAGAATGAATACTATATAAAGATGGATTAAAATAGCCCCAAGGCTAGAGCATTTTATTGTCATGCAGCTGTTCGGTTTTGGCCGACAGCGATTTGCGCCTCAGTTTCCGAAGAATTATCCGGTCCAATTAGTGGTTGTATTTTCTTTTTTAATATATACACTAGTCTTCACCAGAACATCAACGGGAATCTTCTTAATGGGCCTTAATTTGTCGTGGGTCCTGCCACAATAAGATAAATTGACCCTATTGTTTCTTAATAAAAACGAACCTTTTTCTATTAATACTAGTCTAACCTGTGATCGGGATTAATTTTACTCTGGGATTATTTTTTTTTTGTCTAATTCCTAATCGTTCGCGGCCTCGGGAGCTTTATCAAACCGTAAGCATGGTTTATTTCATCCTAGGTACCTCGAAAACGGACCTATGGAGCCAGGGTAGACTAATTTTATTTCGCTATCTTTCGGTCGCTCGCCGCGAATGCGGCTCAAGTGAATGCTCAAACACAGTGTAACGAGCTGGGGCCTGCTCGCCTGTTACGTTAGAAGCAACTTTCCATCGATCTTTAAGCCTAGACTTTCTTACACTGACAATTATGAAATAGAAGCTTTCTATAAAAAAATTAAGCCCTATTCTTTTGTTAAAGTTGTCACGAGCTTAACTCAACATTGTGACGCAAAGCCCTCCACCGCCAAACTCCCTCCCGCACAAAAGAGCTTGTTTGTATTATGGAATGATAAGACTAAAAGGGATTAACTCTAGAAATCACTTGTTTTGCCTTTCATTGCATTGCAATATCTAGAAATCTGCTTGAAATAAGATATCCCGATGTATGCAGCGTTTGAGTGGCCCCAAAATCACGGTACACTTAACTTGTCTAAGAGATTTGCAACAAAAATTTTGCGTATTCCTGTTCCGGAATATGGCCAATCGAACGCATGCTTAATGAAGTAAGTAAGGGATTTTTCCTAAAAATAATGAACAAAAGTGCCGTGTTTTGGCTTGAGTTCCTCAGCAAACGTTTCAGGCCTGGCCTGTCATCAGTGGAGTTACAAGTACCGGTAAGAGTCATTGAAAGGTTTGCATACGTCATGCATATATGACAATGTCGGAAGTGATTGTTTTAATCTCGATAGCGTCAGATATCGCACCGCAAAAGGGAATCTGGCAAGAGTACTATTGAAATTTCCTCTTTGATACCCTGTCTCCACTCACGAACATCAGTCAGGCCCAATATAACAAGTGTGGATGGTGAAGCTTCATTTTCCTTGCAAAGTCGCTCGTGCTCCCCCTCGTCGAGGCAGTTGCCTGATTCCCTGACTAAAAAAAAAAACAGCTCTCTGTAACACAGGACAAATTCACCAGCAATATCTTTACGCCAAAATTTGCGGAAAAACGACCTAAAGCAAATGGTATGGAAATTTCTAGTATTGTATACAGGAAATCTAAGAAATTCAGATGTAATAAAATTTCCTAGAAACCGAATGGAACGCGGATTCAAAGTGAACTTTTCCGGATTTAATTTTCAAAACTTTAGTCAACTAGAAGTTGTCTCAGTCTGATCCTTTCCGGAATCGTGGAGCCAAAATTGATAAAGTGGAACCACAGAATTGTCCATAATTGGAGAACTAACTAGTTTAGTTTTGGGTTGGCCTGGTTGTGACTTCAGTACCTCTTTGTCGAAGCAGAGAAACAACAAAGTTTGAACATTAAAAATTTCAAAAAATCGACCACAATTTTTGAACAGGGTGACCTCATTGCATGTCTTATCCACAGCTGAGAGCCTCGTCGCTGGCCAGGCTTTTACTGTCTTCAGCAACTGAGGAGTAATAACACGGACTCCAGGGACGAGATTTATCAAGGAGGGTAAAAATCAGACAAAGGGACGAGGTGACGTTGCGATCATTGCCGTTTAGAGATCTTGAACTTTCAACGTCTTGTCATGATGTCTTGTCTTGTAATCAAGAAAGTGGAAAATTTTAAAATGCTGGGCTTAGCTCCTTTCGAAAATGAGAGGGAAAGGCCTTGGGACGAGGTTTCTCAACCACGTGATATTTATTATGCTTGCTCCGCCCTTTTCGGGACCCTCTTTTTAAAAGTAGTTCAAGAAACTACGAGCGACAATAACTTTGAAAGGCCAGATAAACAAAGTCAAATATACTCTGCGTAGCTTTGAAAAATGTACAGTTTTATTCGAAACATCACTAACATCTTGTTTCCTCAGTATTTACTGTTGCTTTACTATATATCCCGATATAAACTAAAGTACAAAATTTAATTTCGACTAGGCTAGCAACTTTAAGACACCATGCGATAGAAAAATCTTATAAACCTCCAGACAATAAAAAATGACTTTACTCAGTTGACTTTACCATATTTTATAGTCTCGTAAACGTTTGGCCAGATTTCTAAATACGCGACAATATACAGCAACATCTTGCCAATTCAGTGCCCCATTTTAATTTTTACAAAGTTTTTTGTTGCCTCTATTTATTGTTAAGTGAATCAAAAAGCATCAAAGGGAGCACGACGTTACGTCATGAAAATTAAAAATGGTGACGCGTAGGACATTTGAAAACCAAAAATAACCATATTGATGTTAACTATTTTATACACCAAAATCAAATTACCGATATTTGGACTACTTAAACTTAATTGCAACTGAATAAATAAAATTATTGACTTTCTATAACAGTATATATCACTAAGTCGCTAATAAATACCATTATTACTTTTACATTTCGAGGGGTCAAAGTTTACAAACAGGGCACCCAGGCTCACAACCCAGATTATGAGGATTTGCAGGGGAATCGCAAGTTCGATGACAGTAAAATGTACTTTAACGGCCGTTTAGGTGTATTTTCACTGTTTTATCGAAGTCACGATTAATTCCAATAAAAATCCAATAGTATAAAGGCCTCGAGAGTCTGGTAAATACTGGGTACCGTGTGGTAAACAGTTTCATACCATACACAGGAAAACAAATTCGGAAATATACTTATGAACACTAAGCAAATTAATTGGGCAGGCTTGGCGATCCACGAGTTATAAGAGAGCAATTATGACAGTTTCTTTTCGACTTACACGTATGTGTTTGATCGTTTATTCACTCATTTTGTTCGCTCGTTGCCGAATCCGGAAGAACTGCTAAAAGTTTCAATGACGCGGAATAAAGCGAGCAAGTATCTTTTGTACAACATTTTCAACGCTTCCTTCTAAGAAAGTCAGAATAATTTAAAGAACGACCACTGAGTTTTACGTTGGTTGAGGAGAAAGTACACCTTAATGAGTAATACCCTATACTCAGCGTCGTGCTCTTAAACCTTTCAACATCAGCCGATACTGCCACAAACTAAATATGATGTCAATGATGAGGAATAGGACAGCCGCAAACGCCATTACCTGTGGAGAAAATATAATTCAACTAAGGATTAATCTTCATGCAAGCACTTGCTTTCTAAAGTTTACTTAAACTAGATATTTATACTACTGACGAGGGACGAAAAGACGTCTTTTCATAGAGAGATCGCCTTTTCATAGAGCGATTTCCCCATAGGACACTCCTGGTAAACTGTTTCGCTTTTGCTGGCCTCGAGTATTATTGGCTGGTTTCTGCCCTGTAAAGGGAGACAGGTATCTGCCTTTTCAACTCAAAAAGTCATACTTAGAGGCTTTCCTTCATCCGATAGGCTTTGCTTGTTTGATTTTTTTCTGACGAGCTTTCATTGTTCAACCTGTTTAGTTGGTTCTCTCAGGATAGGTCACATTAACACATTAAGATAACAGAATTTAGTATATACTAAAACAGTGGATAGTGTTTTTCGCGCGCTCTGATTGGCTACTCAATCCGTGAATATCCTTCACTATTCACTGATTCACCTCCAGTTCCTCCGAGCGAGCGGCGCCAAACTCGCGTAGGTTGCGAGCAAAATGCCTTCCAAGTTTGCTGCCGTAACAAACAAAGAAATTTCACAACTAATCAAGCAACCTGTTCCAGAAATACATGAAGAAGTGACGAAGTTCTCTTTTTGACTTGAATTTATCGATAAAACCGGTGAAAATGTTTTTTGTTGACAAATGCAAATTACGCTCAAGTCTTGCATTACTTTATTTTGTTGACTTGTTCATAAATAAGCTTTAAACTAAATTTAATATTTTATAGAATGATTTTAAATACAAAAAGAATGCACA
>OZ037776.1:2248835-2376335 GCA_964035525.1 Porites cylindrica
GATTTTGTCGGAAATTCTAAAAAAGCCCAGTTTACGCGGCTTTAAATTTTGTTTCCCTAAACTTTATTAACACTTCAATATAATTTACCAGTGACTGACAAACTGTCAAACCTCCTGCCAACTTTCTTGACCATCAAAAGTTAAACCAAAGTGATTTGTTAATTTCAAGTCCGACCAAGCTCAGTTTCTCGTGCTTTACCATATATTGTTTTCTTTTCTTGCTGCTTCACTGAACTGTTACCCTTAACGAGCAGTGGTTTCTCCAGCCCGGCCTGGAGAAACCACTTCTCGATCGCAGGTTATTGAAATGTTTACCCTTTTGTGATACGCTAAAAACTGAGATTTCTCTTCTTTTGTTCGTTTAATACTCGACTCGAAAACTTTCAGTAACCTTTATGTATTTTCAAATATCTTAAACAGCACTCTTACACTGACTTGTATTTTTTCGCTACCAGCATTCTACTGGTCTGAAATGTCATACGTCTCCTCCCTCCCTCCCCCGCCCCCCGCTAACCCCCACGGCTAGGGGGTGGAGACGTGTGACATACTGTTTCTCTCCGTTTTTAAACAGACCGTACTGTACAGTACCGCAAATGATCCAGTACTCTTTAGTCTACTTACACTCTCAACGCAACTCAGGAATCCCTGTGCAGAGCAAAAATAGCTTTTGTTGAAAATGGGTCCAGCAGGCCTGTCCTCATCGGGGTCATTACTGCTACTCATCTTGGTCTACCTTTTAATCCCGTAAAAAAACACACTGTTTTGGATGAAAAAGGCAAATCAGGGGCGGGGAGGTGGGGGGGGGGGGGGGAAATCTTATTGTTTTCCACCTAAGTTTCTAGACCCACTCCGCCTGCCAGTATGATGTCACATAGTAACGGACGAGAGGTGTTTCTGGAAACAGCATAATTCTCTTTCTAATTGTCTTGTCCTGTCTTGTTACAGAAGCCCGACAGGAGCTGCTTGTTATCAGTTTGTTTTTTCTGCAGCAAAATAGACAGTATCTTTACCACTTTGTCGAAAGAATTGATCAGATTTCCGAGAGTCCATTCTCATAGCTCGCGACCGTTAGAAGGCCAATTGCGTTTATACTGATTTAACATCAATTTACACAAAAGTAAAAGGATAGCCTGCGTGGCAGGCGTTTGAAAGGGAAGGGAAAGGGAAAGGGAGTATTAGGTGCGAGAGAAACGCGAGCGTCCCTCCCTCCTCGCGCGCCCCTCGCGTTTCCCTCGCGCCCAAAACCCCCTTTCCCTTCCCTTTCAGCGCCTGCCACGCAGGCTACTAAAAGGATTGAGAAGGCTTAAAATCATAAGCACTTCTCAACTCGGCATCCCCCAACTCCCTTAGAAAAACAAAAAATGTTAATTAAGCTGTTTAGACAAAAGTGGATAATGGGAGCAATTAACCTCTTTTGTTTAAGCACAGAAGTTAAGCAAGGGAAAACGATTAACGAGAAAAGACCCTTTGAAATCACATATTTGGATTAAAGCTAAGTTGAAATTAGAACAACAAAGCATCCGTCCTTGTCTTTTCTCCGGCGTACTAGGAACTCTATGCCATGTGATTTTTCTCAAAGTTTCTTGAAACTTCATTTGTTTACATGACAAAAGAGTTCAACCCCCTTTCGTGATGTAACAACGTGTCGACCTCCTTTAAGTCGCTTTTAATTTGTCGCTCTAACTACTTAGTTGAGATATAATAGTCAGTCTGTCACGGTTAATTCTAGACTAACAAAAAATTTCATTTAATCGGTGAACAAGCGAGGCTCCGGGGATGAATTAGATGCCATATCCTGTTAAAAAAATTGCAAACAAAATTACCTGCCGCAAGTGCACGTATTCCGAACTACTCGTGATCGAATGCTTGTCTCGTGGTCCGAGTTCGAGTGGCAAGCTGTTTCGTGAGATGATATAAGGTGTAGTTCGCGGAAAGAAAGCGGAAGTGTCACATGAGTTTACCAGAGAACACTCCTTTAATAGGGTCGAAAAGTTGCCAAGTTCAATTAAACGTTTGCTCGAAGGATCTGTTCATTTAAGACAACAGCCGGTGTAAACAAAAGCTAGCGTTTTCTTCAGAAGCGGAATATTTCACTGAAACTTTGACCTTGCTGGCTTCAAGTATGTTTATTGAAGCCAACTTGAAGAAATACGTCAAATCTTGTCACGTAGAAGAAAGTGAAAAAGCGATAATATGGTTGTAAACACACAGTATAAGGAGCTAAATTTGCAACGTCACGCTATATCAAGGAGATTGTATGTATTTCATAGTATACACGAGCGATAATATGATTATTGACAGATCATCGGGTCCTTCATTGTCTTTTTTTAAAAAATAACTTAACGTAATAAACGAAGAATTTTGTCTAAGCCTGTCCATCCATTACATTTGCCAAAGAGAGCGGAGCTTGCCTCTCAAATTTTGGTCCGGTGACATAATTCAAGATATGAACAGTGAAACATTTTATACAGTAATTTGTTTTCAGTAAAGTTGTAATATTAGGCTGGTTCTTACCTCTGCAGTTCTTTAACTATGTTATAAATTTGTCCGTAGATCGCGGAATACTAGTCCGTTGCTTTCTCCAACAATATACTTCTTTTGGAGAGAAAACATAGAAGGGAAGACCAGAAGATATAAAAGTTCGCCAGCGTCGAACACAACAACATGCAAATGTTTGATTGTCACGCTTGGTTGGCTAGCTCAATATTTGTATTTTCTCGTGGGTGATTGGTTAATATTTTAACTGTTGACGACAGCCTCTTAAATATCCATTCCGCAATAACTGTGTCAACAAACATGGTCACTTTGTCACATCATATGGCTTAGCTGATAGCTACATTCTAATTTTAAAAAACCATTGGCCTTTAGGGGGGTAAAGCCGTTTCCATGATTACAAATACCGTAAACAGCCAAGTAGGATGAGCACCATACTTTTTCCACGTTTATCTTGTCGTTTTTGTCGATAAAAGACCGCCTTTGTCTCGTTGTCTCTGCTGCGTGACAAGACAGATACTTTCACTTTGGCGGAGCAAGTTAATTAAGTATAAACTTACGACAAACAGGGTTATACTAACTATACCTATGAGAAGAGGGAAATCTTACCTAAATAAACGCCAGGTCGAGGGAAGTCTAGGAAAGGCCTAATAAGCGATTTCACGTCTAACGATTTCTCTTGAAACTGAAAATATGCCAGATTCAGCCATATTCCTAAAATGAATTGGTCCTTCATGTAAGCCCTAACAAGGATGGGCACAGGTCACCAGAGCGTCGTTTGAGGGGGCGCAGGGATTTTGGGGTATACGGATGCGTTCCCAGATGATGGTGTCATCGACTTGAGAACTGTAACATCATTAATCCCAAACAGGAGCCCATCAATTTGATGTACTCCTGTCCCAAAGTAGCCCCACCGCATACTATTTGAGAGCCTGGCACAGGCTAATCCCAATGGTGCAATTAGATCAGAGATTACTATTCTCTCTTGATGGGTGAGGTTAATTATTGCTGGTTGCTGGGGGTTGATCATCGCTGAAAATTGTGACTGTTATTTGATCTTGTTCCGGACGTATACAAAACATGGCCCGAAACATGGCAATCTAGTCTCCCTCGCGGCCGTTTTTTGGGGGAGCGTTGCGTGACATCCAAAAAACGGCTGCGAGGGAGACGAAAAGACAATCGCGATCGCCAGATTTCTGCAAGATCGAAGTTCCATCGTTATAAGTGAAGCAAACGGTAAATCCAGTACATTTACTATAAAATAGCAATCGATTACACGCACACTGTGTGGGTTCCCTGTGGTCACAAGTAACCGAAAGTATCCCAAAGGATGGCGAGCGAGTCAGTTCATTACAGTACGCAATTTGGCAAAGTCAAAAAAGCGTCTACGATAGCGCTCGTTCGTGAAGTAAACACGAAGATCTTAAGATGCAAGCCGATGTAGTCTATGTATTCCCGCCCGCCTTTATTATTTCGCGCCCAAAAAAAAACCGCCTTGCTAAGCAGGCTATTAGTTTGTAATGTGTGTTTGCCGGAGTGTGGCTAGCGTAGTGAAATACGTTTGTTGATTGACTTTGACTGATCGTGCTGCTCTTGAAAAACCTGTTGTTTTATATAACTGGAAGAGTACTGGTAGTCTACTTAGCAGCAACTGAATAACTGCTGTTGTTCCGGCCGACTTGCTTCCTCAAAGTAAAGCCGGCTGTTCTTGGTTACGAAAGCAATAAAATGAAAAACAGTGCTGCCAATAACACCAGAACGTAGCCCTGAGCCCTGCTGGTATCCTGCGAGAGCATCCTGTTTTTTCGGCTTTAGTCAGTTCTAGTTTCACCCGCCGAGAAAAAGAAGAAGGAAGAGAAGCAACGACCTGAGCGGCTCGCAGACTGCCCGGCGCTGTTTCCCGTCATCTTTGACGTAGGTTAGGCGAAGCATTAATTTAAGTTAATAGACCCGAATATACTTTTTCGAGGAATCCGGGTTCCTCAAGCATGAAAAAAAAAAAAGAAAGAAAGAAAGAAAGAAAAAATAAAACAAGCAATCAATAATCAATCTGGGCTTATCTAGATTTTATTATACTTGTAAGAGCAATATACGACCCGCTGATGGGGCAAGGTGAAAAAAGTAATATCCTGGTTAACAACGGCTTTGTTTACAGTGGTTTACTTGGTTGTTTACCCCAATGAAACACCATCATAGGAAAACTTCCCTTTTCATTTTTAACATGTCACTGGTGTAATAAACCATTTCCTTTTTAAGAATACGACTTTCTTGCCTTGGGGACCAGCCTGAGAAAGAAATCTTGTTAAAAAGTCGTTTCCCCTTGAAAAATAATTATGTCCTGACTTTTTGGCAAGTGCATATTGCTGACAGGCCGGCTGGCACAATACCGAGACTTATTTACCACATGTACAGTACATAGCTGCGTTATATAAACTTTATCTCCCATTCAACAAAGCGATTGGTGTGTGCTTTTTTAAAAACTAATACAGCGGGCTACTTTTGACCATTTTGTAAACAGCCCAATTTATAGAGATAAAACGGTTTCCCTTGTTCAATACGCACAGTATATAAATTCAAAGAGCCGAACTATTTAATGCTCCTTCAATTATCAAAACAAATTGCTGATATCCGAGTCCGCTTAAATAATGAGTGGAAACTCATACATAAGATATTAACTTCAAGCAATAAAGCAACAAGAAATGTCAACAATAAACGAAGTACTTTATTTCATACGCCAGTAAAAGTACACACAAGGAAATAATATACAGATGATAATTTAGACAGTTGAGTAAGCTATTTCTCGCTTAACTACGTTTCCTCGAGCAACTAAAAAATAATTTTGAAGTTTTATAACCGATTCATCATGATCACTCATCGTTATAAACCAGTAAAACCAATTTGTTATGGAGTACCAGCTCTCATTCCTCTGTTTCTGATATTCTTCTTTGATGCCTCCCAAAATTTTGCATTATAACTCATGATGCTTCTTTAAGGCAATAGAAGAAGACGGTATGAAGATATAGCCAAGGCTGGTTTGGCTTGCTAGGTTTGTCAAACTTTAAACGCGGACGTTAGCTCGATTTTTTTGTTACTCAGCGAGGACTGTAATAAAGAAAATCTCTCATAGTTTTTAATTCTCGATCATTTTGCTATTTGAATAGGTTTTTAACAAATGAAAATTTCTTTCAACGGGGGACTGACCTAACACTCCTCTCCACCTGACTTGGAGAACCTTCAGCATCAGAGCGGCCGCCAGTTTTACACGTTACGGTTCTCTTGTACTCCGCGCGAAACGCTCGTCTCATTAGTCCATACAGAATCGGGTTTATAGCAGACGACGTGTAGATAAGAAGGCCGTACATGTAGTAGACTCGTCTCGGCAACATCGGCACGCGGTTGTTCATATCGATTTGGTCGATGATCATTATGGGAAACCAACAACACGAAAAGCCAAAAAGAACTGCTGCTAGTGTTTTTGTTACCTTGACTTCCTGAATGTGCACTTGAGGATTTCCTGGCTGACAGTCGCTATCTTGTTGAGGGAAAACCGCGTTTTTCACAGAGCAGTAAACTCGGCAGTAGAGGCAGGTCATGATAATAAAAGGCGATGCGATGAATGCCAACCCCATACACAGCGCGAAGATAAAATTCTGTTCCATTGCGAAGGCGCAGTAAGATTTCCCTGGGTGAAATTGGTAGCCTTTTCGAGCGTAAATCAAGGGAGACAACGTTGGAAGACATGCTAGGAGAAACACTCCCACTGCGAATCCAATGGATTTCTTCAACGTAAAAACCCTCCGATACAAGTTAGGTTTTAACACGCAGAGGTATCGATTCACTGCTATAACAACCATCAGTTGTAGGGAAATGACTGCAAGCGTCAAAGGGAAAGAACCTTGGAATATGCAGACCCCTTTAGTGTAAATCCAACGTCCTGACGCTAGAACGCCTATCGTCAAAGGCATAGTGGAAATGGACATGGTGATGTCGGTCAATGATAGAGCAAAGATCAGAACGTTTGTTGGAGTGCGGAGACGTGTGTTACGAGCGATCGCTAAACAAACCAAAATGTTTCCAAAAAAAGCGCTCAATGCAACCAACAATAACAAAGCTGTTTCTGTCACTACTACCGGCATTGAACGAGATGCAAGTTCATGGGACAAGCGCTGGTTGTGAAAGACCATCAATGCGTGAAGATCTAACGACATGTTCATCCTTTTGCTACGTTGTTTCTACGTTAGTGTAGTGAAGAGCTCTAGGCGGACGGCTGCAGGTTGCCTGATTTTAGTCATATATATAATTATTTTTGGTCAGGTGCTTGATTTGTGAATTCAAAACTTTCCGTTGAAACGTAAGTGTCAATGAAGCAAGAGTATTTTCAATTACTCAAAACATTTTGTTGCACTTAGCATCGCACGGATATTACATTCAAAGTAATTAAAACGTTTCGCCGGTCTCAAAAACGAAGTGCATAGGGCTTGATCCATGCGTACACGTACTATTAAGTCTCTCTGTTATGCATCGGCTGTACGCTCAACAATGTTTTCTGGGAACAAACAAATCCTACAGCGCCATTCGGTCAGTCATAAAAAGTGTCGTTAGCAAAAGAAAACCAAACAGTTAAAGCGGATACTTCCATTAGCAATGTCAATAACTTATACTTTAAATATTGTAAAACTAAATTAAATATTCAAAATTTTTATTTTTTTTTTCAAAATTTCTCTCTCTCGCCGTTCAGTGTTTCCTTGCTCCCTTATATTTCAGTCACCCTATATCCCATTTAATTTTATGGAATGCAAGAAAAAAGTATAGAATGATCATGTCGTATGTATTTGGCATGAAATTATGTCGTTTCAACGATAAAACCTTTGAATTGACTGTTTGACAGT
Organism: Porites cylindrica; assembly: GCA_964035525.1. Classification (NCBI taxonomy): domain Eukaryota; kingdom Metazoa; phylum Cnidaria; class Anthozoa; order Scleractinia; family Poritidae; genus Porites; species Porites cylindrica. The sequence goes on from OZ037776.1 coordinate 2,256,218, forward strand.
TACCTTCCTTCTAGAGAATAAGATGGTTTTGAATCTTCACCTTATATTAATAGCTATATATTGCAAGGGCATTTAAACTTATGCAACAGTAAACAAAAGAGAGCTGTAACTAAACGAAACCTTTTCGAGATATCTCCCCAAATCTCACAGGATTTAATGTTTCAGACTACAATTCAATTTTTCTTACCAAAACTCGTAAAGAAAATCTTTAAATAAGAATGACTGAGACTAGGTTTTATGAGCCCGCGAGACTTATTTATTTATAAAAATAAATCGTTTTTTTTTTTTGACTGAGCACGCCTTGACCCAAACCCTTGGTTTCACTAAAACCGCTGGACGCCACAACCTGGTTGAGGTCATTGTTATCTACGGTCTTCCTCGTAAAGTACTCGGTATTTTTAAGGAGGAGCCGCCTTGTAGACTTAAGAGTGTCAATGAATACCGATTATTATTCATTCAAAATATTTCCCCGATTCTGATTGGCTAAAAGCACACGCATAATTCACCATAACCAGCTACCGATGACCAAATTTGGAAGAATTTTACGTTTAATGAACCGATGACGTCAAAAGTGCAGCTTTCTTGCAGGTTAATGCACAGTTAACGGAGAAGACCTGGGGACGAGGTTGAATTGTTTTGGTTGTGAAAACAAAAATGGCGGACGTTTCACTTGTTTCAAGAGTAAGAAATAGGCGAAATAATAGCCAAAAACATGGGAAGAACAGCGAGAAGACAACTCAAGGGGCGACATCTGCTATTTGGAGAATATTTGTGGAGCTGAACAACCCTAAACGGGGACTGTAACGGAGATGAACTTAACATTTCAGCTATGTTTTTAAACTAGGAATTATTTTGAATCAATAATAAAACAATTATTGAATTCGGCTTTCGTATTGTATGAAAAATTATGGAGATCTCGGAGGATGTTATCCGTCGAGGCCGTAGGTCGAGGTGGATAAGGAAAATGAGAAAAGTTGAATAAAAGGTTGAGACAAAACAATCAATTTTAAACAAAAACCAATATTTACTAGTGATACAGCACAGATTTAAAAAAGGAATGGTCAGCAAAAGACGGTCCTGGGTGACCAGGAGCTGAGAGAGTCGGATGTCTCGAATTTTCAATTCAAAACAATTTTCATACTTAATCTCTCCAATTCAGTACAGCTGTTCTTTTAGTTCTAAACACATTAGTAAGAGTCTGCCGCTATGGATAGAGAAGCCGGCGTCATCAATCCAGGGCCACGTCATTTTTTAAGAGCGAGTTTTTCTCTTTTTTTTCTTGCAAGAAAACCGTCTGAAAAGTACCAAAAACATTAATGAATAATTATAAGTCAGAGAAGTTCAAATTCTAGGATCTTATCCTGTCGTTTCCAAGATGATGTCCACAAGTAAAAAAAAGTCCCTTCGAAATATACCGTTTAAACAAACAGAAATACCTTGCTTATATCTACACTCCTGGTTGGAAGCAAAAATTGATCAGAGACGTTCATATAGCAAAACAATTTACACACTGCATGGATTGATTCTTCTTAATAGTTTTTAGTGCATAATTTTTTCAAATAACTCTTTTTTGAAACAAGAAAACGAAAAAAAAATATTCACAACAACAAAAAGGAAAAACTATACAGAACTTACAAGCAGAAAAAGAAAAAGAGCTAGAACGTGCCCACTGACATGGCCGATACTTACACTAATAAGTTACTGTACAAGTGATATTTACATGGTTGATACATGATGCGTAATGATAGTCTGCCTATTAAAATTGTCTGTTAACCCTTTCACTGCCAAATGAAGCCAAAGGAAAATTTCGAGCAAGTTTGCAAATTTCATTTTGTAAAGTTTTGAAAAACAATCACTTTGTGAAAGTGCAGGCAGAGAGCTTTCATTTGAATGGTCACTCGTAGGATTTCATCCACAGACTCAAAAGTTAGAGTCACCTTACAAAACTCCATCAAGCACTCTGGCAGTGAAAGGGTTAAAATCTAAACACTCATTGATTAATTCTCCTAATCAGTTCTCTAGTGATCTCAGTCTACTTTGTGTCATTCTATGTCCTGGCTTTATCGACAGGTTTTATCTTTGTTAACACGGGGCTACAGCTTGAAGGCCGTTGACCAAGAGTTCGCGTTTCAAACTTCCCTTTTCTAAGCAGGCATTTCTTCATTAGCAACTTATGAACATTTATTTCATTTTATTTGTTTTTTGCTACCTTTGTTTGTTTTTATTCTGTTATTATTGTATATATGTCAATGAAAGTGTTTTCTACTAAAAACCGAAAATAGAAAATTCGCAACCCAGAATCGAATCCTCGGACGTTCGACTATGCTATCGATCAAGGCTTGGGTTATTATCGATAATTGCATTTGACCGTTTTACGGAAGAGAAACTTTGGAAGATTGGTATATGTGATTACAGCTATACGTCACTACGAGAAGGGCCAACAGCAAAGCTTACAGCACTTCAGTATTTTACTAGCGCGGCATGTGTTATTGCCATGGAGTCCACATAAAATGCCTCGGGACAATCAGGTCCAATCAAACTGATTACTTTAAGCGCGCAGTCCAAGCTGAGAGGCCTTGAAAAACGTGCCTCTTGGTTAGAATAATTATCCTTAATTAGTAGCATGCTAATTGAGGGGATGTTTCATCTAAACTTCAGTTTGTCCTCTAGCTTCGTTAGCTGATCCACTCTTCCTTTTTTTGTAAAACAGGTAGACATCGACTGCAAGGAGGAAGGTGGAAACGAGGCTAAAACTCTAAAAAAGAAGATTAAACAAATTTTGGTGAGAAGTGCATGCGATTCAGGTAAATTGTACTTTCAGATACATTGCACATAGAGATATCTTTAATCAAGAGAGAAAGTGGACATAATATTTTTTTTCGAACAGAGATAGAAGAGCCATTGTCTGTTAGCCTGAACAGAGCTTCCAAACAAACTGAAGCTGACGTTCGATCAGTACATGGTAGATAGTTTGAAGTTTTGTTAAGGAATAGAGCCATGGTTTCTAATCCGATTCTCAGCGATACTTTATGCCCAAGTTTTGCGCCTTCCAATCCAGAAGGGGGGTGGGGACGGGAAATATATGTATATACAAGTTAAAATTACACGAGGTCAGAATAGTATCTATTAGGATACCTCCGACTAAAACAGTAAGAACACTGGAGTGCCTGCTGCGTGCCTTTCGGTTTTCCGATTGGTGAGGATACCTTTACAACATCTCTTTTACAGTTATTGGCCAATAACCGAATAAATCCATCGGTCTGACAGAATACGGGGGCACAGGGGACTCCAATTTATTTCGAATCTCACGTGCCTCTCGGTAGTGAGAAGTGTCTTGGTCGGAGTTTTTTTGGTGAAGTGGCTCCCAATATACGTTAATGTCGTGTAAAGGAATAGCGTAGCAGTCAAGGACGTAACCAGCCGTTTTTTCCTTTTAATAAAGAGCTGTAGAAGGTCTTAAGGGGCGGGGGATAAGATATGAAGGGACTGATAGCAAGCCAAGTTAACGCTGACCTATAAAAATATATCACAGCACATCTCCAGTTCCGTTTTGCTTTTTCTCACGGGGCACGGAACTTCAAAGTCAAAATGAAAAAGTCGTATTGAGATACCTACCACTGAGACCGTAAAAATGTCGGTACGAAACCAGTCATGGATTCCAGATGCCTCGTATATTTTAGCCAGCTCGTACTCTTTTTTCATGATATCAGCCATTCGCACAGAAGCAACTAAAAACAACAACGCCAGCAGAAAGGAAAAAATACAGAGCTAAAAGAAACAGAAAGCAATTAAATTAAGGACGAAAAGCAGTAATCCGGGGTTAAATTTTAATTCGGGTTGTTCTAAAGCATTTTCTCGGGTAATTTTTCCTGTTCTCTTTAGAGCATCCAATCATCAAATTATAGACTTGGAGACTGTTAAACTAAATTTGCTTTATTTATGCAATATCTCTCGCTCGGACACCTACAACGAGATGAAACTTTCCCCAAATGTAAATCGTAGTCTTCTTGTGCCTTGAAGCATATTTATGGTCACGTGTCATGTCACGTGGTCAAAAGTTGAAGTTTCAAATTAAAGCTTTGAATATTATTTAAGACTAAATTTGGGCCCTTGAAATGACGTTTGTCCTCATAACTTTTTTATTGAAATGCAACGAACATTCATTCCAAACGTGAAGCGCCAGAATTTTTTTAAATATGAATAAAATAAATACTTAAACCCTGCGTTAACTATTTTTCCCATTGTTTACGATTCTCAGTGAGATGGTCACGCGACATGTCGCGGGACGAACTGAAACGATACTTATCCTTCAAAAAACTATGGACGAGAGGATATTTTTGTGTGCCACACTTCAATTCTACAGTGCCATTCTTTTTCACGAAGTTACGATAAAACCAACTGCTATGTTACCGGATCTTAGAACTCGATATTGTACATGTTAATTTACAAGCAAGCTAAGAGTATTAGCTTTCAGATCGTGGTTCTATTGATTTTGAATATTTCAGACTTTGCTTTGACACTTAGTTTGGAGCAGAATTTTTGTGAAATGAAAGATGGCGGACCCAAAATGTCGGTCAGTTTAGTTTGAGTACACTCACCACAAAGTTCAAGTTTTTCTCCGTCAAGCTAAACGCCAAGACCAAGAATATCAACAAGACGGCTAACAGGCCACTGACGAAAACCGCCACAAAGAAGAAGAACCAAGCTCGAGGTATAAGTCCTTCTCCGAAGACGACAGTCTGTTTAACTTCATAATCTACCAGACATGGAAACGCTATGCAGATAGTTATCTTTGAAACAAACAAAAAGACAAACAGTCAGTCCGAATAAAAAAGCAGAAACCAAACACTAGGCAGAAACAAAACAAAATTTGAGACTAAGGACCGTGGAACATAGGGGCTAGCTAGTCTCAGTAGTCCCATCATTAATTTCGCTTGCAAATTCCAGGTCAATCCAGCCACTGCCGATCACTGCAATAATGTTGCAATCTCAAATAGGCACAAGACAATAGAGCCGACTGACGCTGTGCGAGTTGTCGGCGTGGCTAACTGATTTTGAGGCTAAATGCCCATAACCGCCAGAGCAACTTTGAAACATGTACTGACGTTGACCTCCTTCATATAACCTAACTGGACTACTGCGCATGATCATGAACCCAAAATAGGTCCAACGCAAAAACTCACTTTACGACTGATTTCCTTATTTTTTTATAATTTGTAGTTTTCGCTGAAATCCAGTTTAAATGGTAAAAAAGTATAAATTTGAAAACTGGCCTTGATGTTAATTATGTTGTAGATGTAGTACGTTTTTGTGCAGAAAACTAACAGAATGGTAATGAAAATTGGACAAAACGTTCTGAGGATTGGTAGAAAGAAACGCGTTTCCGATGATTTCACATGCTCATGAACCCCGTTACACAAGCTCGTGCCTTTAGCTCTCGTTGACGGCTCAGGGTACGCCGCGAAAGCTAGGCAAACCAATCCAAAATATGTCCGATGTCCCTGTGACAGTGAAAGTCATTAGATCACTTAACACACAAACAAACAAAAGTTGTAAGCCTATGAGATCTTGGAGGCTTATTTGCTAAACAAAATATCGATGTACGTTCAGCCAAATATTCTTCCCTTTTAATGCAGATACGTAGTATTACTTACACCTTCATATGCCATTTTCGAAATATGACGCCTGAAGATGATTTTCGTTTTGTTTTATTCCCCCAAGCAAAGCAAAGCCAAGCCAAGTATGAATTTAAATATAACGTCGAAATTGGTAGAAAATTAAAGCTGGTTATGAGTAGACCTAAATTTTACATCACTTATCGAACAGGCACCAAGCACATACAATGAATTCAACATTGAGAAATCAAAAAACCGTGGAAACGTTTTCAGTTTTATCTACTAGATCTCCAAACGCCTGGTGTTAAAACAAAGGTTTGTTGTGATAATTAAATTGCGCTAAACCTTACCCAACAAAGCCCCTATAACTGTTCTAGCGAAACTGCAAGTATTGTCCTAAAAATCTAATGATAAAAGGTTTGATTTGACATAAACGCTTACAAATTCCAGGATTTTGAGGATGCCTTGAGCAGATTTCAGGTATTCCGTATTAAGCGCCATATCCGGCGGTCTGAAAAACAAGACTGAACAAAAGATTGCCAGAATCACTTTCCCTCAATACAAAAATAGATAACCATAGCCATTAATTTAGCGTTAATCAAGATAACCGCTTAGACGGATTCGTTTAGCTTTGATAGAAAAGTCTCTATCTTTTAAAGCATTTATTGAATACTGGGCAAAATAAAGTTGCTGAATACTTGTCATAATTGACCGACGGTGTTAGAGGGCATTTTTGGGTGTATCTTGGTTTTGCGGAAACCATTATTGGTTATATAGTTATTGTAATGTGGTATGGATATTGTTCATTGTCAGTTTAATCTTTTGTATTGATGATGGTTGTAGCATCCGTCTGCAACACCAAGAAACTGCACATTTTTAGTTAATCAAGAGGGCAATTGTTATAAGATAGGACATGATTATTATTTGATGATGCAGCCTCGTTCCTAGTTGTCCTCGGCGATTTCGGATGTGAAGTCGCCTGTCAAGCTTGTCGGGAAAATTCGCCTACAAGCCTCCTCTTGTAACTCAGATAGCGCGAACGGGCCTAGGTACGAGGCTGTATTTGGTGCTGATTGGTTGAGGGCGCGTCGTCTGTAATCAGGGAGCTTAAGCAATGACAACGAGAACGGTAATGAAGCAATGGGTTTAGACTAACAAAACAACAACTTTGCCCGTAAATAGCGATCGATTATCTCATCTTAACTCGAAAGGAAAGCGACATGAAGTATAAAGGCGTATTTTTGGTGGAAAAGCATAGGATTTACCTTGGTTACAAAAAGTGCCCTCGAGATCAAGAAAAAATCCCGTCTGTGTCAGCCAATAGGCCACTTGCACTAAGAGGTCACGTGACCAATGCTTCCTTTAAACAATGAGTTGGAATCTTGCTGATGCCAAAAATCGTTAGAGCACACAAAAATGATCTTACACCCGAAATTCGAGAGGAAACGCATTTAAGGGAGATATTTTACGGCACTTTGATTTTTCAGCAAAGTAGTATGATTTGTATTGGCCGCCATGTTGGAGGGCATGCTCTTGCCCTTTAACATGGCGGCCAAAACTACCTCTTGCTTATATCTTGTTCAACGTTTCATAGTTACGCTCAGATGTGCTGTAAAGATTATCACATCATCTTTTCAACATTTTCCTTGAAGTTTAAGTGCAAAATTTGTGTTCAGAGAGAGGTAATTCATAATTTTAAAAATCTCATTTTGGTCACGTGACCATTTACGAACTTATTCATTTTAAGAAAATGGTGCGGGTTTGAAACACCAAATCACTATTATTTTGTTTAAGATATGACCCACTAATCGTTTTTCGAAGGCAAAATCATACAACTTTCATTTTCATAAAAACGATGTCACATGCCTCTTAGTGCAAATGGCCTATTAGCAATTATGGGCAAACCAGCATTCAGCAATTTTTCCTTGTATCCCACACCCTCATTATGCATGTGCCTAATATTTGCTAGAACGACAAAAAATATTCAGTCAGTGACCTCGTTGGTTCCTGAGTTGTTGTATTACTTTTTCTTTATTTTTTGAACCCTTTTTTGTTTCATGGGCCGATGCCATGCGTGGAGTCACGCGGCTCACACTGTTTTCTCGACATTCACCAGCGTTCCATGTTCGGAAAGAATCGTTTTTAGCAGCTGTCTCAGTACCATACTGAAGAGAATAACAAGTCGTCTCAGCTGGACATCGATCACTTCCACATTTCCCTTTCTGAACCTTATTTTCCCCCAAAATTTTGCATGAGCATTGTTTTCAATTTCTCTTGGGATGGCTGTAATACCCTAGCCTGCGAAAACATCCGTTTCTCCTCGCTCTTCGCCGCTAGGGACGTTTCGCGCGGAGAAACGTCTAGTAATACCCAGGATAAATGACAAACAAAGGTTATGCAAAATTTTGAGGGGCAAATAAGGTGCATAATTGGAAATGTGGAAGTGGCGTATAAGTTAGCGATCGGAGTTAACTTAGTTCGGGGGGAATTTCGACAGTTTGGTGAAAGAAAACGGCGAGTGATAAACACTTAATTCCTCTGTGTGGCATCTGAACAAAACTTACCTTTAACAAGATGGCTTCTTTTAAGCCCGGGTTTTCAGGCGACTTACACTTGACAACTTGAAAAGTGATTATTCTCACACCAGCAAGCGCGTACTGTTGAATCTTTCTTCGTATAAGGACACCGAAGTGACAGAGCGAACTGTCTGCATTAGATAGGTGCCCGCTTTATAGAGGTCACCAAAATGACGTCACTTTACTTAAGGCTTCGCTGCAGACACTCGTTTTGACTGAATATAACTTAACATGCATCATGCACTCTATCAGTAGTTCAGTACGTTTTACATCTCAGCAGCTACATATATATACGAATCAGTTTAAAATTGGTGGTGAAACACGCAATAATGCAGTGCTGCACGTATTTTTTAAAATGTTGAAACTACACATTATTTCCGTCAACATTTATGACGAGATGGAGAGCTAAATTAATTGTTCTACATTCGCGTGACGGAAATCATGAACGTAAATAATTAACACAAACAGAAAGTTATACTAAGTTGGAGTGTCCGCAGCAAAGAGGTTAATAAGAGTTTTTATTGATTGCCTGTCTTGGAAAGGGATTTTTTGGCCAGGCTATGAGAAATTAAAAAAAAAAAACAGTTCCGATTCACGCATCCTTGCGGTAGCACCTGTGACAGAGCACGCACTCATGCCAGAAAACTGCGGGGTTTCAGCCTGTTTCATAAAATAGAACAACTGAACTTCCGTCTCCGTTTCGTGAAACTGAAGCCAATAGAGTCGCAGTTTGACAGATCGCTTCTGGGGTTCAGCATATGTGCAATATCCACCGATTTTGAGAGTTTCCACCATTTCACCCAAGTTTTTGATGTAATATACAAGATAAAGAACTCAGAGACTACAGTAAAACCCCGCGTATAAGAACCTGGATTTTTTAATTTAGCCTTAACAGGTTCTTATATAAATGGTAGCAAATTTCGACTACCAAGGTTGTTAAAATAGGTTCTTATATTTTCATATGAATTTTATTTATTTTTTTATTATAAATATCATCTCATAATACAATATAAATCATTTACAGCTATTTCGAGAAAGGTTGTCGGAAGAAGTGCACGCGACAATCCCGAAAGGAATTGTGGGTGGTTTTAAGTTCACTTTTCTTCAAAGAAATTTGAAAGAATGGCACGAGAGGCCATGGACGTATGTTTGCTAATGCTAAAGGAAAGCAACAATAAAAGATTCGACAGCTACGGTGCCAGGAACAGAGTATTGATCATATCCCATATTGCCTCTCGGGATTGTCGCGTGCACATTTCTTCGGACAACCTTTCAGGGGCACCCAACGACAGGTTTCTGTAAAATATCTGTTCGGAGAAGCACAAATTGCCTAGAGTTTCCTACACCTTTCCATTCATGTACAATTTTCGAAGCTTATCCAATAAATTCCCTACGATTTTCTGAACATGGGTTTAATGTTTGGCATTTTACCCCCCGCCCCCGCCAGATTAAGCTATTTTTTGCAGAAAAAGAAAACCTAAAATTTTCGGATTCGAAAATGCGATGGAAAGAGGAATCAGAAAAATTCTCTCTTCTTCTCTCATCTAAAATTTTCGGGAAGATAATACTGAAGCCCTGGTAATTTCGAAAAGACTCAAGTTGCCCTAGGATGACCGAACAGATATAAATTTCATAGCGCCGATTAGAACTAAAAGTACTCTGGGTAGCCTGAAAAGTGTTTTCAATGTATTTAGGAGAAAACCGAAGTTGGGTGCCCCTGACCTTTCTCGAAATAGCTGTATACCTAATGTAATGCCTACAGGCAGTACAGTGTAGATATGTCCTTAACAAAACATAACAAACAAACTCATGGTCATGCTAGATCAGTTCTCTGAAATGCCATTTCGAAGTTGATACCAAGAAAATTTTGGGACAAATACAGTACATTCACAACCAGTTCCACTGATGAGAGCCTAACTTAAAATTTTAGCCTTAATAGGTTCTTATGTGGAGGGGCCTTAAAATGAAAATTTTAGCCTAACAGGTTCTTTTGTTATAGGCAGGGTTTTACTGTATAGCTGTTCCGGGATGTCGGGGAAAAGCCTTGCAAGAGTTATCTATCCACAGGTGGACCATGCATATGTGAGCTGTTCGAGGCAGCGTGAAGTCACACGCGCTTATAGTGTGTCTGATCTCTTATACATTTTACTGTATACATTCCTTAACAGCCGCTCTCGGCTTGATTCAACTGATTAGGAGAAATGCTTGTTGTGAAGTTAAGCGTAGTTGTGGCCAGTACTGACGCTCTTGAAATGTTTTTTAATCTATCCTGGAAACGTTACTTGCAAATTATCTAGAGAAAACAACTAATAACAAAGTAGCCTATTTATAACCGGTTCTTAGAAAGAAGAAAAACGATAAAAGCGCGATTTTCCTTTATTTCAAGCAATAATTTTTCCTTGTGCGAGTTACGCAATCAGTCACGTGACAGTGTTGACTAGAAAATATAATAATGATCGTCTTTGTTATATTGAACATTGGATAAGTTATCCTTTTTTAGCGATTTTTTTTAACAAAGAATTGGAAAGTAAAAGGTGATTCAGGCTCCAGTCTCGTTTTCATGCTGGACTGTAATTTGTGTGATATAAAAATAAAACGTCGTTTACTCAAAACCTATACCACAAATCGACCTTGCAAATTGTTAGACAATGAACAAAAGGTTTTGTTCTACCAAAATCCGGTATCAAGCTTAAACCTTTTCTGACCCGTGGGTTGAACAAAACGACAATTTTCCGAGCTCGGCTACTGGACTACATTGCAAAGATATATTCTCCAAATGCATCGATACATTTAAGCGAGTGTTTATTTATTTCAGTAGCGTTTATTTAATATCTAAGCACCCAAAATTATCCTTGTATCAGCTCTCCGGTTAATGTAAAGTGCATTGCCAGCAGTTATCACAGTCTCAACAGTGTGAAAAATTATTTTTCTCATGTTTACACGCGTTTTGCTCTGAAAATTTGTGGCCTTGCATCAGACACGCGCCCACGTAAGGAATCTCGCGAGGGACGGGAAGAGCTTTTGGAACGGGAGAGTTTGACTGCAAAACTGACCAAGTGTTCAGCGATGCAAATTTACCTCTAGTCATGAAATAACGTTGCTGATAAGAAATCAGTAACTAGCAAATTATTGTATTTCTAATTTCATATTGATTAATTACTTACTTACTTCTAATTACGATTACTTTTGAAGATGTATGTTGAAGCATACGAAACGGCGTCAAGATAAAAGTCATATTTTACCCCGCTGTTGGTTTTTCTCTGATGTTCATCACCGCAGCTTGAATTTTATTTTTTATCAAGCTGCGATGGCCAAAGATCAAGAGTATTGATGTTGCTGTTTTTAGAAACTTAAAATTGAAAAATTGTCTCAAGTCAATGAAAGTGTTCTCTACTAACTGAGAAAGAAAATTCACAAACCAAAAACTATGCTATCTAGGTTTGGTAACCAGTAATGACCTCAGAGGCTCTGATCATGACGTAACTTCGAAGCGAAAATGTTCAGCATTCAATTGATACTATAGGCTGAACATCCGATTCGCGGATATAGCCTCTGAATTTCTTTAGGCGCATTAAACACTGAAACTGTGGTGAAGACTTCATCTCCCGAAGCTTTTTCTTTCCTATAATGGCGTTACGAGTAAGCTAGCAACAGGACCGAGTTTCTTTCGCTAAAAATCATAAAACGGCAAACCGATCCTTACGGCAAGGCGATGAGAAGTACAAAACATATATATTTTTAACAAATTTGCCCAATATTTCAGTTTGAAAACAAACCTTCTTCAGGAGTTGAAACTATATATTTTTTGTTTTATTCTTTCGTTTACTTCTTCATCGCCTTGCCGTAAGGATCAGTTTGCCGCTTTATGATTTTCTGCAAGCGAGTATTATTGTACTGATCACAAGTGGGAGACCGGCACCACTCAACGATTTATCGCTGTGGACTTGCTGATATTTTTTTTATTTTCTTTTGCCTCACGACCTACCCTGTAGCCCGAGAAAAGAGCCGACATTTTGCGACGCCGCATTTCGTGAAACAGTCGGGTGGCCGGGGTCGCAAAACGCCGGCTTATTTTCTCAGGCTAACCCTCACTGGTCTGGCTTTGAAACAAATTTGCGGGGAAAAACAAAACTGTGCAGGTTAGTTATAGATTATTAAATTAACAGGTTTATGAAAAGCAAGCTGCAGCATCTTAACTACTCAGTGAGCTCCAGTTTTGCATTTACTGCAAAAGAGAAAACCATCGACTGCAAGGAGGATCCCCGAAAGAAATCCAAATACCTAAAAAAAAAGAAAGAGAAATGATAAAAAAAGGAACGGTTCTCTAGAAATTATTGGAAATAAAATCGCACTTGTAAATCCAATGAACACCTTTCTCTTCTTCCTTCCTCCGGTGTTGTCATTGACTCAACGACACCTGAAGAAGGGCAAGAAAAAGGGTTCAATTGAACTTCTCTGTACCCTGGTATATAATGTCGAGCGTTAAGCCCTTAGTTGACGATTTAATGAGAGATTAAAAGATTTTATAGATTCCAACTATCACTTCAGCTGTCTTTGGTCGGTGTAGATATGTTTTGTACTTTTCGTGTCCAAATTAAACTAAACCAATCCTTTTATGACCAATTCAATCACTGCACCCGGTGGGGGGGGGGGGGGGGGGATTGCGTTATTACATGCCTCCAAGGGCCGGGTCACTAGTCAAGGTATAAGTATATTTGGCCCTTCTGTCTGATTTTGTCTGAAGTGGGACTCCTAACTAAGGTCTTAATTTTTTTTAGACGAACAGCAGAGACGGTAGTCATTGACGTAACCAGGGATGAAAAGCAGAGTTGTTGACCGATACAAAGAAAGTAGTTTTTTTTTTGTCCTAAACCTAGTCATCAGCATTACTTGGGTGAAGAACTCGGTCCCAGTTGGACGCGGCAAAAAATTGTATTAACTACGGTATTAATATTTCCCGTATTAAAAGTACAGAATGCTTCAAACGTCTTAATAGGCGCTTAATCGCGGGCAGTGCTTATTCGAGTAAAAACGTGATATATTTTGAGATACTTACCACTGACACAGTAAGAAGGTCAGAGAATTTTTTCAAAGGAGGAAACTTGTGCCATTGTGCGTCGTACACATCTTTCAAGAATTCAGTCATGAGACCAGAAGCAATGAAAAACAACAGAGCAAACAGGGCGGAGAAAATGAACAGCTTAAAAGAGAAAAAAAAAAGTGAAGAAATATTATTCTAAGTATGTCGTTGATTCTATGTCTTAATACTGAGGACTACTTTTAATTATTTTTATGTCATGGCTTTCAAGTTGGTACCACAATATCAAAGCTCAGAGTTGAATATATGTCAGAACTGAATCAGTAGTTGGAAAATGCATGGAAAGGTGACATGCTTTTCCCCATGGCTCTGAGCAAAGTGCACTTGGGGTATTCTTCTTGGTTAAAAACCCCTTGGAATTTGAATTAAAATCTGTGCGGTCCAGACAGTCAGGTGCGGCTCATTCGTTTGGAAGCGACAGTGCAAGACCAGAAATTTGTATTTTTAAAGATTAGTTTATGCTTCAAAACAAAACGAGCTACCTGATATTTTTCTTTGACCAGATCAAAGAGGAACTGAACAGAATGGGTATTGATGATGATTGTAGGATTATAGACGGTGGAGGTTTTAATGGCAATGCGTTTACTCCACCATCAGCGTTGAACGAAAGCTCTTATTTTTTTGTCAGTTAAAAAGGTGAAATGATGGATATTCTTAACATCCGTTTAAAAAATGTGTACAAAGAATTTTGTTCCTATAGATTAACCCAGTCTACTGCTAATGCCAAATGGTAAGACAAATTAGATCCTAAAACCAAGCCTTTTGTGTAAATGGACAAAAATATATACAGTGAAACCTGTATTAAGCGGACACCGTATTAAGCGGATACCCTCTATTAAGCGGACAGTAGCCGAAGTCCCCAAATTTATTCCCTTATTTACTTTTTATGAAACCTTCATTAAGCGGACACCTCTATTAAGCGGACGCAGACACGTAAAAAGTACCTAAAAAGGGCCATTTCTATTGTTGCCAACCTGTATTAAACGGACACTTGTAATTAAATTTCACCACCCAACATGCCAGGCACCGGAAATGCGAAAGATTGCCTCGAATTGCCACCCACAAATTTGTCGATTTTTACATTAAAAAACGTGACTTGACGAACTTATTTGATTAGTTTCACAGTAACGGATTGTTTTCTATTTCGTTTTGTTTGTATAGAGCTTTTGTCACTCATCTGATTTCTTCAAATTTGAGTTGCAATCCATGTTTATGGTACTATGATCAATTGGTTCACTTTGATAAAGAAATTAATGCAAACGTCTATCGTCATAGTCTCTGGGAGTATTATAAACGCTTCCACTGTTCATTTGAATGGCATTTGACACCTCATATGACGTTATATATCGAAACCTGCATTAGGCGAACACCCTGTATTAAGCGGATGACTACAGCATTCCCCGAGGGTGTCCGCTTAACACAGGTTACACTGTATATATTCTTTGCCTTTTTAGGTTTCTTTGGATGACAAATAGATAGTTACTTTATTGCACACACAAATGATGAACTGTTTGTTTTCAAAATTTTCGACTCCCCTAACTGCACGTTCTGTGAAAAATGAAGTGGAATCCCCTGGCCATCGATCTTTTGCGAAGTAGTGGATATGTTTTAGAAAGACGTTTTATTGTGGATAACACTTCAGTAGCAGTGAAGTAAAGGATATTTCATTTCCAGGTGTCTTTCTGGGTAAATTCAATACCAATAAAGATTTTATGATAATCAATCATCGAGCCTTTTTATTAGCAAAATTCTTTTGGGTGCAAATTAGATAAAAAAGAACCATCACTTGACGTTCTTAAGGCTAAATTGAAAGCTACCTACAAGTAATTGTTGCTAGGAAAAATGATGTTCTTCAACAAAACATTATGATAAATGGGATGCACTAATTTCGACGCTTTCTTAATCCCTCTTTCCAACATACATAAATTGAACACGTCTTTTTTTCCCAATACATAATGATAAAATATGAGATATTTATTTTTCTAATATTTCTTTTAGTTTTTGCATCTTCGTATTGTTAACTTCCCAATATTGGCCTTGCTCTCTTTTCTTATAAATACTTATACACACTTAAAATTAAAGTGTAACATTACTCCAAAAAAAAGTGTAAAATCTTTGCCAGCCCCGGCAGCCTTTTTTTTCTGTGTATTATTACACATTTTATAATAGTGTAATTTAACACACAACTAGAGGTTATATTTACACACCAATCAGTGTAATGTGAGTGGTTTACACTTTGGTCAAGTGTAAAATTGCAGTTCTTATAAGTGTAATAAAATACTAATAGAACAGTAATATTACACCGAATGATAGTGTAGTAGCTTTGCCAGCCCCGGCAGCCTTTTTTTTCTGTGTATTATTACACATTTTATAATAGTGTAATTTAACACACAACTAGAGGTTATATTTACACACCAATCAGTGTAATGTGAGTGGTTTACACTTTGGTCAAGAGTAAAATTGCAGTTCTTATAAGTGTAATAAAATACTAATAGAACAGTAATATTACACCAAATGATAGTGTAGTAGCTTTGCCAGCCCCGGCAGCCTTTTTTTTCTGTGTATTATTACACATTGTCCAATAGTGTAATTTGACACGCAACCAGAAGGTTCATTTACACACCAAACAGTGTAACTGTGAATGGTTTACACCTTGGTCAAGTGTAAAATTGCACTTCCCATAGGGGTAATAAAACATTAACAGAAAAGTAATATTACGTCAATTTATGGTATTAGGCAAAAAAATTACGCATTTGAAAAATATAGGAAATCACATTTTTAATCACTGAATAAGCAGCTAGACTTCTAACAATAAGTAAAAATGAAAGGTCAAGTGTGCAAGCCATGGTGTGTACTGTCTAACTGCTTAGGAGTGATGCATACTGTCCTATCACAAATCAGTGCTTAGGGCAGAGCCCGAGGAGGTTCAAGGTTTGAGCTGCAAGGTGGTACCCGGGAAAGATAGTTAGCAGGAAGTCTTCCTCTCCAATTATTAGTATTTTTACAGTCATGGTGTAATGCCTTTCCCATAGTAAAAATGGATGGCAGTGCATCTTTTTTGCTTCTTCTAGATATTGTCCTCTTGTGGCTGCAACCTGTGTGACAAATGAAATTGAAAAAAAAAAAACAAGACTTGTTTTAGTCAATATTAAAGTGTTCTTAATTTATTGTATCGGTCATGAGAGCTGAAAATAGGACTGAGTGTTTTGGAGTTCCTTTTAATTGAACTAACACAATAATGCTCTCTTGAACAACATGGTTAAGGTAAACTACTGAAATTAAATTTCATTCACAAAATAATTACATCTTAGGTTTAAGATGTAAAAAGGTTTTTTCTCTAGAGTCTTAACAATCAAGTACATTTTTCCTCCTCTACAAAACAAAACACAGCTTCAGATATTCAATTCAGATATCAAATCACAAATTAAAATAACTCAAAACATGTGTTATTCCAATCCATGACCCCCAGTAACACTATAGGCGGGCCAAACCACCTGACTGAGTCATTAGTCAAAGGTGGGCATGAAAATTACCACCTTGCACAACTGCCTAGCCGGTGGACCAGAGCCATGATGAAAACAAAACACACTATTAGACTTTATAACTTGGTATGGAAACAAAAGCTTGACTGGTATACAATTCAGATATCTGATTACAAAATTACTCAAAAGACATGTTTTATTCCAATCCATGACCCCCAGTAACAGGCGGGCAAAATAAACCACCTGCCTGAGTCGTTAGTCAAAGGCGGGCATAACCACCTTACATAACTGCCTGGCCGGTGGACCAGGGCCATGATGAAAACAAAACACACTATAAGATTTTATAACTTGGTATCAAAACGAAAGCTTCACTATACAATATTATTCAGATATCCGATCACAAAATTGCTCAAAAAACATGTTTTATTCCAATCCATGACCCCCAGTAACAGGCAGGCAAAACCACCTGACTGAGTCGTTAGTCAAAGGCGGGCATAACCACCTTACATAACTGCCCGGCCGGAGGACCAGGGCCATGATGAAAACAAAACACACTATAAGATTTTATAACTTGGTATCAAAACGAAAGCTTCACTATACAATATTATTCAGATATCCGATCACAAAATTGCTCAAAAAACATGTTTTAGTACAATCCATGACCCGCAGTAACAGGCGGGCAAAACCACCTGACTGAGTCGTTAGTCAAAGGCGGGCATAACCACCTTACATAACTGCCCGGCCGGAGGACCAGGGCCATGATGAAAACAAAAGACACTATAAGACTTTATAACTTAGTATCGAAACAAAAGCTTCACTGGTATACAATTCAGATATCCGATCACAAAATTACTCAAAAAACATGTTTTAGTACAATCCATGACCCGCAGTAACAGGCGGGCAAAACCACCTGACTGAGTCGTTAGTCAAAGGCGGGCATAACCACCTTACATAACTGCCTGGCCGGTGGACTAGGGCCAGGATGAAAACAAAACACAGTAATACAACTTTATAACTTGGTATCGAAACGAAAGCTTCACTGGTATACAATTCAGATATCCGATCACAAAATTACTCAAAAAACATGTTTTATTCCAATCCATGACCCCCAGTAACAGGCGGGCAAAACCACCTGACTGAGTCGTTAGTCAAAGGCGGGCATAACCACCTTACATAACTGCCTGGCCGGTGGACCAGGGCCATGATGAAAACAAAACACACTATAAGATTTTATAACTTGGTATCAAAACGAAAGCTTCACTATACAATATTATTCAGATATCCGATCACAAAATTGCTCAAAAAACATGTTTTATTCCAATCCATGACCCCCAGTAACAGGCAGGCAAAACCACCTGACTGAGTCGTTAGTCAAAGGCGGGCATAACCACCTTACATAACTGCCTGGCCGGTGGACCAGGGCCAGGATGAAAACAAAACACAGCTATACGACTTTATAACTTGGTATTGAAACGAAAGCTTCAGATTCAATTCAGATATCTGATCACAAAATTACTCGAAAAACACGTTTTATTCCAATCCATGAGTCCCCTGAAAACAAGCGGGCAAAACCACCTGACTGTGCCGTTAGTCAAAGGAGGGCATGACCACCTCACATAACCACCTGGCCGGTGGACCAGGGCCATGATGAAAACAAAACACAGGTAAAGTAATGAAGATGATATTAAGCCTTTTTAAGCCTCGTGCAATTACAGGTTTTTGTCTGCGAAATCACATATAAAAATTAGGCAAGCTTAATATATTTTTCTTGTTTGGATTTATCTCTATTCTACATATCAAATACAAGTCGATGTACAGGTCCGGTACGTATCCACTAGGTATAATGTAAGAAAAATAAATAAAGATAACTTACATTATATCAACATTTGGGATCAAAAGGTGCAAAATTCTGTGTTTTATGAAGCATTTCTACCGATCATTTGAATAGTAAATGTATGGAATCAAATGTCGCGCGTGACATCACGATCCCCCGAACAGTTCGGGTGGTACGCTTGTAATACACGTCTTTTGTTTGCAAAGAGCAAAACCACTCGAATTAAAAGTAATTAAATTCGCTATAAATATTTTAAGCTTCAATTTGTGTCTGCAAAAACAACAAGGTGATACAATGCAGTCTTCGCTGTTGACGTCATGTCACGCGACCTTTTGGCGGTTAAAAGCAAACGAACAACCAACGGCAATATTCACAAAACAATTTCAGTCAGCTTATATCCAGTATTTATATTTCTAATGTTAGTCGTATGTATCTGTCTCCTCTCAGGCTATTCTCCTAACAAGCCTAAACAAAAATTTGAGGCGAAATAGCGAGGTTATCTTAATTTCGAGATTTCAAAGCTAAACACCACACAATGCGCTTTTGATATCGCATCGCGCTCTCCCACAGTAGGAAAACCGCTCAAGGTGTTGCAATACGGTAAAACAATACTTCAAAAGCCTCAAGAAATCTAGGGCCAGACTATAGTTTTAACATAAAACTCAGAAATTACGGAAAGTATACTCACCTCGAAATGCGAAATGCGCCGTCGTAATCTTTGAACATGTTTGAATGCATGGTTTTTGCTCTCTTCTTAGCAGTTATTTGGAGCCTCCATCATCCTTTGCTCTAACAATCGGCCCTACATCCTTGTTAACTTGAAATCAATGAAGACTTTGAGTTAAAATCTTCAAATTTACGGCGCTTAATTTTAGTACAACCTTCGTGGAGGACGGTTGGAACAAAAGATGAATACAAACGGTATTCAAGTGTCTTTATCGGCAACATCATCGATCCTGATTGCACGAAAATTCGCGCCCTGTCACTTAAGCTCCTGGTGACTGACTATACGTGATCTTTGGATCTGCTGCGGCTTTTGACTCAGTCACGTAATTTATGTTGCTGTAAATTTCCTCTTCGAGAACACGCGGAAAAGGAACATGGTCTGAATTAAATCGATAGTACGAAGACAATGGACAATGAAGAAAAAAAAAAAAGAAAAGAAACATAGTGTTACATTTCTCAGGAAAGACAGAAACCCGCACAAATGACAGTCCTGTCAATGGAGTGATGCATCGTTAGCGGTTTAGGTCATTTCATTAATTTAGCTAAAACACCTTTCAATTTAAACATGTATACAAATGCAGTTGCGTGAATTTCGTACGATATATCTGAAATGAGACCTTAGACTGCAGCTGAAGTATATACCTGCCACATGTACAACTAGGGCATACTGTATTTCGCGGACTGGACTGGACTGGACTGGACTAGTAAAACGCGGACTTGTAAAACGCGGACTCAACATTTGTAAAACGCGGACTCAAAATTTGTAAAACGCGGACTCAAAATTTGTAAAACGCGGACTCAAAATTTGTAAAACGCGGACTCAAAATTTGTAAAACGCGGACTCAAAATTTGTAAAACGCGGACTCAAAAATTTGTAAAACGCGGACTAGAAATAAAAATAAATACATAAATAACTAAAATATTTGCTTTATTAAATGAATATATCTCTTCTTATATAAAACGTTCCGAATGAAACGTCAACAGGAACATAATCTGATGTCATAATCATACAGACAACAATTCAATTGCCGGATATTATACTATCCACTTTAAAACATTACTTCAAACAAAAAAACTTTAACATGTGATGTCATAATCCCGGCTCACAGACAACAATTCAACTAGACCATAGCGGCAAGCCTTTCGAAAATTACTTGCTTGTGTTCGGGTAGAAGAAAAGGCTGTAGATCCGACGGTATTCTGCGTGAATTTTGGCGCGATTTTACTGCTCAAAGGTCAACAAAGGTCAACAGCCTCGTTTCCGTTGTCGATGTCACTTAATCCAGTGTCACGTAATGACAATAAAAATTCAAAATCTTATGCTTCAGGTGTGGAGGCTGGGAAAAAGGCTAAAATAAAATATAATATGAAGGAGTGAATGCTGCGTGCGTCAGGAGCCCATAAATAATAGGCTCTTGGTGCGTGTAATAATGCGTGACAAATTTTGGCCTTCCCTTAACTGGGGCTCCTTCGGTACCTTTTCGGGCCTGTAAAACTGTTTTGGGCTTGCTCAATTGCATTTAAGATATCGATGGTGTGTTAGTTTTGAAAGTAACACAACAAACTATAACCTAGTCCCGAAACAAAATAGACTGGTTTGCAAGCTACGACCCCCCGAGCTACAACCCAGCGGGGGGATGTGTACTCGAAACGTTCATGACGGGGGTCTGACTTTATTTCTTTTATTTTATTTTTTTTAGGGGGGGGGGGGATTAGAAATGTGGGGTTAGAAATGTGGACTCCCGGAATTTTTTTACAAATTTTGAGTCCGCGTTTTACAAATTTTTGAGTCCGCGTTTTACAAATTTTTGAGTCCGCGTTTTACAAATTTTGAGTCCGCGTTTTACTAGTCCAGTCCAGTCCAGTCCAGTCCAGTCCGCGAAATACAGTATGCCTACAACTAGCGGCTCAGATAACTTATTCACGCGATGAAGATTTTCTTGCTTCGATATTTTTTTTTTAAAAAGAGAGTGGGTGTTTTATTCTATAAACGTATAAGTATGCACATTTGAGTGCATAATTACCTCCGCTGTGGTATACATTTACTCTGTAAGTAAATGTTAAAAATACCTATAGTTTCAGCCTAAACGTGGTGTAAAAATACTCAAAATAACGAGTATCACTACACCATAATTTCTGTGTAGTGTTTTACACCATAAAAAGTGTAACTTTATAATTTTTCTTTTCTAACAATACACTTCAATTTTAACACTTTTAGTTGGTGTTAAAGTACCCGAAAAAACGAGTAACACAACACTACAAATTGTGTAATATTACTCTGTGTTATTAGTATACTCTAACACCGATAGGTGTGTTTAATTCTATAAGTTTATTAGTGTAACATTACCTTTACTATGGTATCCATTTACGCTGTAAAAACGGGTAAAATGTACACCGTACCCTACGTGTAATGTTACAATAGAAAAAATTGTAAAAGTATACCTTTAACTGTGTAATATTATCATGTTAAGAGTACCAGCTCTTTTACACTACAGTTTGCGTAAAATTACCCGACATAAAGCGTAACACAACACTGAAAATTCTGTGTAACGCTTTACTCGTTAAAAAGTGTAATATTACAAATTTTCCTTTGTAACATTACACTTTAATTTTAAGTGTGTAAATACAGTTTATGTTTATGTTTTTTTTTTTGTATGTGTAATTTATGAAGCTTTTGATTCAATTGGTATTTGTTAGTGCCTATAAGTAATTTATGCTGATATATCACGTGAAGCGAAAGGAAAGGAAACAATAACAAAAAAATGGAAAAAATAACAAAAGAAAAAAGGACGGCAATCGAGAAGCCCTGGGGACGAGGCTGCTTTTTTGGGGAGAGCTGTAGAAAGTGGCAGAACATTTCAGATGTTTCACGAAGAAAAAGTAACTAAATTAATGCGTAAAAATATAGCCAATTATTAATAATGATAATAATTTATCGCGACTTGTTCGCCGCAAATTAGCATGTGGATTAATGCGAATGTGATATTCTATTACTTTCTAGTCAAAGTAAACATCCCTCTACATCCTGAACTTGCTGAGAGACAGGCATGCGCAACTCAACACCCTCCTTGATCTCCGTAATTCTTCAGATCATACTCAGCCTTAACCATACTTAGCTTTTAGCAGCGCTTTTGCGAAATTTAAGATGGAAACAAAATGTCGGCTGTAGATTTCTACACAAACCCGCATATACTCACTGCAAGATTCATGTCTTTCTCCCTGAAGCTGAACAGGAAGACCAAGAACACCACCAGGACCACTACAAACCCAATAACGAAAACCGCCATGAAGAAGTCGAACCTCACTTCAAATTTGTCGGAAAATTTAGCCAGTTCTAGTTCACGTTCAAAATCAGCCAGACATGAAAACGCTATGCAGATAGTTATCTGTAAAAAAAAGCGAAGTCATGATCATAGCTTGAGAAAACAGCTGACAATTCACTACGTAGCCTATACACAGACGTTTCTTTAATTCCCCGCTGTTTATATTTTTATTACGCGCGCTCAGCGGACTTTAAGAGAAAATAGAGGGTCCGTTAACAGACTATTCACGACCCCACCACTGATTTCACGGCGAAATTACGTCTGAGCAACGACTGCGGAAATACCATACTGATGACTTGTCACTACCTAGATGTGGGTAGAGCTTCTGATTGGTTGAAGCAAATTTCTCTCGCGGCACGACCAATCAGAAGCACTACCCAGGTCTAGGAAGTGATACGTCATCAGTATGGATTCCGAATTTCTCCAGTGGTTGCTCAGACGTTATTCCGCAGGAAAACCAGTGGTGGCCCGTTTTGTCAAGCTAAGCGCAGTCATAGAGTTTGTCCCATCTCAACGGTTGTGAAATAATATAGCATGCACACAACTGATACAGTTGCAGTATAGTACGAAACTATATGGTCAATGTACACTACAAAATAAAATACCAAGTCAAATTTTTAGTCGATTCTGCATGTACTCAGCTCCATTCGATAATTGTTCCGAACTGTTAATTATTCTATAACACCGGTGTACTCCTATTTCCAGAAAGAGGTCAATTTAGCGTACCCTATATCTATAAAAAAGGTTTGATTTTTCTTGAAATACTCACAAGTTCCAAGATTTTAAGTACCCCTTGAACAGATTTTCCGTATTCCGTATTTACCGCCATCTCTGGTTTGCCTCTTAAAAATGAACAACTCCTGTGTAAAAAAAAAGGAGAAGAGTCTCTATTTAGTTGGCTGCTACTTAGTGATGTATTTAAGGTGTTTCGATACAGTTTTTCGGAGGCTATGCCCATATTTTTCAACACCTCAAGGATGCCTTTTTCCTTCTCCGATCGCTATAAAATTTTCATCAGTGATTGACTATGAATTGAAGTTTGTCAAAATACGTACAGTCAGTTAAAGGCCTATTGCCAACCTTGATGCATTGCACGCCGTGAACACAAGGCTATCCGTTCGAAAAAAATTGTCATTCGTTCGAGCGGCTCGGGCTAACCTCCGTTTTCGGCTACGGGTCGAAATGCTAACCTTGTGATACATCCAAGAAGCGCTCAGGCATGATAACATCATACCGGGACTTCGACCTAGATGAACCAGGACAGATATAGAACAACTGCCTATTTAATTTTTTTATCCTAGAAGCGCTCAGTCATAATTATGTACCAGGATATCTGCGATTGAGTTTGCGGTGCGCGAGAAGGGATAAATGATAAAAGGTATTTAGCCGACTTGTAAACAGATTTTTGAGTCACTGGTTATGCAGGAGAATGTCTGCGTTGTTTTGTTTTTATGAAAGTTTAATCAAAGAAAGCTTAAGCGAAAATATTGACATCGCAATAGCTATTGCTGGTTTTCAGTGTCACGCCATTCAAAATAGATCAAAATGAAAATCAAAACCGTTCAATAGAAAAAGACCAGAATCTGGGAAATGAAACAAGGGCGTAGCTAGGGGGGGTCCTGGGGTGCCCGTGACCCCCCCCCCCCCCCCCCCCCTCTTTTGAGCAAACAACCTAAAATATTTAGGTGGCGAAAACGCCATGACAATATCTTGGCCGTAAAAGCCATTGTTGAAAAGACCACTTTTTTAAAATTTGTTTTTTTGTAAAGTATTTTCGTCAACAGCTCTTGCCTTTAGTTAATAGGGCCATTTATACGAGGAAAAATAAGACGCGTCTTAGCTAAGCCGCGTCTTATTTTAGACGAAATGTGCCGTTTATACAGAAAGTTCGCGTCTTATGCAAGACGCGTCTTATTTTTCCTCGTATAAATGGCCCTAATATGGGCCTTCATGGGCCTGGTGAGTAGCCTCTGTGACCCCCACTTTGAAAAATCCTGGCTACGCCCCTGTGAAAGGAGGTACATATACAAAGACGGTCGCCAAGATTAAGGTCAGAGGAATCTTTCGTACACGAGATATCCGAAGAAATGTTTTACACGTTTTACACAAACTTACTGAGATTTGTATGGAGACGCCATGCTGTTGCTCACCTGGATGAGCTCCAACATGGCGGAAGGAAACCAACAGAAACATCTATTTCCGAGTTTTGCTACAAAAGCGTGAATTTATTCTTCGAGAAACTCATGAACATTAAAGTAATACTTTTTGTAATACATAAACTGTTTAGATAGCAAATTTTCTGAAATAAGTCATTTTTTTAACCTATATAACAGCTCTCCTGGCCGTTATGTAAATGCCGCGTCACGCAAAAGCTTAGAAATTCAAGCGTACTCCATCAAAAAACCAAGAATCCTTTTGAAGCGAAAATTTATATGAAAATTAGTTTTCAGTTGCTCTAATGGATCGTGAAAGTAAAATTTCAGTAGGATTTATAGTTTTTTAGTTTGAATTTTAGTGACGTCAGGTAAAAACCAACAATACTCTTACGAACTATAAATTAGGGCTGACCTGAAAGACACCTTGAATAGCCTCTCTTTTTACAGTTCTTGGCGCCATCTTGGAATAGTAACCTCGCAAACCATAGAAGCTCGCGTTGACCCGCGAAACTTAAACAGAGTGAAACTCGCACGTTCGTACTTTTCTACGACGCTGGAAGATATTCAGAAGGCTAAAGTGAAAGAACTAAGGGATATTTTGAAGTGTAATTCAAAAAGAGCCGGCGGAACAAAGAAAGAAATCGAAGTCACAGAAAAAATAAATTATCGATTATTATCGATTACCAAAGTCCATAAAAATCGATAGGAATCGATAGTAATTGATAACAATCGATAAAAAAATCATCGATTTCTACCGAAAAATGATCCATATTACTCGAAGTCAAAACTTTTTTATCGATTTCTATCGATCGATATCGGAAATCGATATTCATCGATGATTGATATCGATTACTATCGATTATTATCGATTATCGGTTTATCGATTATCTACGTCTGGTCTAGAACGAACATGGTCGCGACCTGGATTTATAAAATTACCATTGCAAGAGCTACTATGTCAGTGATTTCTCCTTTCGTCGCATAGATATAGTGAATGTTTGTAAGCTCATCCTCGACTCTCGAAACATTTGTCTTGCGCCGCTATAGAAGTTCCGTTTCCGCGAACCGTAGGTAGATTTCCCGCTTAACAAAATTTTTGATAATTTATTAAACATTGAACCTCGTGAAAGTCAGAAGTGCATTTATCGACTCAAAAATACAGAGTTCCCCCACAGGGCTTTAGACACGATTTTAATTGATTAAAGTACTTTACGAGCGCTGCGGTAGTTGACCGCAAAAGTGTTACGATGACAGATACTTAGATACTCAACTGGATGATTACGTCACTTCATAGCAACTAGACGCTACCCTTTTTTTAACTTCTGGAACGCTGAGGCTTGTGATGTTTGTAAAATACACTATAGTTTGACGATTTTTTTTATCACCATCTAGTAGCGGCGCGAGGGAGCCGACTTAAAAAAGGCAGAAACCTTACACATTTAGTACTACTGAAAAGAGTCAGCATGCAAAAGAGAACTTCAAGCTAATTGCATAAATATTAGTAGCAAGCGAAACATTTAAAACAAAATTAAGCGAAAGAAATAAAACTACGTGAGTCAAAAAATACCGTTTTGTCTTAAATTCTCTCCACAACAATAGTAGCAATCGTTGCGATCTTTTTTTCATAAACCACACGCATTAAGTGCATGATCGCGCTTACACATACTTTGGAAATGAGGTTATGATTACATCTGTATTCTGTAGTCAGCTTGAACGACGAAATTTCGCCTCGTCTAAACGAAATTTCGTTTCGAGGAATCGAAATCTCGCTTCGTTGAAACGAAATTTCGTTTAATGACACGAATTTTCGTCCTGCAGAGAAATTTCATCTCATGCGGCAAAATATCGGAGTTAGGTACGATATCGAAAGGATATCATGTGTCGGATATTATCTGATACTTATATTTATATATATTATCTATATACCTGTATCTATAAAATATCTACATAGCCTACTAGAGTCTACTTAATTAGATCCCACCCTCCTCTTTCCTGACTGCGATGATATTGGATATTAGTATAGGTAATCCCATGATTTGTAGTGATATTTGGCATAAATACCACGAGTGACATTCCGAAATTGTTTTACGTAATTTCACGAGCCGTTAGGCGAGTGAAATTTAGACAATTTTGAAATATCACGACTGGTTCTTATGCCAAATATCACGTACAAATCATGCAATTACTTGTTTACACTACTACCCACGAAAGGTTTGTAATTTTCACATGTAGGTATTTCAAATTAAGCTGAAATACCTGTGCTCTAAGCCAATCAAATTGCAGAAATTTCTCCTGTAGTAGTATAATCGCGATAATATCCATTATCACCGTAGTCAGGAAAGAAGAAAGGGTGATCTAAATAGACTCTTGGTAGTAGATTCTAACGTG
Source organism: Porites cylindrica (assembly GCA_964035525.1). Lineage (NCBI taxonomy): Eukaryota > Metazoa > Cnidaria > Anthozoa > Scleractinia > Poritidae > Porites > Porites cylindrica. Next base: position 2,283,416 of record OZ037776.1, read on the forward strand.
AAATTAGTATAGGTAAAACCATGGTTTTATTTGGCATAAATACCATCGTGATATTTCAAAAATGTCTCAAATGTCGGAATATCACTCGTGGTATTTATGCCAAATATCACTAAAAATCATGGTATTACCTATACTAATATCACGTTAGAATCTACTTCTAAGGGTCTATTTAGATATCCCTTTCCTCTTTCCTGACTGCGGTGATATTGGATATTACCGCTATAATATCAAGTTAGAATCTACTAGAGTCTATTAAGATATCTTTTTCCTCTTTCCTGCATGACTGCGGTGATATTGGATTATCGAGATAATATCACGTTAGAACATTACAGAAACGTGCCCATTAAAAAACGTCGCCCGTGAAAAGTGGGGTACCCATTAGGCTTTGCGAGCAAAAGCGAGGTTTCAAAGACTACCGTCGTTTTCGGTCTCTTATGAACTTCATAGCGGTTAACTATTCTCACACTTTCAAGAGACAATGCAGAAACAATAGAGGTAGGTTAACATTGTTTTAAGTGTTGGAATGTCTTTGTCATTGCTACAAAGAAGAAAATGTTTAATATGCAAAGAGAAGCATTTTTCTTCCTCGTGCACTAACATAAAACCCTCGCGAATTCGGTAGTCTGGTGCTAATTGTTTCGATTGCAAAACAGTTAAAGCTAATCAGAAACCAAAGTATTCTTCACTTAAAAACTCATCTTCACGAAAGTCACTCTATAAGACTGAATAAAAATGTTTGCAGCGTTTATAAATATTATTATCAGAAGCGGTATTGCAGTTGTTTAGATTTCCCTTTCCTCTTTCCTGACTGCGGTGATACTGGATATTATCGAGATAATATCAAGTTAGAATCTACTAAGAGTCTATTACGATCGCCCTTTCCTCTTTCCTACATCAAGTTAGAATCTACTAGTCTATTTAGATCCCCTCTTCCTTCATTCCTGACTGCGATGATATTGGATATTGCTACAGGTAATAGTATACACTTAATGTCAGATCCCGAGGGAAACAAAACTGACTGGTTTCCCAAGGGACCTGACATTAAGTGTTTTGTTATATTTCTGGACTTTCACTTCAACGGCAACCAAAGAATAACCGGAGCGAACCAAAACAGTCGACTCGGTACTTATAAAGACACAAATTTAATTCCCTAAACCACTGAATGAATGATTTACAAAGTACTTTCCTTATATTATCTGCATCTTTTTCCTCCACTAGCTGTTGTTTTTCTTCTGGAAACTTCTGGGATAACTGTAAAAATCGTTGCTTTTTAGCTTGAGGCTTCGTGTTTGCGTTGTTGTGTTCATTCACGAAAAAGAAAACTGGCAGGGTCTGGCAGTATTTTCCCGCCTTCTGTCACGCCACTTTCCACCATGCTTTGATCACGTGCTGTAATGTAGCCCGAGCGGTGTACATTGCTTACTGTATCACGATCGGAATACATTTGATTTTAGTCAAGGCCACGTGACCAAGAATCAACCAATGGCAGTCCCTGTTTAGTTGAGTGAAAGTCAAGGAAAATAACAACATGATTTGTAGTGGTATTTTGCATAAATACCACGACTGAGATTTCGAAATTGTTGTTTAAACACCGAAATGAACTACTAAACACCGAAATGAACTACTCATCATTGGCGACTTAAATTTCAATATGCTTAAAAGTGATGACTGTTCTCCTGATACCCGACTATCTGAATACTGTGACCGCTTTCAATTAACAAACACTGTAACTGGGCCAACCAGAACAACAGATATGAATGATGCGAATTTCTCAGATATTTCGTGCTCCTTAAGATTCTATGCCGATGACACTACGGGGTATTCTTCAAGCCCTTGTCCATCCACCTTGCAAATAAATCTACAAAACAACCTTGGTCTACTCGTTTCCTGGTTTTGTAAGAACTTCCTAGCGATCAACCATAGTAAATCTCAATCCATCGTCTTCAATAGAGCAACTCTACCAACGCCCTTTGTTATTGACAGCAATGAACTGGATTACGTTCCACAGATCAAGCTCCTTGGTGTAATTATCGACAATTCACTCTCTTTTAAAGCACATATTAAAGAAATTTGCCGGAAAGTGAACACAAAAGTTTCAATTCTTCGTCGCATTCCTAAACTTATACCCTCAGATATTATGATTAAACTGTACAAAGCATTTATTCTGCCTCACTTTGAATACGCATCACCATTGTTCATAGGTCTAAGTAAAGGTTTGTCTGCAAAACTAGAGTCAACCAATGCATTTGCTCTTAGGACTCTTCTTAACTACTCCAAGTCGACTGCTTATGAAGAGCTACTTAAAACTGTACATATCAAAAGCTTGGAACATCGACGCATAGAACAAGCACTGATACTTGTATACAATAGCATTTATAACCAGGCACCGAACTACATTCGGGAAATGTTTTTACTGCGAAGTAATGGTTACAGCCTACGGAGCCATCTTAAGGTTGTTCTTCCAAGACCGACCTCATCTTATATGCAACATTCTTTCACGTACCAGGCTGGCAAACAATGGAACAGTCTACCAGACAAAATAAGGATGTCGGAGTCCCTCTCTATCTTTAGGAAAAACTTACAAAACATACAGTTGTCTTCATCGTATGACTGCAACTGTGAATTTTGTAAATAGACAATCTGATTACCAATATTTTTTCTTTTTAAATTATTATTATCTTTTAGTTGGTTTAATTTTTCTATTTTTTATTTTTATTCATTACTTGTACATGTAGATTATGTAAATTATCACGTTGTAATTTTTATGGCACATTTGCATTTAAACGAGCTATCGCTCATATGCGATATGTGGTTAAATAAAATTACTTACTTACTTACTTACTTATCACATCAGAATCTAGCTGAGTCCATTTAGATCCTCTCCCCTCTTTTTACTGTGTACGAACGTTGTTCAAGTTTTCTCTCGCGTTGTTCGCTTATTAAAAAGGAAGAACTTTTTGATAAAGATGAGAAATAATGAACTAATATTATGCGGAAAAATAAAACAAACCTTCCAAATTGCATCAGTTGACAAGTCACCAACTTTTATCAACATTAGCTGAAAAGTAGACGAGGCACATCTTTCTCTACTGAATATATCTGATAATAGAATGATTTGAATGACTAAATCCCATTAGACATCTATGACATTATAAGGGCAAAATCTCAGATACTTTATATCATTTTATAAAATAACTTTAATAAATCATATGGTACACGCGTTCTGATTGGTTAAAAACCTATGGTTTATTGTGCCAGTAAACTCATAGAAGACTTCATTTTACTTAAAGTTATTTTATAAACGCAATAGACCAGACTTTCTATGGGTTTACGGGCGTGATAACCCACTTGGGATGTTGGGAGAACACTCGATCTCGTGTTTTCCCTACATTCCATGTGGGTTATCACGGCTGTAAACCCATAGAAAGTCTGATCTATTGCTTAAATAAACAATTACACAAATACCTGATAAAAAAATTGATAGGTTTAGTCTGATAAAAAGTTTGATAATGTTCGATGTTAGACCTATTCTAGATCGATTGTAAAACTATGATAACTGACTATCCGATAAATGATATCCTTTCGATGTCACAGCTTTATGAAATTTCGTTTCGATTCATTACCTTGCATGCGAAATTTCGCATCTACCCTTATTTCCAACACAGAAAATACGCAAGAAACTGCCTTCAAACAAGGGTCCATTGCCCATCGCCATTACTGGTTCAAAGTACAGTTCCCTGAAGCGGATAGCTGGTAATTAGAGAAAGCGTTCTTAAATTTTACAATAGATCCTGCTTTAAAGAAGTAAATGTAAACTTCTTCCCGGTAGAGACCATAGTCCGTTTATGAAATTTACCTCATATATAAGTGAACAGTAAAACTTGGTCTGATTGGTGGTCGCTTACAGGGCTAGAGTTTTCCACTCGTGCGAAAACGTTGATGATAAATAACGGAGAATACTTCTCTCCACAATGCATGACTGGAGCTTACCTTTTAGCTGGATTCGATCTTCTCCGCTCTTTTTGGGCGATAAACACTTCTCAAAATTGTGACTGGTCTTCACACTCTGAGAAATAAGTTACACTGACCACGCGTCTTGAAGGGCAGAATAATTATATAGGGGAAAAGGGTGTCAACTCGCTTAAACCCAACCCAACTCACTTAAACGCCCTTACCACTTTACATATAAACAATACAGCAACCGAATTGACGCAATTTGCGACAAATTTGGGAGATATTAGTCGTGCACAAGACAAAAAACAAAGAGGAAGTGGACAGTCGATAGATATCTATCTAATGATTGTTAGATATCAAGGAAGCAATAGTCATCGAAAGTTTAGACAGGGGCAACCAACGATAATATCGTTCAAAAACACCTAAACATAGCATTGTTCAACGTATTTTAGTATTTAAACGGTAGATATAGGCATATTTTTATTCCCTAAAAGTTTTTCATCTGTTCGGATTCCTAAGCTAAAGTCTAGTGATCCGAAAATTATAGGGATCAAAACTTATCTTATCGGATCTACTGTGTGAGAGTGGTGTCAGACTGTAACCACTGCCTACCTTAATTTGCTTTCGCTATTGGTGGACAGTAATGTAAATTTTAATACTTAGCAATGACAATAATGACAATATTGAAGTGAACTGAATTTACGTGACGTGAATTGAAGTGTCAAGAGGTGTTGGATTTTTTTCCTTAACGTTCACCAGAAACCTTAAACAATACTTTCAAATTGTTCTAAGAATGGAACTTACTGTTTACTGAGCACATTTACATGAGATCTTAGGAGTCCCCCAAAGTAATTGCAAACAAACCATAAAATGAGGAAATTTTGTTAGGTAGTTTCGAGCCAGAACACTGAATGCTGATAGCTTACGTCACTTAAGTTGTTCCTATGGCAACCAAATACGTTTAGACTGCTAACAGACCCTCAGGCAATGTCTACACTTTACAAATTAGTTTTTCTTGTCTAGCCGGCATGAAAAACTATCCGTTGATATAATGGGAACCCCGCCGCCCGCCACTCGCCGCACGGTACTCGCCGCACGGTACTCGCCACCCGCTACCCGCTACCTACCACCCGCCCAGGCACCCCAAATTTCTTGGTCCCAGACCTCGCACTATCTGACAGCAAATTCAAAATGACAGCCAAAAAAACACACTCCTGCAACGATAAAGTAAATACTATTTATTCGTTTATTCAAATCGGACGTGAGAGCTCCCTCTGCAAGAGCGAAGTTTGCACAACGTCAGCCTCTTCTCTGAAAACACTGGTAAACTCAAAACTGGACTGAGCTGCCATCACAGCTTCAATAATGACAAACGTTACTATGTATCATCTAGTATAGAGAAGGATGTTGATCGCTTGACTGAAGATTAAGACAAAGCATTTGCTAAGTACCGGGGTGCTTACCACATTGGCTCAAAATCTAAAACTTCTGAAGCCAGAAAGAGAAAGGAGCAGAGAAAAAAATCAAAAGAACAGGAGATTGAACGCTTCAAATAACAGACAAAAAAGAGCTTGCATTATATTTAGATCCTTGGGAGGAGAGCCTCTTGAACTTTGTTATGAGCCAGATATATATATGGAATTCAACAAATCAATTCAGTCGATGAAGAAACATTACTTTTATTCACATCAAAAACCGACAAAGCTTGTCTACGAGATCTGTTTGATTCCCATTATTTTATGGAGAAAGCTGAAAAACAAGATCATGATTTTTGCTTTACATAGGATCAGCTCAATTAATTAGAAGACGGGTTAAAATTGGTCAGTTGTGAATTTGCTTTTCATTTTGATGCAATATTTTCAATAATAGTTCAACAGCTGTTCGTATTGATACTTGTTACAGTCTATCATGATGCCTGTATTGAGAATCTTTTATTGCGTTTAATTTTATTTACATTTCGAATAAAACTAAAGGCCCCCCCTCCGTCAAATGAGTGATTTTACTTTGAGTCCCCCTAGTTTTGAATTTTGTTGTTACTTTCATTAACGGTTACTCCTGAAGATGTATGTTGAAGCACAAAAAGTTATAATTATTTTTCCCGCTACGGTTTTTTCCTGATCAAGTTATCACCGCAGTTTGAGTGTTATTTCTTACCAAGCTACAATGGCCAAAGGGAAAGAGTACTGACGTTGCTGTTTTTAGAAACTTATAAAATTGAAAAATTGTCTCAAGTCAGTGAAAGTGTTCTCTACTAACTGAGAAAGAAAATTTACAAACCAAACACTATGCTATCTAGGCTTGGTAACCAGTGATGACCTCAGAGGCTCTGATCATGACGTAACTTCGAAGTGAAAATGTTCAGCATTCAATTTGTACTATAGGCTGAACATCCGATTAGCGGATATAGCCTCTGAATTTCTTTAGGCGCATTAAACACTGAAACTGTGGTGAAGACTTCATCTCCCGAAGCTCCTTCTTCCCTAGAATGTTACGAGTAGGCTAGCATCAGGACCGAGTTTCTTTTGCCAAAAATCATAAAACGACAAACTGATCCTTACGGCAAGGCGACGAAGAAGACAGTACAAAAGTAATATTCTTAACAAATTTGCCCACTATTTCGGTTTGAAAACAGACCTGCTTCAGGGCTTAAAAATATTTTTTTGTTGTTCATGTATTCTTTTGTTTACTTCTTCATCGCCTTGCCGTAAGGATCAGTTTGCCGTTTTTTGATTTTCTTCAAGTTATTATTGTACTGATCACAACTGGGAGACTCGGCGCCACTCAACGGTTTGTCGCTGTGGACTTGCTGATATTTTTTATTCTTTTGTCACAAGCGGAGCCTACTCTGATTTAGCCTTAGAAAAGTGCTGACATTTCGCGACGCCACATTTCGTTAAAGAGTCGGGTGGCGTCGCAAAACGTCGGCTTATTTTCTCAGGCTAACCCTCATTGGTTTGGCTTTGAAACAAATTTGCGGGGAAAAAACCTCTTAAAAAACTGTGCAGGTTAGTTATAGATTATTAAATTAACAGGTTTATGAAAAGCAAGCTGCATCTTAACTACTCAGTGAGCTCCAGTTTTGCATTTACTGCAAAAGAGAAAACCATCGACTGCAAGGAGGATCCCCGAAAGAAATCCAAATACCTAAAAAAAAAAAAAAGGAGAAATGATAAAAAAAAGGAACGGTTCTCTAGAAAATATTGGAGATAAAATCACACTTTTAAATCCAATGAACACCTTTTGTCTTCTTCCCTCCCCTGGTGTTGTCATCTCTGCTTACACATTTAGAGAAGAACTCAGTCCCCACCCAGGGAGAAGGGGTGGGGGGGGGGGAGGGACTGCAAGTCCCATATACAAGTTTGAATAAGCACCGCGGCGGTTATTAAATTTTCAGTCTCGACTGCGGCTTTTTTTTTTAGGGTGGCGTTTATGTGGAAGTTGGACGCGGCAAAAAATTGTATTAACTACGGTATTAATATTTCTCGTATTAAAAGTACAGAATGCTTCAAACGTCTTAATCGGCGCTTAATCGCGGGCGGTGCTTATTCGATTAAAAACGTGACATATTTTGGGATACTTACCACTGACACAGTAAGAAGGTCAGAGAATTTTATAAAAGGAGGAAACTTGTGCAATTGTGCGTCGTACACTTCTTTCAAGATTTCAGTCATGAGACCAGAAGCAATGAAAAACAACAGAGCAAACAGGACGGAGAAAATGAGCAGCTTAAAAGAGAAAAAAAAGTTAACTGAATATTATTCTTAGTATGTCGTTGATTTTATGTCTTAATGCTGAGGACCACTTTTAATTATTTTTATATCATGGCTTTCAAGTTGGTACCACAATATCAAAGCTCAGAATTAAGTATGTGTCAGAACTGAATCAGTAGTTGGAAAATGCAATGGAAAGGTGACATTCTTTTCCCCATGGCTCTGAGCAAAGCAGGGTGTTCTTTTTGGTTAAAAACTCCTTAACTTGCAGTTTGAATTAAAATCCGTGCGTCCAGACAGTCAGGTGCGGCTCATTCGTTTGGAGGCGACAGTGCAAGACCAGAAATTTGTATTTTTAAATATTAGTTTGTGCTCCAATAAAAACAAGCCACCAGATATTTTTCTTTGACCAGATCAAAGAGGAACTGAACACAATGGGTTTTGATGATGAATGTAGGATTATAGCCGGTGGAGGTTTTAATGGAAATGAGTTTACTGTACCATCACCGTTGAACGAAAGCTCTTATTTTTTTGTCAGTAGAAGGTGAAATGATGATATTCTTAACATCCGATAAAAAAATGTGTACAAAGAATTTTGTTCCTACAAATTAACCCCGCCTACTGCTAAAGCCAAATCAACCTCGTTCCCAGTGCTTTTCCCTCAAAAAATGGGTGGGGCGGGAAAAGCCCTGGGGACGAGGTTGAAGCCAAATGGGAAGACAAATTAGATCCTAAAACCAAGCCTTTTGTGCAAATGGACAAAAATATATATATACCCTTGGCCTTTTCAGGTTTATCTGGATGAGAAACAGATAGTTACTTTATTGCACACACAAATGATGAACTGTTTGTTTTCAAAATTGTAGACTCCCCTCACTGCTCGTTCTGAAAAAAATGAAGTGGAATCCCCATCGATCTTTTGCGAAGTAGTGGATATGTTTTAGAAAGACGTTTTATCGTGGATACCCTTCAGTAGCAGTGATTAAGTAAAGGATATTCCATTTCCAGGTGTCTTTCTTGGTAAATTCAATACCAAAAAAGATTTTATGATAATCAATCATCGAGCCTTTTTATTAGCAAAATTCTTTTGGGCGCAAATTAGATTTAAAAAAAATAAGAACCATCACTTGCCGTTTTTAAGGCTAAATTGAAAGCTAGTTACAAATAATTATTGCCAGCAAAAATGATGTTCTTCAACAAAACACTATGATAAATGGGATGCATTTACTTCGATTTCCAACATACATAAATTGAACACGGTTTTGCCGCCCAATACATAATGTACAATATTTAATATTTATTTTTTTAATATTTCTTTTAGTTTTTCCATCTTCACTTTGTTAACTTCCCAATATTGGTCTTGCTATCTTTTCTTATAAATACTTATAAATACAGTTTATGTACATGTTTTATGTTTTTTTTGTATGTGTAATTTATGAAGCTTTTGATTCAATTGGTAACTGTCAGTGCATGTACTGTAAGTAATTTATGCTGATATTGTAATATTATGTGAAGTGAAAGGAAAGGAAACAATAAAAAAATTGGAAAAATAACAAAAGAAAAAGGGACGGCAATCGAGAAGCCCTGGGGACGAGGCTGCTTTGTTTTGGAAGAGCAGTAGAAAGTGGCGAAACATTTCAGACGTTTCGCGAAGAAAAAGTAACCAAACTACCGCCTAAAAACATAGCCAATTATTAGTAATGATAATAATTTATCACTTGCTCCCCGCAAATTAGTATGTGGACTAATGTGAATGTGATATTGTATTACTTTCTAGTCAAAGTAAACATCCCTCTACATCCTGAACTTGCTGAGAGACAGGCATGCGCAAATGAACTACCTCCTCCATTTCCGTAATTCTTCAGATCATACTCAACCTTAACCATACTTGGCTTTTAACAGCGCTTTTGCGAATTTTAAGACGGAAACGAAATGATGGCTGTAGATTTCTACACAAACCCGTATACTCACTGCAAGATTCAAGTCTTTCTCCGTCAAGCTGAACAGGAGGACCAAGAACACCACTAGGACCACTACCCAGCCAATGACGAAAACCGCCATGAACAAGCAAAACCTAACTGCAAATTTGTCGTAAACTTTAACCAATTCTAGGTCACGTTCAAAATCAGCCAGACATGAAAACGCTATGCAGATAGTTATCTGTAAAAAAAAAAAAAAGCGAAGTCATGATCGTAGCTTGAGAAAACTGCCGACAATTCACTACGTAGCCTGTACACAGATGTTGCTTTAATTCCCGGCCGCTGTTTATATTTTTATTACGTGCGCTCGGCGGACTTTAAGACAAAATAGAGGGTCTGTGAACAGACTATTCACGACGCCACCACTGATTTCAAGGCGAAATTACGTCTGAGCAACGACTTCGGAAATACCATACTGATGACGTGTCACTACCTCAGAGATGTGGGTAGAGCTTTGATTGGTTGAAGCAAATTTCTCTCGCGGTACGACCAATCAGAAGCACTACCCAGGTCTAGGAAGTGACACGTCATTAGTATGGATTCCGAATTTCTCCAGTCGTTGCTCAGACGTTATTTCGCAGGAAAACCAGAGGTGACCCGTTCTGTCAAGCTAAGCGAAGTTATAGAGTTTGTCCCATCTCAGCGGTTGTGAATTAATGTAGCAGGCACACAACTGGTGCAGTTGCAGCATAGTATGAAACTATATGGTCAATATACACTATACAATAAAATACCAAGTCAAATTTTTAGTTGATTTTGCGTGTACTCAGCTTCATTCCATAATATTGTTCCGACCTGTTAATTATTCTATATTCCTATTTCCAGAATGAGGTCAATTTAACGTACCCTAAATCTATAAAAAAAAAAGGTTTGATTTTTCTTGAAATACTTACAAGTTCCAAGATTTTGAGTAGCCCTTGAACAGATTTCCCATATTCCGTATTTACCCCCATCTCTCGTTTGCCTCTTTAAAATGAAGAACTTCTGTGAAGAAAAAAAAAAAAACGAAAAAAGTCTCTATTTAGTTGGCTGCTACTTAGTGATGTATTTTAAAAACAGTAGATATAGGCATATTTTTATCCCCTAAAAATAAATTTTTCATCTATTCGGATTTCCTAGCTTAAGTCTAGTGATCCGAAAATTATAGGGATCAAAACTTACCTTTCCGAAAATTTCAGCAAGAAAAAAGGCTCTCGAAAATTCTAGGTGACCTTTTTAGGGTAAAAATGGGTTAAAAATGGGCAATTATACCGTTTTTTAGATGGTCAAAAATCCAAGGAGAGGCAGGCAAGCAAGAAATGTTACAACAAATGTTTCGAAAATTCTAGATCTCAAATCGTCTTCCGAACAGATATTTTCCGAAAAATGGACGTTGGGTGCCCCTGTTTAGACCATGAATTCTAAAGAAAGGACCACATGACAGAAATGTCGCAGTGGCAATTCAGTATACCAACCGTAACTTGTTGTAAGGGACGCATTCATGTAGGCCGGAAGCATTTTGAGATTTATCTGACGTATATTATTTTTCAATTTAGTTTCACGTCCTGAGAAACGGAAAGCGTAAAATTCTTCTCCTTATCGGATCTACTGTGCGAGAGTGGTGTCAGACTACAACCACTGCTTACTTTGATTTGCTTTCGCTATTGGTTGACAGTAATGTAAATTTTAATACTTAGTAAATGATGTAATGACAATATTGATGTTACGGATGATACGCTGCGACTGTAGGAGAGGCCAATTGTTACGCGGCTAAAACTATTTGTGGCGGCGAAACTCAGCGTGAGCGGGTATATTTTACTGGTCGATCATGAATCAACTATGACCACGAAACTAGGAGCTAGTCCTTGATGGTGATTTTATTGATGATAATCGAACCGTAAACTGAAATATAATGCAACGTAACAAATAATTACTAAAAGCTAAAGTACAATTACAATTATTATAGTTTGACTAACAGATAACATAACATTTTACTGGCATTTCAATCATATTTTCATTTTCGTAGCTGTTCCGGTATAAAAACCTTGCCAAAAACGTGTAATAATACAAAACTGAGAAATATACCAATTGAAATACAGGAATAATAAATTTACCAACTAGAATATTAGGCTAAATATACTGCATGAAAGGAATAAAAACAAAATTTAAATTTGGGTATGCAGGAGTAAAGAAACCTTCCCAAAAACAATAATGGTTGCTTCCCGCGAATAATACTATACTAAGAAACTAACAAAATAAATCTGAGAACGGACTACGTTTGCAAAGGCACGAAAACTAAATAAACTAAAAGAAATGAGATTCTCAGGCCGAACTAAAAAGTAAAAACCTACTTGAAACTCAAAAAGGCGTAGTCACGTAATGGTACGAGATACTGAGTATTACAATAACTTCTTGCAGGAATATACAAATTATGAGTCGCCAGATAGACAAAACTACAGAAGATAAAATGTACTTACATATCGGTTCCCGCTTGCCTCTAAGTACCAAGAAATGAACTATCCAAATAGACTACAACGATGTACACATGAAGACGATGAAATCCAACTAAAGCTAAAGTTAAGAGACCATATGCATGCGTTTTCTACGTAAAAATAGGCGTTGTCTAAGGAAATGAAACTAGCGAAACAGAAAAGCTTAAGGCGAGAGATATCATATCACTAAATCAATAAAGCTTGTTGTGATGTCATTTACAATTGAAGTGAATTGAATTTTAAGTGATGTGAAGTGAAGTGTCAAGTGATGGTCTGGCTTTGAAACAAATTTGCGGGGAAAAAACCTCTTAAAAAACTGTGCAGGTTAGTTATAGATTATTAAATTAACAGGTTTATGAAAAGCAAGCTGCATCTTAACTACTCAGTGAGCTCCAGTTTTGCATTTACAACAAAAGAGAAAACCATCGACTGCAAGGAGGATCCCCGAAAGAAATCCAAATACCTAGAAAAAAAAAAGGAGAAATGATAAAAAAAGGAACGGTTCTCTAGAAAATATTGGGGATAAAACCGCACTTTTAAATCCAATGAACACCTTTGTCTTCTTCCCTCCCCTGGTGTTGTCATCTCTGCTTACACATTTGACTCAACGACACCTGAAGAAGGGCAAGAAAAAGGAAAGGGTTCCATTGAGCTTCTCTGTACCCTGCTACCCGCTGGTATCCGCTATCCCTACGTCGTATATATTAGCTGTGGTCACACTACAGACTTTTACCTAGGTAAACCCTTTTTACCTAGGGCAAATTCATCAAAAATCTACCTAGGTAAATTCATCTCGGGTTTTGTTTTACCTAGGTAAAAATTCTGTGCCGGTCACACTACTGATATCGGTTCCCAATATTTTCACGCCTGTTAAATTTTTTGGAGTGTGAATTCAGAAGGCAAAATGCGCAGGGATCTAGCTGATCAAAGAGACGTTTTTTTCTTTTATCTTGGTGTTATTTCTTACGCTAATTCAACGTGCAAGGTGAAGAAAGGCGAAGACGTAGACGACTTGTGCTCCCAAAATTTCTATCACAGCTTGATCTATGTCCGGTTCTGTCATCAAGACCTTCGCCGACGAGCGTCTATTGGCTAGCAACCTCAGTATTTCATTTTTCCCTAGCTATTGCTTTGGGGTAGCTGTCAAGGGAAACTCTATTGTTTTCGAGACATATCCAAGACCCAGACGATAAAATTTCCCCGAGGTAAGTTACCTAGGGAAAAATCGGTCACACTTGAAAAATCAAGTTTCCCTAGGTAAACTGTCAACAAGTCGTGTTTACCTAGGTAAAAAGTCTGTAGTGTGACCACAGCTAATATCGAACGTTAAGCCCTTAGTTGAGGATTTAATGAGAGATTAAAAGATTTAAAGATTCCAACTATCACTTAAGCTGTCTTTGGTCGGTCTGGATATATTTTGCACTCTTAGTGTCCAAATTAAACTAAACCTATCCTTTTATGATCAAGTCAATCACTGTACCCGGTTGGGGGAGGGAAGAGGGGATTGCGTTATTACATGCCCACAAGGGCCGGGCCACTAGACAAGGTTTAAGTATATTTGACCCTTCTGTCTGATTTTGTCTGAAGTGGGACTCCTAACTAAGGTCTTAATTTTTTTTTAGAGGAACAGCAGAGAAGGTAGTCATCGACGTAACCAGGGATGAAAAGCAGTCTTATTGACCGATACAAAAAAAGTAGTTTTCTTTTGACTTAAACCTAGTCATCAGCATTACTTGAGTAAAAAACTCAGTCGCCACCTAGCGGGGGGATGGGTGGGAGGGACTGCAAGTCCCAGATACAAGTTTGAATAAGCACCGCGTCGGTTATTAACTTTTCAGTGTCGACTACGGCGCTTATCTGAGGGTCAGGGGTTCATATGGAAGTTGGACGCTGTAAAAAACTGTATTAACTACGGTATTAATATTTCCCGTATTAAAAGAACAGAATGCTTCAAACGTCTTAATCGGTGCTTAATCGCGGGCGGTGCTTATTCGAGTAAAAAAGTGATGTATTTTGGGGTACTTACCACTGACACAGTAAGAAGGTCAGAGAATTTTTTCAAAGGAGGAAGCTTGTGCCATTGTGCGTCGTACACAATTTTCAAGATTTGAGTCATGAGACCAGAAGCAATGAAAAACAACAGAGCAAACAGGGCGGAGAAAATGAGCAGCTTAAAAGAGAAAAAAAGTGAAGAAATAGTATATAATGTCGTTGATTTTTTGTCTTAATACTGAGGACTACTTTTAACTATTTTTATGTCATGGATTTCAAGTTGGTACCACAATATCATAGCTCAGAATTGAATATATGTCAGAACTGAATCAGTAGTTGGAAAATGCAATGGAAAGGTGATATGTTTTTCCCCATGGCTCTGAGCAAAGTAGGGTGTTCTTCTTGGTTAAAAACTCCTTGGAATTTGAATCAAAATCCGTGCGTCCAGACAGTCAGGTGCGGCTCATTCGTTTAGAAGCGACAGTGCAAGAGCAGAAATTTGTATTTTTAAATATTAGTTTATGCTCCAATAAAAAAGAGCCAAAAGATATTTTTCTTTGACCAGATCAAAGAGGAACTGAACAGAATGGGTATTGATGATGAATTTAGGATCATAGCTGGTGGAGGTTTTAATGGCAATGCGTTTACTCCACCATCACCGTTGAACGAAAGCTCTTATTTTTTTGTTAGTAAAAGATGAAATGATGGATATTCTTAACATAAGCTTAAAAAATGTGTACAAAGAATTTTTTTCCCTTAAATTAAGCCCGCCTTCTGCTAATGCCAAATGGAGACAAATTAGATCCTAAAACAAATTAGATCCTAAAACCAAGCCTTTTGTGTAAAAGGACAAAAATATATATACTCTTTGCCTTTTCAGGTTTATCTGGATGAGAAATAGATAGTTACTTTATTGCACACACAAATGATGAACTGTTTGTTTTCAAAATTGTAGACTCCCCTTACGGCACGTTCTGTAAACAATGAAGTGGAATTCCCTGGCCATCGATCTTTTACGAAGTAGTGGATTTGTTTTAGAAATACAGTTTACGTTTATGTTTTTTTTGTATGTGTAATATAAAATCTATGAAGCTTTTGATTCAAAACTATAAGTAATTTATGCTGATATTGTATAAGTAATTTATGCTGATGTTGTAATATAATGTGAAGTGAAAGGAAAGGAAACAATTAAAAATGTGGAAAAAAAATAAAGAAAAAGGGACGGCAATCGAGAAGCCCTGGGGACGAGGCTGCTTGTTTTGGTAGAGCTGTAGAAAGTGGCGGAACATTTCAGACGTTTCGCGAAGAAAAAGTAACCAAACTAAGGCCTAAAAACATAGCCAATTATTAGTAATGATAATAATTTATCACTTGTTCGCGGCAATTTAGCATGTGGATTAATGCGAATGTGATATTCTATTATTTTCTAGTCAAAGTAAACATCCCTCTACATCCTGAACTTGCTGAGAGACAGGCATGCGCAAATGAACACCCTCCTCGATCTCCGTAATTCTTCAGATCATACTCAGCCTTAACCATAGTTAGCTTTTAACAGCGCTTTTGCCAAATTTAAGACGGAAACAAAATGACGGCTGTAGATTTCTACACAAACCCGCGTGTACTCACTGCAAGATTCAAGTCTTCCTCCTTCAAGCTGAACAGGAAGACCAAGAACACCACTAGGACCACTACCCAGCCAATGACGAAAACCGCCATGAACAAGTCAAACCTCACTGCAAATTCGTCGACAAATTTAGACAGTTCTAGCTCACTTGAAAATCAGCCAGACATGAAAACGCTATGCAGATAGTTATCTGTAAAAAAAAGCGACGTTATGATCATAGCTTGAGAAAACAGCCGACAATTCACGACGTAGCCTGTACACAGACGTTGCTTTAATATTCCCCGCTGTTTATATTTTTATTACGCGCGCTGGGCGGACTTTAAGAGAAAATGGAAGGTCTGTGAACAGACTATTCACTACGCCACCACTGATTTCCCGGCGAAATTACGTCTGAGCAACGACTGCGGAAATACCATACTGATGACTTGTCACTACCTAGATGTGGGTGGAACTTCTGATTGGTTGAAGCAAATTTCTCTCGCGGCACGACCAATCAGAAGCACTACCCAGGTGTAGGAAGTGATACGTCATCAGTATGGATTCCGAATCTCTCCAGTGGTTGCTCAGACGTTATTCTGCAGGAAAACCAGTGGTGGCCCGTTTTGTCAAGCTAAGCGAAGTCATAGAGTTTGTCCCATCTCAGCGGTTGTGAATTAATGTAGCAGGCACACAACTGGTGCAGTTGCAGTATAGTATGAAACCATATGGTCAATATACACTATACAATAAAATACCAAGTCAAATTTTTAGTTGATTCTGCATGTACTCAGCTTCATTCCATAATATTGTTCCGACCTGCTAATTATTCTATACTCCTATTTCCAGAATGAGGTCAATTTAACGTACCCTAAATTTATGTAAAAAAAAAGGTTTGATTTTTCTTGAAATACTTACAAGTTCCAAGATTTTGAGTAGCCCTTGAACAGATTTTCCATATTCCGTATTTACCCCCATCTCTCGTTTGCCTCTTTAAAATGAAGAACTTCTGTGAAGAAAAAAAAAAAAAACGAAAAAAGTCTCTATGTAGTTGGCTGCTACTTAGTGATGTATAGTGATGTATAGAGTGACTCCCATGATCGAATCGCTTCGAACAACGCAAATAGCCTTCTTCAGGTTCGCACCGCTTTGTGGGTTTTTCAGGGGAAGCGCAGACGAGGTACAAAATGTATCCGTGCAAGGGTTCGTCCAAGAGAAAATCACATGAAACCATTTGTGAGAACATCGTTTCTCGGTACCAGACCCTCGTGTCTTCCCTCCCCCGGGAGGCCGTTTTTCGCCGCAGACGACCGAAAGCCCATTTTATGACTGGGCCGCACAGGCAGCCCAGTAAAAAGCACTTTAAGATTTATCTGACGTATATTTTTTTTCAATTTAGTTTCACGTTCTGAGAAACGGAAAGCGTAAAATTCTTCTCCTTATCGGATCTTCTGTGCGAGAGTGGTGTCAGACTACAACCACTGCTTACTTTGATTTGCTTTCGCTATTGGTTGACAGTAATGTAAATTTTGATACTTAGTAATGACAGTAATGACAATATTGATGTTACGGATAATACGCTGCGACTCTAGGAGAAGCCAATTGTCACGCGGCTAAAACTATTTGTGGCGGCCAAACTCCGAGTGAGCAGGTATATTTTACTGGTCGATCATGAATGAACTATATAGCCACGAAACTAGGAGCTAGTCCTTGATGGTGATTTTATTGACGATAACCGAACCGTAAACTGAAATATAATGCAACGTAACAAATAATTAAAAAAAGCTAAAGTACAATTACAATTATTATAGTTTGACTAACAGATAACATAACATTTTACAGTCATTTCAATCATTCGCAATCATATTTTCATTTTCGTAGCTGTTCCGGTACAAAAACCTTGCCAAAAACGTGTAATAATACAAAAGAGATATACTTATTGAAATACAGGAATAATAAATATTACCACCTAGAATATTAGACGAAATATAATGCATGAGAGGAACAAAATCAACTTAAATTTGGGTATGCAGGAGTAAAGAAACCTTCCCAAAACAGTAATGGTTTCTTCCTACAAATAATACTATACTGAATAAGAAACTAACAAAATAAATCTGAGAACGGACTACGTTTGCAAAGGCACAAAAACTAAATAAACTAAAAGAAATGAGATTCTCACGCCGAACTAAAAAGTAAAAACCTACTTGAAATTCAAAATGGCGTAGTCACGTAATGGTACGAGATACTGAGTATTACAATAACTTCTTGCAGGAATATACTTTATGAGTCGCCAGATAGACAAAACTACAGAAGATAATAAAATGTACTTACATATCGGTTCCCGCTTGCCTCTAAGTACCAAGAAATGAACTATCCAAATAGACTACAACGATGTACACATGAAGACGACGAAATCCAACTAAAGCTAAACTTAAGAGACCATGCCTTTTCTACATAAAAATAGGCGTTGTCTAAGGAAATGAAACTAGCGAATCAGAAAAGCTTAAGGCGAGAGATATCATATCACTAAATCAGTAAAGCTTGCTGTGATGTCATTTACAATGGAAGTGAATTGAATTTTAAGTGATGTGAAGTGAAGTGTCAAGTGATGGTGGATTTTTTTTCGTAACGTTTACCAGAAACCTTAAACAATATTTTCAAATTGTTCTAAGAATGGAACTGACTGTTTACTGAGCAAGTTTACATGAGATCTTAGAAGTCTCCCAAAGTAATTGCAAACAAACCACACACTGTATTAATGAGGAAATTTTCTTAGATAGTTTCGAGCCAGAACACTGAATGCTGATAGCTTACGTCATTTAACTTGTTCCTATGGCAACCAAATACGTTTAGACTGCTAACAGACCCTCAGGCAATGTCCACACTTTACCAATTAGTTTTTCTTGTCTAGTCGGCATGAAAAACTATCCGTTGATATGATGGGAACCCCGCCGCCCGCCACTCGCCACCCGCCACAATACCCGCTAACCCGCTACCTACCACCCCCCACCCGGGAACCCCAAATTTCTCGGTCCCAGACCTCGCACCAGCTGACAACAAAATTCAAAGTGACCGCCAAAAAAACACACTCCTGCAACGAAAAAGTAAATACTATTTATTCATTTATTCAAATCGGACGTGAGAGTTCTCTTTGCAAGAGCGAAGCTTGCAAAACGTCATTAATTATTAATTTAGCGCATGCGTCTTTTCGAGTTTCTTAAGAAGGTGCACCTTGATAAAGATATACCCTTTTGAACCGGAACGAAAAAGGCGTGTTGAACTTTGTAAGTGAGAGAATAAAGCTTGTTTACAGGATTAACTTACTCGGTACAGCTTTCGAAAAAAATAAGCGGCCTTTCAAACTTCTAAACCACAGTTTATAGGCCGCATACTCCGGAGTTAAATTCCATATCTAAATGTCAATTATTTTTTCACTGGAAGAACTTTGAAATATATATGATCTTTTATACTCTAACTTGAAGCAGGTGCAACAGAACTCATAAATTATGAAATGCGTGCCTTGTATCGTCCGCGATAGCCGAATTGAATTATGTCAGAAATGTCTTGAAGCAGCAGCCACACCAAAATATTAACCCTTGAATAGAACAGCTGCATCACTGTACTCAGCGTTTGAATGATGAAGATATTTCAATGTTATGCTTCTAAACACCTTTAGCCGTAATAAAAGACGGAAAAATTGTGAAGAATCAAGATGGCGTTCTCAAAGTGCCCTTGTTTGACCTTAAGCAATGTCATGTTTAGATGCCAAAATCTCATTGGTTCCTAAGCATCAACTCATAGTACCTTCAACCTTATTGGCCCCTGCAACAGACATCCGAACACACAAAGCCACGAAGATACATACGCTCAGTCCGTTGACATGTGAGCTATTTTCTTCAAAATAGCTCAAAAACAGAGGCAATGTACGGAAGGTCGCACATAACGTAAACCTTCTAAGCTTTTACATTTACGCGTGACCCTCCATCCATTACCTCTATTTTATTTACTCTCCTACCATGTGGTAGGCACATTAAAAATTATGTGACGCTGAAAATACATCCTGTCTCTCAAGCAAGCAGGTATTTATTTAAACATATTTATACTTAACAAAAATTCTCCTTGAATCGTTAACTAACAGCTAAAAAGTCACTTGACATGTTTTAGCGTATGGGAACACGGCGATGATAAAAGTGAAATGGAGCATTTTTTGTTTTTTGCACCATTGTTCTGTAAACTAAGAGTTTTTCTTATCTATCTGGAAAAATAATCTTAACATAGTAAAGGCCAAAAAGACGAAGAACCAGTGGGCAACGGAAATTTAAACATAATTAACTTTGATCCCTGATGAAATGATTTTAAAAAAGGCCTATTCTCTGTAAATCGGAACACCATAAATTGTAGGATCATAGCTCCTTCTGACCCCTCCCCCAACGCTAAAACAATGGTTCTTGGGCACGAGAATTAAGTCTTCGTAACGTTCTGCCCAATAACATAAGTGAATACATTGTTACAGCTGCTCCCATGGTTAACAAGGAACCTTGAACAATATAAATCGATGAGCCAAAGGGTTTCCAACGAATCACCCATGACACGAGAGAATGAGCTAAATGGGGGAAGGGGTCTCTTTCAAAACCTTTTAGTATCACCCATTGCAAAGGTATATTCTCCGAATGCATCGATACATTTAAAGTGAGTGTTTATTTATTTCAGTAGCGTTTGATTAATATCTAAACACCCAAAATTATCCTTGTATGAGCTCTCCAGTTAATGTACAGTGCATTGCCAGCGGTTATCACAGTCTCAACGGTGTGAAAAATTATTGTTCTTATGTTTTCACGCCTTTGGTTCAGGAATTTTGTGGCCTAGTATCAAACACACGCGCTTGAAGGAATCTCGAGAGGGGCTAGAAGAGCTTTTGGAACGAGTTTGACTGCAAGACGGACCAAGTGTTCAAAGATACAAATTTACCTTTCATGAAATGACATTCCTCAAGAATAACTAGCAAATTATTGTTTCTAAATTCCTATTGATTGGTTACTTATCTTACGTTTGAATTTTGTTGTTACTTTAATTAACGGTTACTCCTGAAGATGTATGTTGAAGCACAAAAAGTTATAATTATTCTTCCCGCTACGGTTTTTTCCTGATCAAGTTATCACCGCAGTTTGAGTGTTATTTCTTACCAAGCTACAATGGCCAAAGGGAAAGAATACTGACGTTGCTGTTTTTAGAAACTTAAAATTGAAAAATTGTCTCAAGTCAGTGAAAGTGTTCTCTACTAACTGAGAAAGAAAATTTACAAACCAAACACTATGCTATCTAGGCTTGGTAACCAGTGATGACCTCAGAGGCTCTGATCATGACGTAACTTCGAAGTGAAAATGTTCAGCATTCAATTTGCACTATAGGCTGAACATCCGATTCGCGGATATAGCCTCTGAATTTCTTTAGGCGCATTAAACACTGAAACTGTGGTGAAGACTTCATCTCCCGAAGCTTCTTCTTTCCTATACAAGTAAGCTAGCAGCAAAACCAAGTTTCTTTCGCTCAAAATCATAAAACGGCAAACTGATCCTTACGGCAAGGCGATCAGAAGTACAAAACATATATATTTTTAACAAATTTGCCCAATATTTCAGTTTGAAAACAAACCTTCTTCTGGGGTTGAAACTATATATTTTTTGTTTTATTCTTTCGTTTACTTCTTCATCGATCGCCTTGCCATAAGGATCAGTTTGCCGCTTTATGATTTTGTACTGATCACAACTGGGAGACCCGGCACCACTCAACGGTTTGTCGCTGTGGACTTGCTAATATTTTTTATTTTGTTTTGCCACACGCGGGGCCTACCCCGATTTAGCCTTAGAAAAGTGCCGACATTTCGCGACGCCACATTTCGTGAAACTGTCGGGTGGCGTCGCAAAACGTCGGCTTATTTTCTCAGGCTAACCCTCATTGGTCTGGCTTTGAAACAAATTTGTGGGGAAAAAAAACTCTTAAAAAACTGTGCAGGTTAGTTATAGACTATTAAATTAACAGGTTTATGAAAAGCAAGCTGCAGCATCTTAACTACTCAATTAGCTCCAATTTTGCTTTTACTGCAAAGGAGAAAACCATCGACTGCAAGGAGGAACCCCGAAAGAAATCCAAATACCTAGAAAAAAGGAGAAATAATGAAAAAAAGGAACGGTTCTCCAGAAAATATTAGAGATAAATCGCACTTTTAAATCCAATGAACACCTTCGATCCTCTTCTTCCCTCCCCTGGTGTTGTCATTTCTGCTTACACATTTGACTCAACGACACCCGGAAGAAGGGCAAGAAAAAGGAAAGGGTTCCATTGAGCTTCTCTGTATCCTGATACCCGCTGGTATCCGCTATCCCTGCCTCGTATATAATGTCGAACGTTAAGCCCTTAGTTGACGATTTTTTCAAATGAGAGGTTAAGAAATTTAAAGATTCCAACTGTGCACCTCAGCTGTCTTCGATCGGTGTGGATATATTTTGCACTCTTAGTGTCCAAATTAAACTAAACCAATTCTTTTATGACCAATTCAATCACTGCGCCCTGTGGGGAGGGAGGTGGGGATTGCGTTATTACATGCCAACAAAGGCCGGGCCACTAGACAAGGTATAAGTATATTTGGCCCTTCTGTCTGATTTTGTCTGAAGTGGGACTCCTAACTAAGGTCTTAATTTTTTTTTAGAGGAACAGCAGAGAAGGTAGTCATTGACCTAACCAGGGATGAAAAGCAGACTTGTTGACCGATACAAAGAAAGTAGTTTTCTTTTGTCCTAAACCTAGTCATCAGCATTACTTGGGTAAAGAATTCAGTCCCCACCCAGGGAGGGGGGAAGGGACCGCAAGTCCCAGATACAAGTTTGAATAAGCACCGCGTCCGTTATGAAATTTTCAGTCTTGACTACGGCGCTTATTTGAGGGTGGCGTTTATATGAAAGTTGGACCCGGTAAAAAAGTTGTCTTAACTACGGTATTAATGTTTCCCGTATTAAAAGTACAGAATGTTTCAAACGTCTTATTCGGTGCTTAATCGGGGGCGGTGCTTATTCGAGTAAAAACGTGATCTATTTTGGGATACCTACCACTGACACAATAAGAAGGTCAGAGAATTTTTTCCAAAAAGGAATTTTGTTCCATTGTTTGTCGTACACATCTTTCAAGAATTCAGTCATGAGACCAGACGCAATGAAAAACAATAGAGCAAACAGGGCGGAGAAAATGAGCAGCTTTAAAGAGAAAAAAAAAGTGAAGAAATATTATTCTAAGTATGTCGTTGATTTTATGTCTTAATACTGAGGACTACTTTTAATTATTTTTGTGTCATAGCTTTCAAGTTGGTACCACAATATCAAAGCTCAGAGAAGGGTAACATGGCCCTGAGCAAAGTAGGGTGTTCTTCTTGCTTAAAAACACCTTGGAATTTGAATTAAAAGCCGTGCGTCCAGACAGTGAGGTGCATGCGGCTCATTCGTTTGGACGCGACAGTGCAAGACCAAAAATTTGTATTTTCAAATATTAGTTTATGCTCCAATAAAAACAAGCCACCAGAAGAACTGAACAGAATGGGTGTTGATGATGAATGTAGGATTATAGCCGGTGGAGGTTTTAATGGAAATGCGTTCACTCCACCATCACCGTTGAACGAAAGCTCGTATTTTTTTGTCAGTAAAAGGTGAAATGATGGATATTCTTACAGTCTAGTCAAACTCAGAAAACCGTGAACACCTGAAAATTTTCAGGAATGTTGATTGTGTACTGGCCAATCACAATAAAGTTCAGGATACGCAAGCAAACCTCAAACCACAAATTAATTACCGTTGCTGTTTGCAGTTTAGTTATCTCGCGCCTTATTGGCTTATTTCTCGCAACACAATAACATTCCATAAATATTTCTGGTGTTCACGGTTTTGTGAGTTTCACAGTAACATCCGTGTAAAAAATGTGTGCAAAGAATTTTGTTCTTATAAATTAACCCCGCCTACTGCTAATGTGCGAAATGGGAAGACAAATTAGATCCTAAAACCAAGCCTTTTGTGTAAATGGACAAAAATATATATACTCTTTGCCTTTTCAGGTTTCTCTGGATGAGAAACAGATAGTTACTTTTATTGCACACACAAATGATGAGTTGTTTGTTTTCAAAATTGTAGACTCCCCTCACAACACGTTTTGTAAAAAATGAAGTGGAATCCCCATCAGTCTTTTGCGAATAAGTGGATATGTTTTAGAAAGAAGTTTTATCGTGGATAACCCTTCAGTAGCAGTGGAGTAAAGGATATTTCATTTCCAGGTGTCTTTCTTGGTAAATTCGATACCAATAAAGATTTTATGATAATCAATCACCGAGCCTTTTTACTAGCAAAATTCTTTTAGGTGCAAATTAGATATAGATAAAAAAGAACCATCACTTGACGTTCTTAAGGCTAAATTGAAAGCTACCTACAAATAATTGTTGCTAGGAAAAATGATGTTCTTCAACAAAACATTATGATAAATGGGATGCATTTATTTCGACGCTTTCTTAATCCCTCTTTCCAACATACATAAATTGAACACGTTTTTGCGGCCCAATACATAATCTTTTAGTTTTTACATCTTCGCATTGTTAACTTCCCAATATTGGCCTTGCTCTCTTTTCTTATAAATACTTATAAACACAGTTTACGTTTATGTTTTATGTTTTTTTTTGTATGTGTAATTTATAAAGCTTTTGTTTCAAATGGTATTTTTCAGTGCATGTACTATAAGTAATTTATGCTGATATATAATCTGAAGCGAAAGGAAAGGAAACAACAAAAAAATTGAAAAAAATAACAAAAGAAAAAGGGACGGCAATCGAGAAGCCCTGGGGACGAGGCTGCTTTGTTTTGGTGGGCAGTAGAAAGAGGCAGAACATTTCAGACGTTTCGCGAAGAAAAAGTAACCGAACTACTGTACTGCCTAAAAACATAGCCAATTATTAATAATGATAATAATTTATTACTTGTTCGCCGCAAATTAGCATCTGGATTAATGCGAATGTGATATTCTATTATTTTCTAGTCAAAGTGAACATCCCTCTACATCCTGAACCTGCTGAGACACAGGCAAATGAACATCCTCTTCGATTTCCGTAATTCTTCAGATCATACTCAGCCTAAACCATACTTAGCTTTTAACAGCGCTTTTGCGAAATTTAAGACGGAAACAAAATGACGGCTGTAGATTTCTACACAAACCCGCGTATACTCACTGCAAGATTCAAGTCTTTCTTCGTCGAGCTGAGCAGGAAGACCAAGAACACCACTAGGACCACCACCAAGCCAGTGACGAAAACCGCCATGAAGAAGTCGAACCTCACTGAAAATTTGTCGCTTACTTTAGTCAGTTCTAGCTCACGTTCAAAATCAGCCAGACATGAAAACGCTATGCAGATAGTTATCTGTAAATAAAAAAAATGCGAAGTCATGATCACAGCTTGAGAAAACAGCCGACAATTTACGACGTAACCTGTACACAGACGTTGCTTTAATATTCCCCGCTGTTTATATTTTTATTACGCGCGCTCGACGGACTTTAAGAGAAAATAGAGGGTCTGTGAACAGACTATTCACGACGCCACTACTGATTTCACGGCGAAATTACGTCTGAGCAACGACTACGGAAATACCATACTGATGACGTGTCACTACCTAGATGTGGGTAGAGCTTCTGATTGGTTGAAACAAATTTCTCTTGCGGCACGACCAATCAGGAGCACTACCCAGGTCTAGGAAGTGACACGTCATCAGTATGGATTCCGAATTTTTCCAGTCGTTTCTCAGACGTTATTTCGAAGGAAAACCAGTGGTGGCCCGTTTTGTCAAGCTAAGCGGTTTCATAGAGTTTGTCCCATCTAAGCGGTTGTGAATTAATGTAGTATTCACACAACTGGTACAGTTGCAGTATACTAGGAAAATAAATGGTCAATGTACACTATAAAATAAAATACTAAGTCAAATTTTTAGTTGATTCTGCATGTACACAGCTTCACTCGATAATAGGACAATTGCACGATGACGACATTTGACTATAACTACCAGAATTCATTTCCTTTTTGCTTTGTTATTTGAAATTTTCAATTCCGCTGAGGATAAAAGAACAATAGCCTTAATTTGCACAAGAAAAGAACAAACGCAGGGATACTGGTAGTTGTAGTAAAATGACGTCATCGTGCAATTGTCCTATTGTTCCGAACTGTTAATTATTTTATACTCCTATTTCCAGAATGAGGTCAATTTAACGTACCCTAAATCTATTAAAAAAGGTTTGATTTTTCTTGAAATACTTACAAGTTCCAATATTTTGAGTAGCCCTTGAACAGATTTTGCGTATTTCGTATTTACCGCCATTTCTCGTTTGCCTCTTAAAAATGAAGAACTTCTGTGAAAGAAAAAACAAACGAGAAAAGTCTCTATTTAGTTGGCTGCTACTTAGTGATGTAGTTAAGGTGTTTCGATACAGTTTTTCGGAGGCCATGCCCATATTTTTCAAACACCTTAAAGGTGATTTTTTTCCCTCTCCGATCGCTATAAAATTTTCGTCAGTGATTGACCATGAATTGAAATTTGTCAAAATGCAGGTTTAAAGGCCCATTGCCAACCTTGATGCATTGCGCGCCGCGAACACAAATCCCGCGAATTTCGTGTTACACGAAATTTATACCATGGATAATAGAAAGACTGGATAGGAAACTTATGTCACGTGGACTGATTTCTTATCAGCCCGTTCCATCATAGTGGAAATTTGTGACGAAACGATGGCGAAAATATGGCGCAAACCAGTCGAAATGTAGGGTTTGTTTGCCTGCATGTTGTTCTTTTGCGGAGTGTTTAGCGCTAACTTTAATTCTTGGTGTATGTTTTCCCCTTCGTTTGCTGTCTTACGGCGATAACGACCCTTCAAAGCCACACTTGAACCTTCGAGGTAAGCACTTCTTGTTGTTGTTTTGTGTTATTTGTCCTTGTTTTTGAGAAAATTGCGTCCCAAAAATTGACCTCACCAGAGCCATATATTTAGTGGACTAGGCGACTGTTTTGGGACGCCTTTATTAAGAAGGTTCCTTCTTCTTTCTATCCATAACTACGATTGACAGATCTTTCAAGGATGGAATTGTGGCATGTATAGGCATAGTTACAGCCTGAATGCTGTTATTTTCTAGGCATACATTACGATTGAAAATGGCTGAAATTAACTACATTCGGAGCTGGCACCGAGCGAGTGTATGCACACGGTGTGTCAAGTTGCATTCGGTAGTCAGACTAGTTTGTGTTGAGAACTTTTTCGCTCAAGAAATATCCTGGATGAACCCTGCTAATTGATCGTAAAGCAGTATCTTAATTTCGCTCATCTTGTAATGTACTGTTGAAATGAAACTACTAAATTACATATCCAGTGAATACAATCGCCTCACGTCGCTCCTTGCAGCTTGCATTTGTATTCGAAGGCACTGAAGAGACTCGAATAATTTTTACCAACTTTACCCTTACATAAACTAATGATTGTAGCATGAATGGGAAAACACCTACCGACATTTTTTGGCCTCCGTGTAGGCTCCTACGTGTTGTTATTATTTTTTAAACAGTGTTTTAGTTTTCCTTTTGTTTGTCTTTATTATAGGATTTGCTGAAATCAAGACAGTAAAATTGTGGTCAAGTGCTCTTCTGATAGGGAACAAATCAATCACAATCTTTTTGTATTAAACAGCAACAAAGTTGCTTTTGTCATGCATGAGAGCCAACAACAACAACAACAATAAGCTTTATTTGCATGACCATAACAGGGGCACCCAACGGCAATTTTCGGGAAAATATCTGTTCGGAAGACGATTTGAGATCTAGAATTTTCGGAGCATTTGTTGTAAAATTTCTTGCTTGCCTATCTCTCCTAGGATTTTCGGACATCCACATAATGGTATAATTACCCATTTTAAACGGATTTTGACCCTAAAAAAGGCCACCTAGAATTTTCGGGAGCCTTTTCCTGGCTGAAATTTTCGAGAAGGTAAGTTTTTGTCCCTACAATTTTCGGATCACTAGACTTTCAGCTAGGAAATCCGAACAGATGAAAAGTTTTTAGGGGATAAAAATATGCCTATATCTACCGTTTGAATACTAAAATACCTTCAACAATGCTATGTTAAGTGGTTTTGAACTATATTCTCGTTGGGTGCCCCTGCCATAACAAAGTATTACAGTATGGCAAAAGCTACTTGAAATTACTCATTGATTCCTTGTAAATTTAATTTATTAAAATAATTTGAAACTTCTTAATCATTGTTTATTTCTAACCATCAGTAGGATTAAGGGCCAAGTCGCACTAGAGGACAAAACTGTTTATTTATGTCAAAAATCTGTCATCACAATGAAAAACCAAGTGCGACCGGTTTGTTCACCAAAGGACAAAATTTGGTCGCAGACGGACAAACTTCAAAGATGCCGTCGACTACCTCTGGAGCAGGCCAAATTGAGACAAATTTTGGAAAACAATAGCAAGGGTGTTTTAATTCGGAAATGATTTGACAGGTGATTTGTAGCAGAGTCTCTATGCTATAGACTTCGTTGTAAAATTAATCACGTTCTCATTTCGCAACAACATGAATTCCGGCGCGGGCGACAATTTTTCCGCACGAATATCCACAATATCCACCAGGATGGATCTATCCTTTGCCAGGTCCTTACATGTTTAATGATCGAGGAAATCCCATCCCATCTTCTTCGACCATGAGTGCTGACTCGTTGCCAGAATCCCTCCGGTTCAGCGAAGATTTAATGCCGCCATCAACCCCATGTTCTTAGCCCCGTGCATCTTCGTCAGCCGAGAACAAGAAGGCTCAGGACAGATGGAGTAAAGAAGCTTTTAGTTCACTGAACTGAGGGCTGAAAAGCATGGTGTTGTGTTTTGTTCACAGATTTTGTTGTTAAGTGCGACTGTAGCTTTCCGGACAAATTTTTTGTCACTGGCCGATTTCAAGTCGGATTTGTCCAGAACAAATCTGAAATTGCCCTCTAGTGCGACTTGGCCCTAATTATTCCGGAGATAAGTTTTTCTCTCAATTCAAAGCAAGTTGATATAAATGAAATTAATTGGATGTTAATAAAATAGTCAGTAGAATTCATCAGATGTGATAATAAGGACTCATGTGATTGTAGTCGCAGAAACGGTATTTTAGGTTCTAGTTTAGAGAAGAACATATCTCTTATCGAAGAAAAACTTGGACAATCTAATAAAAAGTGAGTTTCATCTTCAATTCTGTTACAATTGCAGAGATTGCATAACCTTTCGTCACGTGGTAGATTGTCGTATCTACCTGTCTCAATCCTAAGTTTGTGACTGCTTATTCTCAGTTTCACTAATGTTTTCCTAGAAGGGTTCTTTCTTGTTAAATCTAGGTAGACAGAAGGGCTATAATTCGTTTTGATTTTATAATAAAAGTTAAGTTTTTGTGAATGTTGAAGGGTATGATTCCAGTAAGTGATATATTTCTTTTGCATAAGATCTACATATTGCTTAATTTTACATTTATTCAGTAAATTACAATTAAAGCCTGAGAAATCATAGTAGTCAGTCATCTTCTTAAGACTGGAGTAAAAACTATTTTGACCACTATGATAAAGGTCAACAGATATTTTTAAAGATTGTTTAACTATAGAATTTTCATCTTTTTCTTGGAGATAGTGTAAGTAATTAAGTATCTTGTTATTTATATCAATGATCAGAGGGAATCTGCCAAGTTCAGATCTGCATGCAACATTGGATGACTTGTTTACAGAAGTGTAAATGAGTTTTTTTGATTCCGGAGTTATCCCATGACTTAAAATCTGATTTCACAAAGGCACCCCAAACTTCACTATTGTAAGTTAAAATCGATGAGATCATTGTGTCAAATTTTTTTTTTTTGCAAGGGAGGGTTTCAGTTTACTAAAATCGGTGTGGCGTCTTAGACTAAAAAGAGCATGAAGGGCTTTTTGTCGAAGATGTTCGAGTGAGAGTGTAAAATTTCCGGGAGACGAGATGCGAGTCCCTAAGTAAGTATAGTCTTTTACAATGTCTATCATTTCATTGTGAAAAACATAATCACATTTTTTTGTGCCTTTTTGGAAAACCATTATTTTGGTTTTCTTGGGGTTGATTTTAAGCATCCAGGAGTTGCAATATGAAGACAATTTGTTTAAGCAATTTTGTAATCCTAGTTTCGATCGTGATAATATAATAAGGTCGTCAGCATAAAAAAGAGAATTGAGTTTGGTGCCAGAAGCTGGCGTCTAATTTATTTATGATCAGAAGCTTTATTTATCACTTCTGAAGTTTATTTATTACTTCTTCCTGAGTGAGATAATTTAACTGTGTTTGAGGGTCACTGCATGTATTAGCTATACAGAGTCATGTGTTTAAGTTGGTTATTGTTCTCCTCTGAAACGGTCTATATCTGAATCACACATGTTGTTTTTGAAACCGAAGGTGGACTTGATTAGTACTATTATTGAATTCGTTTTTTTAGAGATCCAAAGCAATAATGTACTTGTAAATGATAAACCTTACCAAGATGTATTCTAAATCAAATTAATAAAACATATACCTGTACTTGTCTGGGGTATGAATTTTGTTTTCAACAACATGATAATGAGACCAGACAGTCATATTTTTTCAATCCCTCATCCGCTTACCTCAGACTAAACGAAAACCCTGGATGTTACTGGTTTGTTTGTTTGTTTGTTTTTTTATTAGCCGCTTCTATTTTTCTTATTGGGAGCAGTGTTTATGTTTATTTCAGATAGTCCATCACCTAGGACCCGAAAATTTGAGTCTAATACTCATCTCAGGAGAATAAACGAAACCTGTCCAACATGAAAGTTTATCTATTAAGCTTTCAAAAAATGTCTTGCCGGACGTTCAGGGTGGTAGCTTTCCTGTAGAAATTCGACTTTGAAGAGACGTCACTGGAAGCTACCGAATGACGCCATTTTACCAAACCCGGCTCTTGAAAGGAAGGCTGACTCTTGATAACATGAACCAAAACACATGCAAAGTTGTTTGATAGTTGTCCTATCCTTAGTAAATCATAAATGTGCGTCGTATACTATCTTCTGATACATTCGAAATTTTTTCTTTGATGTTTATCGAAAAGGTTTCAGGTATCAATCCCGTCTCGACTTTGGCTGTCAGTGTGAGCGTCATTGTCAAATTCAAAATTCTGCGTTTAGTCGAAACTTTGCAGTGATGAAATGTGAATCCGAAAATAGAGCTCATATGATGATGAAGAAAAGGCTAGAAACACGTATGTTTTTGCATTGTGCTAAATTTCAATAACAAGCCGTCGTGTATTAATTTGATTTCGCTCCACGTATACGTACTGCATTCAACAAAACTGAAGTCACGCAACGATCACATTGACTGTGTAAGATTTGCCATTATGAGGTAGGTTTTCAAGTTTTTAAATTCTTCTTTCAAAATTAACTAGAAAAGATGTCAGTGCAGGGCATCATAAGACAAGCTGCAAAAATAGAAATATTGCAGAATGCGTCAAAAACTCACGCCACTACTTATACTATAGGATATTAAGTTGAGTGTTAAATGAAAATATATCCAGATATGCAATGGAACCAAGTAAGGAAAATAAACGTCCGGCATTAAAGTAAATCATTGTAGATATTTTTTAATGCATGCAGCAGTAGTTTAAGATTTATTGCAACAGTAATCGTGAACGCTTTACATCAATTGCCAAAATGAAAGATTATATCCCAACGCAAAGTACAACTAAAAAAATCTGATTGCACGATACTCAAACTACGGTAATCTGAAACATCTAATTTGATGCTGATACTCGAAAATTAGGTAGATATATTAATAATGTTGGTACAATACATTTTCGCAGACACGATGAGTCATGATAAAGAAACTAATGCAGATGTTGCTCTTGCCAATACTTGCTTAGTAACCAAACCTGTACTTACAGCTAAATAGGGTGCGTTCTTTTGAGATGCCTTCGGATCAGGATTAGTGATCCCAGATCACTCGGATCATGTTACATCATTCAAATCAACCGATTAATTCACTCTCGACAAGGATTTATCGGTTCACTTGATCTACCATGGTCCGAGTGATCTGGGATCACCGATCCTGATCCGGATCATCCCATAGAAAGTGCAGTCCATTTTGTTGTTCATATGCTTGGGTCATCTTTGTGATCAGTCTTATTCTTCCATAAGAACTGAGCTAGGAAATTTGTGTGATCTGTAGCGAGAGCGTTGGGCGTCTGATGCAATATAAAGACGTAGAGTCGTGGGCGAGGTTCTATCGTGTTGCAGTGATCAAGCAACACCGTTAAATTCTACATCTATCAAAAGGTGAACAGGATTTCCCTCAATCACCTGTGTAGTACCAAGCTAGAACACAGAAGAAATTGCGTAGCGTCGAAGCATTTAGAGCAGATAAAAAGCAAGAAAAAGCGCTCCGTTGCACCTGAAAGTGAACACTAACATGAGTTATATTGCTGCTGAGATTTCCGGCATCTATGCTAAGGATTTGATAGGCAGTGAAGCAAGATGTCGTTCTTTCAATGACGCATTTGTGAGCATAGTATAGTGATGCATCCACCAAGAGCTGGACTGACACTTCCGGAAATAATTAAGAGACAAAGAAGGCTTACTGACGCTGTGTATTCTTTCAGTGAAACCTTAATATCAACGGGCAGGATCTTAGAATTTATAATTAAAGAAATAAGGACCTGTAAATGTACTGGCACACGAGGCAGAGGCGGAGAATGGGCGTGGATGTAACAAAATTCCAATACAAAAACTTGTTGAGAATGGTATCTAAGGGGGAGGGTAACGCTGGTCCTAGGGTTACCCTAGCAAGAGGGTTCAAGGTACTCTGGTTAAAAGTAAAATTTCCCAGGAAGCCGACACGAGTCAAACCAGTCAAGCGGCTTAACTGTTGTGTTTCGTCATTTGAAGACTAAACTAACATTCATTGTAACGTAACGTCCAAGATTTGGACGAAATCTTGAATTCTCCATGTTAAACACGTTATACGGGAAAAAGGTCAGGTATTATCATCGTATAAAAAAAAATACATAATATTGTTCAGATGTTTAAAATTTAGCAAGAAAACTTGGTTAACTCATTCAAATTTTCATGAGGGATGTCGGAAGAGAACCTTGGAAACAGCGGAGAATCACCTGAACGCCCCCCGGCTCAGAAAATGGAGGTGTAAGCGCTTTTATTCAACCAAGCGCGGGTAAACGGCGGGAGTAACTATGACTCTCTTACTACGATCAACCAGCCTACGAGAGTGGGCCCAATCATGCTACGAGCCTAGGAGTATTTCCTTTTAAGGCCCTGGAGTTGAATTGGAGAGGGCTTCTGGCAGCTAGATCAGCTGCGGCTATACGGGCACTAGGACTAAGCGCCTAGCTCGTTCTTTAGTCTTATATCATCTGTGACTCTTGAGTGGGGGATGTGGATAGTCAATCAATTCCGGCGCTCGACCTTCACCATTAGGACTAGACTTGCTCACAAGTCGAGCTTTTGAGCGCGTAGCGCGACAGTGAGCGCGAGGCCCGAGCGAGCGAGTCCTACCACACCAGACCAGAAAACCATGCGAACGACTTTGAGAAAGTCTACATTAGGACCAGATGACGGTACCGAGCTACCCGATGTCACCTCTTGAAACGATCGCTGGCTAACTGAAAGTTCCATATTAACATCAAAAGAGTGAATATCCTCTTTCCTGGAGGAAAAAGTAAGAACGGATAGCGAGAGGGACGTTGTAGTTGTCGCTTGCGAATAGCTTGCTCCATCGCGTCACGGTAGAAAAGCAACATGACCAGGAGCCGATTCCTGACATGACTGAGACTCTAGGAGTCGATGATGGAATGGCCAAATGCCTCGTCATCTAATAGTGACCAAATGTAATCAAAAAGGACATTCCCGAGTACTGTGGGGATAGGCGCATTGGTTCTGGAATTCTTTTATAAGTGCAGTATCCCGAAATCAAGAAATCACATTAAACCTTTAAATGCATTACCACGTTTGGATCTAGCTGCAGCCAAATTTCACCGCTGATGTAAAATAATGTTTACTCAGTTATTACCCATATAGTATGTAATATTATTATAAACTATAAATCAATGAATTAACCTTTTGCAGGCCAGATTGGATCTTGTTTACTGTAGGTAGTGTCGACCGATCTATCGGTCGATATAGCGGTCGATAGTCGGTCGACACTCGGTCGATATAGCGGTCGATAGTCGGTCGACAGTCGGTCGATAGTCGGTCGACAGTCGGTCGATATAGCGGTCGATAGTCGGTCGACACTCGGTCGATAGTCGGTCGACAGTCGGTCGACAGTCGGTCGTTAGTCGGTCGATAGTCAGTCGACAGTCGGTCGATAGTCAGTCGATCGTGGGATAGACTATCGGCCGAGTATCGGTCGATATTTCGACGACGCACCTCGACCGACTATCGGTCATATGTCGGTGACATATCGGTCAACTCTCGGTGGTATATCCGTCAACTGTCGGTCGAATATCAGTCGTCTGTTAATTTAGCACGCGAGTCCAATGGCTTTCTTTTTAAGCAATGACAGCATTAATTACTGTTATCATGCGATGGGGGAACATGTGGTAGTGCGAGGCGCGATTACTCTATGAAGCAAACCGAAGAGCACTGGGTACTAGGGACATGGTAACCTTTTTTTTGCCAGTTTGTATCATCACCGATCGTCTGACTTTTAGCTGTTGAAGAGAACCTGTCAGAGCCTAAGTTGAATCTGCTGCTCCTGTGGTCCCGCAGTCGAAGAATACTTAAAGAAGGACGAGTGAAACGACTGCTCCAACAGTCCCGAAGTGGACGGAAAATAAATAGGAAGGGCAGTTCATGACATGCTTTAAGAGCGAGGAATGCACATCTTTTATTATCGGGCTTTGAGCTGCTTCATCACGCCGAGTTCTCGCTTGTGCGGAGACCACAAATTAAAAAACTTATATATATCTGCATTGAAGACGGGAACAGTCCTTTGTTTAACGATCAGTTATTGATAAAACGCGCTGATAATGCGCCAAGGAAGGTGACAAAATATCCAGCAGACTGAACACATTCATTTATTGTGGGAATGATTTCAATTTACAGCAAGGAAAATATTCATACGTTCTCATTACATTATCCTGTCCTTTTGCTCTGTCCTTTCGCTACCATCGACCGAGCGTTGACCAATTACTGACCGATACATCGGTGAAGTATCGGCGAACTATCGGCGAGGTGTCGGAGAAATGTCAGCGAAGTGTCGGTGAAGTATCGGTGAACGAAAAGCTATGTCGGCCGAGACACATCTGGAACGACTATCGACCGTGTCTCGACCGAGTGTCGTCCGACTATCGTCCGATTCTCGACCGACTATCGACCGCTACATCGACCGAGTCTCGATCGACTATCGACCGACTATCGACCGAGTGTCGACCGACTATCGACCGCTATATCGACCGATAGATCGGATTTTAGTTACAGCACCTAAATGAAAATGATAGTTGCTTAGATATTACAAGTTGTGTAGCTAAAATATTAAAATTTTAAAACACTAGGTCAAGTTACTGAAGACTAAACTCAGGACGGAGTGTATATATTGAGGAGTTAAGGGCAAGGGAAAGAATAAAGAATATTTAAAAGATACAGATAATGACCACTACTCCGTCCTGGCTGCAGCTAGAACCAAACGTGGTAATGCATTTAAAAGCTTTAATGTGATTTCCTGATTTCGGGATGCTGCACTAATAAAAGAATTCCAGGAGTCGATGATGGAATGGCCAAATGCCTCGTTATCTAATAGTGACCAGGTGTAATCAAAAACGACATTCCCGACTACTGTGGGGATAGGCGCATCATTTGAATGGAAAATTAAAAGCTTGTTTGAGTGGGTACTTGAAACATCAAGCCTCGTACAGTTTTACCGCTAATAAAATCATTTTGTCAAGGGTTGTTAACTTGTAACATTCGACACTCGCTGAGTTTGTCGATAAAAGCAGAAAAGAAATCGTCAAAACCGTGATAAAAAGAGTTAAAATTATTTCCGGTTTTCTTGCGGTGTGTCGAAAATTAGGTCGTGCCTTTTTTGTAGGTGTTTTGTAGCTGTATACACGTAAGTTTTCGCCTAGTTTTTATGTGGTTAGGCTTCCCGCGCCGTTTGGTGCATAAAGTCATCGAGCGCTGGAAACATTCTTCGCTCTCACAAGTTTCATAATCATTCACTCAAGTGTCTTTTGACTCTACCGGTTTTGTACCATCTAACTGTTTTCTGCAAGAGCAAGTCCTCTTCATCCTTTACTTCAAAACTTGGGCAATGTGTGTAGTCGAAGACAGAAATATGAAATATGCGATGCCATGAAGAATAAGACGCGCAAAACATCGGATGTAAGATGATAACTCTGATAACTATCTGATAAATGATATCCTTTCGATGTCGCAGCTTTATGAAATTTCGTTTCGATTCATTACCTTGCTTGCGAAATTTCGCATCTACTGTTGTTTCCAAAACAGAAAATACGCAAGAAACTGCCTTCAAACAAGGGTCCATTGCCCAATGCCCATTGCCATTATATTACTCAGCCGTTCAAAGTACAGTTCCCTGAAGAGGATAGCTGGTAATTAGAGAAAGCAAGCGTTCTTAAATTTTACAATAGATCCTGCTTTAAAGAAGTAAATTTAAAACTTCTCCCCGGTAGAGACCATAGTCCGTTTATGAAATTTGCCTCATAAGTGAACAGTAAAACTTGGTCTGATTTGGTGGTCGCTTACAGGGCTAGAGGTTTCCACTCGTGCGAAAACGTTGATGATAAATAACGGAGAATACTTCCCTCCTCAATGCATGACTGGAACTTACCTTTTAGCTGGATTCTATCTTCTGTGCTCTTTTTGGGCGATAAACACTTCTGGAAATTGTGACTGGTCTTCACACACTGAGAAATAAGTTACACTGACCACGCGTCTTGAAGGGCAAAATAATATTTAACATACACCTAGTTATATACTATAGGGGAAATTAAAAGGGTATCAACTCGCTTAACCCAACCCGACTCACTTAAAACCACTTTTACATTTAAACAATACAGCAACCGAATTGACGCAATTTGCGACAGATTTGTGTGACATTAGTCACGGCAAAAGAAAAAAACAAACAAACAAAGAGGAAGTGGAAAATCAAATGATTGTTCAGGGGCACCTAAAGTCAATTTTTGGAAAATATCTGTTCGGAAGACGATTTGAGATCTAGAATTTTCGTATCATTTGATGTAAAATTTCTTGCTTGCCTGCCTCTCCTCGGATTTTCGAACATCTAACATGTCTAAAAAATGGTATAATTGCCCATTTTTAACGGAGTTTTACACTAAAAAGGTCACCTAGAATTTTCGGGAGCCTTTTTTCTGTCTGAAATTTTCGAAAAGGTAAGTTTTGACCCCTATAATTTTCGGATCACTAGACTTTCAGCCAGGAAATCCGAACAGATAAAAAATTTTTAGGGGATAAAAATATGCCTATATATCTACCGGGTTTTGTTTTCCAGTCGGCATGAAAAGCTATCCGTTGACATAGTGGGAACCCGCCGTACGGCACTCGCCACCCGCTACCCGCTACCTACCACCCACCCAGGCACCCCAAATTTCTCTGTCCCAGACCTCGCACCAGCTGACAACAAAATTCAAAATGACCGCCAAAAAACACACTCCTGCAACGATAAAGTAAATACTATTTATTCATTTATTCAAATCGGACGAAATTGGGTCATTTTTGCCTCTTACAGGAGTTGTTTTTACTCTTTTTGGAGTTAATTCAGGGGCACCCAACGAGAATTTACTTCAAACCACTTAAACATAGCATTGTTGAACATATTTTAGTATTTAAACGGTAGATATGGGCATATTTTTATCACCTAAAAATTTTTCATCTGTTCGGATTTCCTAGCTGAAAGTCTAATGATCCGAAAATTATACGGGTCAAAACTTACCTTTTCGAAAATTTCAGCCAGACAAAAAGGCTCCCGAAAATTCTAGGTGATCTTTTCAGGGTAAGAATCCGTTAAAAATGGGCAATTATACCATTTTGGGGGGGTTCGGAAATCCTAGGAGAGGCAGGCAAGCAAGAATTTTAACAACAAATGTTCCGAAAATTCTAGATCTCAAATCGTTTTTCGAACAGTTATTTTCCAAAAATTGTCGTTGGGTGCCCCTGTTAATTTAACTCTGAAATTGGAGTAAACATTTTAGGTACAGGATAATTCCTTTTTGGGGGTTATTTTAACTTCTCAGTATCTTGGGTCGCTTTTACTCCTGAAAAGAGTTCTTTAAACTCCTTTTTGCAATTAAAATAACTCCCCAAAAAATAACTCCACTGTAAGGAGTTAAATTAGCCCCACTAGAGGAGTTATTATAACTCTTTGTAAATTACTCTGTATGAACACTTAAACAGCAGCATCACTGTACTCAGCGTTTTAAATGATGAAGATATTTCAACGTTATGCTTCTAAACACCTTTAGCTGTAATAAAAGACGAAAAAAATGTAAAGAGTCAAGATAGCGTTCTCAAAGTATCCTTGTTTGACCTTAAGCAATGTCATCTGTAGATGCCAACATCTCATTGGTTCCTAAGCATCAACTCATAGTACCTTCAACCTTAATTTTCACGTAGTACGATCAGCATTGCAGTATTCTGCTTGGAGAATTTAATATGTCTACCTTCAACCTTTTTGGCCCCTGCAACAGACATCCGAACACACAAAGCCACAAAACCACAAAGATACATACTTTCAGTCCGTTGACATATGAGCTATTTTCTTCAAAATAGCTCAAAAACAGAGGCAATTTTCGGAAGGTCGCACGTAACGTAAACCTCCTCAGCTTTTACATTTACGCGTGACCCTCCATTCACTGCTTCTATTTAATTTACAGTCGTACCTTGATACGCACGTAAAAATTATGCGACGTTGAAAATCCACCCTGTCTCTCAAACAAGCAGGTATTTATTTAAACATATTTATGCTAAACCAAAATTCTCCTTGAATCTTTAACGGCTAAAAAATCACTTGACATGTTTTAGCGTATAGGAACAAGGCGATGATAAAGGTGAAATGGAACATTTTTTGTTTTTGCTGATCATCGTTTTAAATTTGGCGCTCGGAGTGCGCTTAAAGTTCCCGGATATGTCGCGTGATTCTGGGCGATGCTAAGAGTTTTTCTTATCTATCTGGAAAAATAATCTTAACATAGTAAAGGAAAAGACGAAGAACTAGTGGACAACGGAAATTTAAACATAATTAACTTTGATACCTGATGAAATAATTTTCAAAAAGGCCTATTCTCTGTAAATCG
Source organism: Porites cylindrica (assembly GCA_964035525.1). Lineage (NCBI taxonomy): Eukaryota > Metazoa > Cnidaria > Anthozoa > Scleractinia > Poritidae > Porites > Porites cylindrica. Next base: position 2,322,517 of record OZ037776.1, read on the forward strand.
TAACACCATTAATTTTAGGATCATAGCTCCTTCTGACCCCTCCCCCCAACGGTTCATGGGCACCAGAATTGAGGCTTCGTAACGTTCTGCCCAATAACATAAGTAAATACTTTGCCAAAGGTTTTCCATCGAATCACCCTATGACAAGAGACAATGAGTTAAATGGGGGAGGGGCCTCTTTCAAAACCTTTCAGTAGCGTTTAATTAATATCTAAACACCCCAAATTATATTTGTATCAGCTCTCAAGTTGATGTACAGTGCATTGCCAGCAGTTATCACAGTCTCAACAGTGTGAAAAATTATTTTTCTCATGTTTACACGCGTTTGGTTCAGAAAATTTGTGGCCTTATAGCAAACACACGCGCTTGGAGGAATCTCGCGAGGGGCTAGAAGAGCTTTTGGAACGAGTTTGACTGCAAGACGGACCAAGTGTTCGACGATGCAAATTTACTTTTCATGAAATGACGTTGCTCAAGAATAACTTACTAGCAAATTATTGTTTCTAATTTCCTAGCTATTGATTAGTTACTTATCTTACGTTTGAATTTTGTTGTTACTTCTATTAACGGTTACTCCTGAAGATGTATGTTGGAGCATAAAAAGTTATAATTATTTTTCCCGCTACGGTTTTTTCCTGATCAGTTTATCACCGCAGTTTGAGTGTTATTTCTTATCAAGCTACAATGGCCAAAGGGAAAGAGTACTGACGTTGCTGTTTTTAGAAACTTAAAATTGAAAAATTGTCTCAAGTCAATGAAAGTGTTCTCTACTAACTGAGAAAGAAAATTCACAAACCAAACAACGTGATGCTATCTAGGCTTGGTAACCAGTGATGACCTCAGAGACTCTGATCATGACGTAACTTCGAAGCGAAAATGTTCAGCATTCAATTGATACTATAGGCTGAACATCCGATTCGCGGATATAGGCCCCGGAATTTCTTTAGGCGCAAAACACTGAAACTGTGGTGAAGACTTCATCTCCCGAAGCTCCTTCTTCCCTAGAATGGTGTTACGAGTAGGCTAGCATCAAGACCGAGTTTCTTTTGCCAAAAATCATAAAACGGCAAACTGATCCTTACGGCAAGGCGATGAAGAAGTACAAAAATATATATTTTTAACAAATTTGCCCAATATTTCGGTTTGAAAACAGACCTGCTTCAGGGCTTAAGATAGTATTTTTGTTCTTGTATTCTTTTGTTTACTTCTTCATCGCCTTGCCGTAATTATAAGGATCAGTTTGCCATTTTATGATTTTCTTCAAGTTATTATTGTACTGATCACAACTGGGAGACTTAGTGCCACTCATCGGTTTGTCGTTGTGGACTTGATGATATTTTATATTTTCTTTTGCCACACGCGGGGCCTACCCTGATTTAGCTTTAGAAAAGTGCCGACATTTCGCGACGCCACATTTCGTGAAACAGTCGGGTGGCGTCGCAAAACGTCGGCTTATTTTCTAAGGCTAACCCTCATTGGCCTGGCTTTGAGACAAATTTGTGGGGAAAAACACCTCTTAAAAAACTGTGCAGGTTAGTTATAGATTATTAAATTAACAGGGGAGGTTTATGAAAAGCAAGCTGCATCTTAACTACTCAGTTAGCTCCAGTTTTGCATTTACTGAAAAAGAGAACTCCATCGACTGCAAGGAGGACCCCCCGAAAGAAATCCAAATACCTAGAAAAAAAAGGAGAAATAGTAAAAAAAGGAACGGTTCTCCAGACAATATTAGAGATAAATGGCACTTTTGAATCTAATGAACACCTTTCTCTTCTTCCCTCCCCTGGTGTCGTCATCGCTGCTTACACATTTGACTCAACGACACCTGAAGAAGGGCAAGAAAAAAAAAGGGTTCCATTGAACTTCTCTGTACCCTGGTACAACAACAACAACAACAAATTTTATTGAAAATTGGAAAATAACTAATTACATTACTTTCCCACCCGCAAATAGCTTATGAACTAATCGAGGCGGGGGGAGCTGAAGACATATTACAAAACAAGAATTATATATAGATGGACTAAATAACAGTGAAGACACTACAATACAGTAAATAGAGTTTAAACTAACATAAAACAAAAAACAAAAAACAAGGCATGTACATAACGATTACGAAGAGAGGTTAACTAAAGTATTAAATAACTTAATAAGACGGGAGACTTCGACATAATCATCTTCTGACCGCAAAAAATTTAGTAATAATTCCTTTATTTTTTTACGAAAGGACGAACGTTTAAGTATTTTAATCGAATACGGAATAGAGTTCCAAATTTGGGCACCGATTCTCGTGAAAAGGCATACATTTTATCGGTTCTAGAGAACTTAACATAAAACGAGTCGCTAGAGACAGATCTTGTTCTGTAGTTATGAATCTGACTTGTTTTAACGAACTGATTGAGAATACTAACTGGTGCTGTCTGTCTGTTGATATCATACAATAAATAGCTACAATCTCTGAAAAATATGCTAGGCAGGGGAAGGCAATTTGATTTGAGAAAGAAGGGTACGGCGTGTTCTTTAGACTTACTGAAGTAAATGAGACGTAAGGCCCGTTGTAGAGTTACGATCTTTCGTTGAAATGTCAAGGCACAATTTCCCCAAACACAAATACCATAGGTCAAGTAAGGGACAATTAATGAGTTGTAAACTGAAAGTAAAACACGACGCGGGACATAATGTCGAATTTTAGCTATAATTCCTATCGACTTGCTGATTTTGTGACAGACAGATTCGATGTAGTATTTCCATGAAAGATTTGAATCAATCATTAAGCCAAGGTATTTTACATAATCTTTCATTTCAAGGTTTGCGTAGGTGTTAGTCACGGAGTCAAAAATTCTAATCCTAGGTATGAAGGGCATATTCTTTTGCCGGGGACGAAAGATTACAAAATTTGATTTTTTTATGTTCAAGGACAGTTTGTTGGCCTTTAGCCATTCGTTGACGTTGCCAAGCTCGCGATTAACAAGTGTTTCGAGTTCCTTTAGGTTGTTATTTGCAAGTATTATACTAGTATCGTCAGCAAATAGATAAAAGGCAAATAACGAAGAGGACTTGTAAATATCATTGATGTACAGTAGGAATAAGAGTGGTCCGAGGACTGAGCCTTGTGGCACGCCGCACAAGGTCGTTTCAGCCTCAGACACAACATTATTAACTTCCGTAGTTTGCTTCCGATCAGTCAGGTATGATCTGAACCAGGAGTTTATTACACCTCTAATACCATAATTTTCAAGTTTAGCTAACAAAATTTCATGGTTAACAGTATCAAAAGCCTTTTTGAGATCGATGAAAACACCGCACGAAAATTTACCGTTGTCCATGTTTTGGAGAATTGTGTTAACAATATCAAGTGCAGTATGCTGAGTACTGTGCTTACTGCGAAAACCGTATTGCTGATCATAGAGAATGTTGCAATCTTTGACAAACTTGGTAACTCTGGAGTACATAAGTTTTTCAAAAATCCTGTTATAAATCGAGAGCAGAGAAATAGGTCGGTAGTTTTCGGGCAGCGTGTCATCTTCGTCCTTAAATATCGGGATAATCTTAGCACACTTTAGTTTAGATGGAAAAAATCCCTGAGCAAATAGACTGATTAAAAATCGTAGCTAGAGGTACGGATATGACCCTTTTTGCTAATTTCAGCAGCCTAACTGGAGATGAGTAGAGACCATGGGCCTTGTTGTCTTGCAAAACTGAAATTTCTAAATTGATATCTTCCGGAATAATAGGATCAAAGAAGAAAGTGCGATTAAGTGGCGGATCTAAATAATCATAGAATGTATTTATGGTCTGAGGAATTTTAGAAGCCAGTTTGCTCCCAACAGTGGCGAAATATTTGTTAAGAATATTGCTTATTTCCTTCGGGTCACTAGTTGGAACCTCATTCGGGTTTGAGCGAATAGAGTTAGTTGAGTTGCGCTTGTTTTTCTTTTTACAGTTTCCAATTAGCTCGTTAATTCCTTTCCAAGTTTGACGCATATTACATATGTTGAGATCAAAGAAACTTTGGTAGTAGTTCGCTTTACTTAATCTCGTAAGATAAATGATTTTATTTCTGTAAAATTTGTATTTGTCACGGTCTGAGGTATAGAAGAGGTTATTCTTTACCCTGATTGATTTTCTTAAACCCGCCGTCAGCCATGGTTTAGTAAGGAATTTTTGTTTACGATTGGATATACTTCTTAAAGGAGCGTGTTTGTTAATTGTCTTGTTGACACATTTGTAAAACCTGGAAAACGATTGATTGGCATCGATATGTTTGCAAATATTATTCCAATTAATATTCTGCAAGTCGTCAATGAAAGACTTTGCATTGAAGGTAGAATAGTCACGAACCTTAGTTTTGTTGTTTGGAAAGAATGGTTTACAGTGCGACGATAATATGCACATCTGAGAGAAGTGATCTGTTGTATCGGACACGATATTGCCGCTGACTATATTATTCTCAGGATTATTTATGAAAATATTGTCAATTAAAGTTGCTGAATTACCATAGACTCTAGTCGGCTTATCAACCACTGGGAACATTGAAAAACTTTGCATTGTTTGGAGCAAGGTTTGTGTGTAACTACAAGTTTCATATTTTAACAGATCTATGTTGAAGTCTCCCATGAGATAAATATTTTGATTTTGACGGCATTGGCGTTCAAGAAAATCTGTCAAGTATTCTAGAAACTCGTTAGCGTTATTGTGTTGCCTATAAGTAACACCACATACAGATTTCTTATTGTTAGGCAGATGAAGTTCAATCCATAGGGCTTGATAGCAAGAATTGGAGACTCGTTCAAGGACGCGGTATTTACAATTTTGATCAATGAACAGGCCAACACCACCGGCAGATAAAGGTGTTGGGACCGATTCAAAACAGTATCCTGGTAATTCTGGTACAAAATTAAAACTACATTCACGATCGCGCTGGTATCCGCTATCCCTACCTCGTATATAATGTCGAACGTTAAGCCCTTAGTTGACGATTTAATGAGAGATTAAAAGATTTAAAGATTCCAACTATGCACTTCAGCTGTCTTTGGTCGGTGCGGATATATTTTGCACCAATCCTTTTATGACCAAGTCAATCACTGCACCCGGTGGTGGGGGGGGGGGGGGGAGATTGCGTTATTACATGCCTACAAGGGCCGGGTCACTAGACAAGGTACAAGTATATTTGGCCCTTCTGTCTGATTTTGTCTGGAGTGGGACTCCTAACTAAGGTCTTAAGTTTTTTAGAGGAACAGCAGAGACGGTTGTCATTGACGTAACCAGGGATGAAAAGCAGAGTTGTTGACCGATACAATGAAAGTAGTTTTCTTTTGTCCTAAACCCAGTCATCAGCATTACTTGGGAGAAGAACTCAGTCCCCTCTCAGGGAGAAGGGGAGGGGGGGGGGGGGGGGGGGAGGGACTGCAAGTCCCAGATACAAGTTTGAATAAGCACCGCGGCGGTTATTAAATTTTCAGTCTCGACTGCGGCGTTTATTTGAGGGTGGCGTTTATATGGAAGTTGGACGCGGAAAAAAATTGTATTAACTACGGTATTAATATTTCTCGTATTAAAAGAACAGAATGCTTCAAACGTCTTAATCGGCCCTTAATCGCGGGCTGTGCTTATTCGAGTAAAAACGTGACATATTTTGGGATACTTACCACTGACAGAGTAAGAAGGTCAGAGAATTTTATAAAAGGAGGAAACTTGTGCAATTGTGCGTCGTACACTTCTTTCAAGATTTCAGTCATGAGACCAGAAGCAATGAAAAACAACAGAGCAAACAGGACGGAGAAAATGAGCAGCTTAAAAGAGAAAAAAAAGTTAACTGAATAATATTCTTAGTATGTCGTTGATTTTAGGTCTTAATACTGAGGTTTACTTTTAATTATTTTTATATCATGGCTTTCAAGTTGGTACCACAATATCAAAGCTCAGAATTGAATATATGTCAGAACACGCGTTGAAGTGTTCCTGCTAAAGAGAACACTTTTAGCTTCACTTTCTGAGAAACGGAAAGCGTTAATTAAATTCTCTTTATCGGCTCTACTGTGCGAGAGTGGTGTCAGACCGTATAGCCAATGGCCACCTCGATTAGCTTTCACTATTCGTGGACAGTATGAGATGTAATTTTTGGTACTTTATAGTGAGTAATGACAGTAATGACAATATTGAAGTGAAGTGGAGCAAAGTGATGTGAGGTGAAAAGTCAAGAGATGGTAGCTTTCTTTCTGTAGCCGTTGAACAGAACCTTAAAAACAATATTTACAAATACTAAGAATGAAACTTATTTCCACAGTTACTGAGCACATTCAAGATCTTAGTAATGTGGAATTTTTATTAGGTAATTTCGAGCCAAAGTACTGAATGCTGATAGCTTACGTGGCAACCAAACACGTTTAGACTTAGTCTTCATCCTACCGAAAAGTTTTTCTCGTCCAGTCGACATGAAAAGCTATCCGTTGATATAATAAGAACCTCGCCACCCGCCACTCTTCGAACGGCCCTCGCCACTCGCCACCCGCTACCCGCTGCCCGGTACCTAGCTAACACCCGCCCACGACGCGACCGCAACGAGAACAACTTTGCACGTGCATCACACTTTTTTGTACATTTTTTTGCCGTTTTTGCACGACTGCGACGTGAAGATGCCTAATTTCGCGTTAAATGGGAAACGTAAACAAGCAACAACAAAATTTTATTTCTCTTTCTGAACTTGGATAAGGTCCCTTGGAATTCAACTTCAGGAAGATTCGCCTTTATTTGACAAAGTAAGTATCCTAACTAGAAATAATCGTGATAAAGACTGAAAAAACTCAAATTCACTTTTTAGCGACTTTCTCGTTGCCGTCGCGTCGTTGATCTTAAAGTCTCTAATACCGTGTCAAACGCTCGCTTGGACAATGTGACCCGAATCGCATAGGCCGCGTGGAATAAGGAGGCCTAAGGACTAGACGGACAGGGGCAAGCGTACAACCTACGGAAGTTTTCAGTGATACATTTGGTCTGCGCCTAGGCTCATCCTCTGTCTAATGGGGGCCCTTCGTTCGTTGCATTAGTCTTGTTTCTATGGAAACCATGGTCGTTTTGGCTGCTAGTAATTTTTTTCGCGGGCGAGCATGTCACGCTTAATTTTTCTTGAGAGGCTGCACACTACTAAGAAACCAGAGACGTTTACCAGTTCTGGGAAACTGCCCACCTGCCTCTCCCCTAAGCCTACATTTTGGCCTAAGTGAGAAGTAAGTGTTAATGTTTGCTTAGGGGAGGGGTAGGTGGGCAGTTTCCCGGAAAATTATAATGATCCAGTAATGTAATCGACGACAGTCTTGGATTCTGGATTTTACGCTGTGGATTCCTTGTCAATGGAAATTGGATTCCGGATTACAATCATTAGCGGGATCCGGAATCCGGAAGCAGGATTTCCTTACACATGTATGAGGCGAAAGTTGAGTTTGGTTTAGTACTAGACCAAGAAATCAGTATTAAAAGTTTTGTTTATTATTATTTTATTTTTACGTTATTCTATGCGAATTTGGGCTTTGAGATCCCCCTTTAAGCCCTACTTTTGAAAAATACTCGGCTGACTATTCAAAATTCTCCCATTAGGGTTTCCTCGGCATCTACTTGCACAAACTTACGTAAAACAAAAGAAACAAAACAACGAAACTGAATAACCGACTATCCGACTATCACTACATGCATGTAAATGTACTCAACAACACCCGAGGTAAGTTTTACTTTGTAATTCAAAAAAAAAAAACTGAAAATATATGTAGGATGATGCCCGAGGTCCCAGACCTCAAAAAAAATGACCGAGCGCGCAGCGCGAGGTCATTATTTTTATAAGGCCAAGGAGAGGCACCGTTCCTTTGTTTTAGAACCAGAAGGTCATTATTGTGGCCACTGAAATGCAACAGTAGGTTATAATTCGTAATAATAACCTCCTGTTCCACATAAGTGACCTGCCCTTCCATTTATTGAAAGTAATAACCCGTTCAAATCAACGGGAAAGGTGCATTAATGTTGAAAAGATCTTAGGAGTCTCTTAAAGCCATTACAAACAAACCACATTGTAGAACTGAGGAAGTTTTATTAAGTAGCTTCGGGCCACAGTACTATACGTTGAAGACAACAGTGGATAAAATTGCTAGCTGTCCCTTAGATTATCGCGCGAGCAAGAAGGTTACGAGCTCGCAAACGAGAAAAACTCGGCCGTGTCTTCCCAGTTTCTTTTCTACCCGTTCTCCGCCCAGTCTCTCCCGTCCCTCTCTTGTCTCACTGATCAACTAAAAAGAGATTGCTGACAGTCTTAAACAATAAACTATACTTGAACACAAGGATTTAAGAGCAAATCCAATTCGTATTGAACACTGGTGAAAAGACAACAACATATACTGTTTCATTAAAAATACTTTTTTAGCTAACTATGGACAATGTCATAAAAAGTGTCGCTATACGTTTTGATTTCAGTCACCAGCACATTACGAGCGAGCGATTAATTTTTTTCCTGGATTTACTGATTGCGAGCTCAAACACTTTAGAGCTTATACTTTTTTCTTTTTTATTTACAGTTTTGTGATTTTGTGAAATCTTACCTGAAAAAATTACCCATGATAATAGTTAATCTGAGAGAAGAACACTAAGCCAAGTGCAAGATCCACGTGTGTAATCCTGTCTGGCTCCGTACAAGCGTTTGTAAACTGGGGCCTTGCCTTGGCACAGAACACTCTAGAGATCTTGCGATTCAAAGACGAGTACGACTGCGAGTACGAGATTTTCTCAATACTAAGAAGTGATCGCGCGTAAATAAGCGTCATTATGGCGGGAAAATACGGTGGTAGCCGTCACCATTCTGCTAGGCGTTTTAATATGTCGTAGACTTGGAAACAAGTCATGAAATGTTAGAACTGTTTGCGATCGAGGGAGGGCTTAACCTCCGTCACTAAAAATAACGGTGTCAACTCTCTGGTGAAACAAAGTGCAAGGAAGCTTTTTTTTTTTTAAGAAAAAACGTAAAGATAAATCTCCTCTTTATCGCCCTCATCCTTGAATCTGAAGGTCTCTACTACTATCCAGTGGGGCCTACCCTACCGTTACACTCAAATCGACCGGTCTAAAGTCCATTGGGTCTAACCTAGGTAACAAATCGACACAAACATTGTACGATCGAAACATTATGTTCTACCGAGATCAAAGCATTCCATTTACCTCTCAACCGAAATTTTGGTAACTTTTCGTTGAGGTACAACTGGAGACGATAATTCTAAAAAGTGGAACGGCAAGTTTCTGTCCAACAGCGCTAACAGGTCGACCACTTTTACAGCTGGCTCACTTTTTTCCCGAAAACAGCCACCTGGAACAGAGCATTCATACTTGGACCAAAATGCCCGGAAATTTTGCCACAGTGGCAAGCTTAGTATTGGCAGGTGCAAAACTGATCGGACCCGACGATTTTATTTGCGCAGTCCTAAAAGGCAACTAAAGCAAACCGCTTAAGCGGTTAAGATCACGCGATCGGATATCGAAACGTCAAAGGTTTCAACGATCAACCGAGGTTACGAAATATTCGTTACAAAAAATTTCAAGTTCTTGTCGCCTATGAGTTAATACTAACACAAGGAAACTAAAGAGCAATAAATCGGTTGTTCACTGAAATAGGGTTTGGGGGGTAAAATGTAGTCTATTGTTTCAGATTAACGATATTGACGGCTATAGTACTCTCAACATTACTAGAAAATTGATTCATAAAACATCTTAAGCGTTGTAATTTTTTTCTTCTCCACAGAGGTCATGAAGTGTTCTCAACAACCACAAAGCTGGGCGGACAAGGCTTCTGAAGAACCATACTGCCCCCAGGTTCGAGTTCCTCGGATAGTTTCGCGAGGACGCGAAAATTGTTCATGTTATAAACGCCCGGAAGAGTAACTAGAGCGCTGAATACCAACGACGAAGATCCGCTTGAGGGCAAGTGAAATCTCCTTGAGGTTTGCCCAATCCAAGTTAGGGAACTGGGAGACGATTTTGATGCAGGACTGGAATCCGTGTCGAATGAAAAAAAGTTGTCTTGGGCGTCGGTGGGTTTATCTTCTGAGACTGCAGTCGAGTTTCCAACACTAGAAAGAAGTCAGAGATGTAAGGAACTCAAAGGGACAACTTCTTTGAAAGTAACAGGAAAACATGTGGCACGTGTGTTTTTACATCGCGTTCAAACGCCTCCAGCGGTTCGAGGGAATTTCATGTGATTTTATTCAAGACAGCAAATTTTAATACAAACCGTCATCCTGTAAGGGTTTCCTAGGGATCAAGGTCGTATCACTAGGGATTTGTGTAAGGAAAGGCGGAAGTGGGGAGGGGGGAAGGGGGTACAAAACATGGGGGCAGAAAAATGACGAGGTTCTTTGATTGATTAAAGGCTTTCTGTGGTCTCCAAGTTGAAGGAAAAGGCTCTCAAGATAATGTCAGCCCTAAAAACAATAGAGAATTAAAATGCGCAACCTGGAAAACAATTCCACAAACACATCAACAGGTCTTGAGCAGCAGTTATGCAACAAGAGTTCCACTGAAAGACGTGCCAATCTGAAAACAAAAAAACCACAACAACATCACATGACAGGTAAAACTCAGATACAGGATAAACTTTTGAACGTAGCCACCAAGGATTTGTCGGTAAAAATGCAATACAATAACAAGTTCCCAATTTCCTCTTAATAATGATCGAAAAGGACCGATAAATTTTTGTCAGTTTGAAACATGGCTTTGGAAGTACAAAAAAGCACCGCCTTATCAAACGTTTTAGGGTGAAAGGGTCACTTGTCCAAACAGAAGAAGCATTGCACTACTCACCATATATTTATAGTGATGTTTATTTGGTATTTAAAACAAAACGTTTCGAGGTATTCAGTCACTCAACACCTTCCACTCGGACAAACTCTGGCCTTTAAAATTACCTGCTGGTGCTAAAGTCCACTTGTAGTGATGCGGGATGGCGGAGCGAATATTTAACAAGTAATTCTTGGTTGTTCAAGCCACTGGGTGAGACTGTTTCATTTGAAACTGGTTCGATGGGCTGTACCTGAAAAGACACCCATGAACAATGGCTTGTCAGCGTCACTGAATGATCAGAATGTTGAAAGGGTGAATCAAGGCACAAAAGCAAGCAGCAACAGAAACAAAAAACACACAACCATAGACACAAAGGCAAAGAATACCCAGAGAGAGAAAGCTACGTAGTTTACAGACCACGATTATAAAGATTTATCCACATTTCGGCGCGCCGCCTTTCGTCACAAGAGGAGATTTTAGCCCTGTGCGCTTCAAGTAGTCCTCCAGAGAAATATGAACCAAGTCATATTCAACAGTATATAAACACAAGGAGTTATTTTCTTACCTGAGCCTGTGTCACAGCTGAAACAGTTTCCGCCAATCTGCTGATGTTAACATGGTTCTGACCATTAACAATTTGCTGCTGAAAATCCTTGTCTATGTAAGACGTCTGGTCAAGAAGAGAAAATGGAGATCTTTAGACTCTAAGACAAGGACGACTACGAGTACGAAATTTTCTCAATACTAAGTAGTGCGGACGGGTGAACAAGTGCCATTTTGGCGGGAAAACGTGATAGCCGTCGTCATTTTATTACGAGTTTTAGCAAGAAATTCGTTGTGGCGGGAACAACAACAGTTAGAGGTTTATCATTTTGCGACCGGGAGAGGGCTTAACCTCCTTCAATAAATGTAACCGTGGTAATATTTCTGATAACAAAGAGGACAACGAAGCTTTACGAGGTGTATATGTTTTTCGAGAAAACTAAAAGAAACTTGTAAGTTAAATCTCGTCCTCAAATCTAAGGTCTATAATGAAACTGAAGCATTAAATGAGAATTGCACAACCCACACCTTATTGATCACTAAGATTAATATAGAACATAACTCAATTATAGTCACTTATGCGGAAGCAACTGAAGAACACAGTTTGTTACCTAGAAGCCAAGGAGAACTTAGGACTCAAGTTACCTGCCAAAAAACAATTAAACCGATATCCACTTGTGAGGCATCATCGACGCTCCCAGCTTCTTTGGGCTGTGAAAGTTTTTTCTGCTCTTGCCAAGAATCTGATCTGAAGAAAAAGTCCACAGCAGGCGAAGATGAAGCAAGAATCTACAACAAAAAAATACTCATAATGTCACTTATTACCTTACAGCAACACCATTCAAGTGTGCACAGGGTTCCCGCCATGACCGTAAAAGGTAAATGTCTTCCAAAAGAAAACAAAAAAATTACTTACGCTAACTCCTGTTTAGCAACCTTACTAGTAATATATTAATTAATCTTCTTTCCTCTTAACGATTTTGTTTGTTTTTTTCTTTTGTATTTACCTTGCTATATTTATGCAATGTTTGTAAGAAGCAAATAAAAACATAAAAAAATCAAAATCAAAGGTAAAGGTAAAGATTTGTTTATAGTGGAAGCGCACTTAGTTTCCATTCCAGCTAGTAGAGAGTCTAATCTTCACATACACAGCGAACGGCAAACGTGAGATTCGAGTTGTGAATTTCTTAAAATAGAAAATAAGCGGATAAAAACAGCTCAAAACAACTGTTACGGATAAAAATATTGCGTGAAACTACTAATTTAGGTGTAGAAGTAATGAACAGTAAACGACAAGTAAAGGGGAAACTTGATAAAGGGTACAAATTCGCGCAACAAATATCCAAATAGAACATAACAGAATTAAAAACCGCAATTAGCAGGAGACACTTAGTTAGCTACTTACAAGAATGACCTAGGATTTGAATTAGGGACACCGAAAAACAAATCAAGCGTGATGGGAGGGAGCAGGACTCGAACCCGGGACCACTGGATTGTGAGTCCGGCGCGTTGACCACTCGGCCACGCTGCCTCCAGCTTACCTCACTTTCCACAAAGCACACGTGACTAAAATGAAGTTCAGCCGTGGAACTGCATTCACCTGTTTAGACAAACAAAGAATGTTTAAAAATTAGGTGTGATGAAGGTCCCAAAGTGGCATTATACATGTAGTAAGCATCGCAGCTTTTACTTCTTTTCTAATCAAACTTTTCACTTTGGATTTCGTATTTATTGGGTTCGTGAGAAAATCACCCCATACTAAAAAAAAGGGCTCTTTACCTTGCCGTTTTGTTGCTTTAAACTGGACCATGACGGTTTCGCCATATCTGACTTTAATTGCACCATCTGTGAACAGAAAAGAGCACACCAACGTTAGTCTGAGGAGGACACTGGCCATCTACATTGATCAACTGAACAAGTGCATTAACAGTCATTGGTACAACATCATCCATGTCTTTCATTCTTCGCATCATCCATTTCTTTCATTCTTCGCGAGAAAATAACGAAAAGGATTTGATACTGAAAAATGGGTGTTTTTCATTTGTGGAGAAACCCAGACTTGTTCGACCAAAATGATGATAAGAATGGAGAGACTACCTTTCTTGGAATGCTACATCAACTATCACCAAGAGAGAATAATGAGGGAATCTTGGGGTGTTGGCCGGGATATGTGAATTTCAGTAAAGTAATTTTAGAGGTCGTAATTAAAAGGAAGAATTCCTGAGACGTCCGCACATTTTTATTGATTGTTTGAAACGTGTGACTGCCCCAACGTAAACAATGCAGAATATTGTAAATACTAATGGCGACTGTTGAATTCTCTCTGGCCGATTAATTTCAAGCGTTTAATTGGTCTAAAAATAACTTTGGTGAAATTCACAAATCAAAGGGCTACACTGGGCGTTTCCCTCTCTGCCTATAGTTCTCTTTTGCTATCACGAGCCCCTGGAGAGTAACTGAAAATTGCTAGTCAAAAGCCTAGGTATAAAACGACAAAATGAAAAATGAAAAGTACCAGTTTTATTGTGACTTAAGGGCTGCAGAATCCATTTTCTGCTTGCACAAGAAACTTGAACCACAGAAAATTCAATGTGTTTTCTGGCAACGTCCCCCTGTATTGTAAACAAAACAAAGTTCAATGAACAAGCAAATCAATATAACTTACTTCATACCAAACTATGGGGGAATGTTTCCAATCGGGTATACTGTGAACTTTCTTCTAAAAATTGAACACTGGGCAATTTGCACAAACTCCTATACGCTAAATTTCGATATACTACGTCATCTCGGAACTCAGAGTTAAAGCGGTCAGTATATGTATTCAAAAGAACAAGGAGAAAAAGTAGTACAAGTTAAATGAAAGGGGTCCAGTGCAGGAGTCCGTCAAAAGAGCAATGTCGTGATGTTCAAGCTGACTTTGTTTGCAAACTTGAAAAGGAGCGGGTGGATGCTTTTGAAGTTTATCCGAATACAGTCCGTTTGAATCTGCTAAATGGTATGTAGGTCCCCTTTAAGGTTTTCCTGTATTTCCTTTGTGTTCGTCTATGATTACAGACGGTTTTCTCATATTTCAGTCCATTCTAAGAGAAAGAAAAATTCCCCGACAACAGTTCTGTATACTGCATGTTTTTTGTGAGTACACGAGGAGTCGAGCGAAACCCGGATTATGCGGATATCCACAAAGCCTTCGCCAACAGCTTACACAGAGGGCGTCACAAGGGGTAGGAAGGGAAAGGGGCTGGGTGGGGGGGGGGGGGGGGTGGGGGTCACAAGAGAAGGGACCATCTCCCTTTTCCCTTTCATCTTTTTTCTCCAAACGCCTCCCCTCACCCGCCCCCTTCCCAATTTGCGACTGCCACAAAGGCTATTAACCACTGTCCCTCAATACACGGTGAGGTTTCCTATGCTTGGTCCAGAAGTATCAATGTTTTAGTTCATGTTGACCAGAAAATGGTAAACAGTTCACTAACCCGAACAAGACTTTCAACATCCAGTGCCACAATGAGCTGATTTTGATCCTCGGAACTACGAAATAATGAACATGAAGTTTAGCGTTACTTTTGATCCTCAGAACTGCAGAATAATAAACATGAATTTTTGCATTATTTAGACCTCTTTACTGTTCAGGAAAATTCGCCGTTGAAACATCATCTGTTTCTCACTGTACCTTAGCTTACCCTGACAACTAGAATTTTAATACCTACAATGCATTGAAGACGCGTAAAAATTAAATTTTTAATAAAAGGATAGCTGGAAACACTAAAATAAAAGGGGCAAAATGAAAAAAAAGACAAATTATAGCATGAACTTGAATAGAAGGGGTAAAAAACGCTCTGCGACGTGTTTCCTCAACAATTAAAAAGTGCAATGACTCATTACATATATTACGTTTGTAACATAAACATACCTCTGCGATAGAGCCGAATGTCTGTTCCGTCTTGCAGTGGCATGCACACCAACCGAACTATTTGTGGTAACATTGAAAGCATGTTGAAGTACTCGATATCTAGAAAATTAAACCATAAATTAGTTAGCTATCGACACCACCAGTTTCACCAAAACTGACACTGTTAGGGCCGGCATAACTCTATCAGCCTAGACTTTCAAAAAGTCCTTCGTCGGATTTTGGTTACTCAGGCTAAGTTCACATGAGCACTTGCATTTTCTGCTTGGGATGCCTGCGCTCTTTACAGGTAGCGACTTTTCGAAGCTGATGGCCAGAATCCTTACAAGCGATTCCAGCGCAACTTATGGCTTGATGAAATAACAAACTAAGGATAAAATACCATGATAAATTAAGGTACAACTCACCTCAGTAGAGACGTATTCTCCGTAGGCACATAGTAAAACAGCACCTCGCGCTTAAATCTGCCAGGCTTCTTGTGACCATGAACCCAGACCGGTAGTTTGGTAGAACTCCCTGGGGGAAGACCTCCCTCCGGGATGGGAACTTCGGAGACTCGAGTGATATCATCCACTGTTGAGTCACATTTAACATCGCTCACTGTTGTAGTTTCACCCGCTGATAATGGTGCTCGCCCAAAAGTAAAGAATTCTGGGTTGGGCGTAGTGATGTAGAGTTTCTTAAGGTGGCAATCACTGCAATTTGTGAACTCTGCCACAGTTTGCACCACTTCGTTACACAGAAGATGACTTGGAAATCCAGCAAAGCGAACCTGCGGTGAACGCAATATGGACTTAGCGATCGATTAGAAGTTTAAAGGCTCGCTTATAACATAAATGGTCTCGACAATTAATCAAATGTTGCTGACAGCTGTACGCTCTACGTGTAAATCTTCCTTGCCTGCTGTTAGCCTAATGGTAAGGATTACCGTTTGGAGGAAGGCCAAAAAAATGAATTACCCTTACCGACCAAGGCAGGTTCTTTTGGCTAGCAAGGGTGGATGGGGCACTGTTGAGACTTCTTGTCTCCCACCTATATTGCCCCGGTTTAAATCTCGAGGGCGAATCCATCTGTGGGTTGCGTTTGTCGTTGGCAATTAATCAAATAAAGTAATAATCCTTAATCTATATTTTAGCAGTACTGTTCTACTAAAAGCATCAGTACACACCTCAAGTAGAGGCATTGCCGACACCACTTCCAAGTTAAGACGATAGTCCTTTCCATAAATAACACTAGTCTTCTCCGCTTTGGTGTTATTCATTCTCTGGCCCTTCACTGTCAAGTCGTTTTTACCCAAAATACTGACGGCGGCCATAGCTGAATTTGACGCAGTAGATGTAGAGAATTTTTCTTCAACAGGTCCATTAATAGCCACACTACTCAAACTGTATTTTATTCCTGTGATGTCAAGACGACCAGTCTGGTACGGTATGAGTGTAAGACGAGCCTGCATCAAACAACGCCTTCATGTAAATAACTTGTTATTAAAAGTTAAACCTTTAAGCCCCAACATCCACATGCAAATTCTCCAAACTGATCTCCATACAATTTCTTAAGAATTAGTTGAGAGAATTTGATAAAAAATCAAGGCATTTTCTCTTAGGTGATCATTTTACTAATTCTCATAACTTTATCTCTTGACAATGTATGGACATCGTTAGGAGAAAATTGTTGTCGGTCACTATTAGGGTTAAACAAGGACAGGAAGTTCATTTTGCAAACAGACAGAGTGTGCAAAGACGACCAGTCTAGACCGGTATAATACGAGCCTGTATCAAACAACACCTTCATGTATACAACTTGTTATTAAAAGTTAAAAAATGACAGAAAGTTCATTTTGCAAACAGTGAGTGCCAAAGAAAGGTATCCGCCTTCGCAGAGTGTTGCCTGTATTCCAAGGGATTATTTGTGCAAAGCAAATTTACGAGACCTAATCACTTATCCAACCCCGAATTAAGTTAACCCCTCTTTTACCCTAACCCTTAAAGGGAACCTCCACTTCAACAAAAAGATAACTTTAAATCACAGGAAATAAATGTTACAGTCAAGTCAATCTAAAATATTTTTAAAGAAAGCGTTTGTATCCAAAAGAAATAACTTTTAGATTCGCCTATTTTTGTTTTCAAATTTTGCGGGCGTCGCCATCTTGAATAATTGTGACGTGTAATGGTTGCCCTATTGTTATTAAACAAAAGCTCTTTGTGTCAGAACAACAGAGCAACCATTACACGTCACAATTAGTCAAGATGGCGGCGCCCGCGAAATTTGAAAGTGAAAATAAGCGATTTTAAAATTCACTTTTCCTGATATAAACACTTTTTTTAAGACAAATTTCGAACAAATTTGTTTATCAACATAATTTTATTCGATTTAAACTTATTCTGTAGTAAGAGTGGAGGTTCCCTTTAAGCCTCAAGGAGAAATTAAGAATGATATCTATAATTCATAAAACAGAGTGGTCACGAGAATATGAGGACATGATCACACAAGATGAATTGAATTGATAATTTAACAACTTCTCCCCGCTGATTCTTCAAGAAACGAAAAGGAATGACAATGAGAATTTAAATTTTGATGTTAGGGTTTACAGGCAGAATTTAAATTTTGCGCTGAGAAAGCCTACCGATCTTCTTGCTCAGTTACTTTTGACTAAAAGGTTTGTAGAAGCAAAATGCGTCGGAACATTCACACATGTAACAATTTTCTATCTTCAAATGTCATTCAAATCGACGTAAAATTTACTTACAGGTTTTGTCTCAGTCCCATTGATGTCAAAACTCTTGATTACTTCTGTTTTAATAACTTCATTCCTGGAAGAGAACTTCAATGACAAGAGCACAAATTAATATTGTTGGTTTTCTGCTGACGTCACGACCGCAGCCATGTTGGCTGACAGGAACAAAGGCCTTTCCCTGGCCTGGAAATTAAAACTCGTTTTTCACGCAAATTGGCGCGAAAAAACTGGTATTGTTTTGTGAACCAACACGGCTGCCTTGTCCCGTGACTGCAAACCAAGAATAGTAACGGAGCTCCACGCGCGAGCGTAGCCAAATACCTAAGAAAATTTGGTAGTCAGAGTCTACCCATCCAAGAGATTTTGGTAATCACGTGACCGTACGCCTATATAGTTATTATTAACATTATGTCATGCAGTTGATGATTCATTGTTGGGTGGCCAGCTCCCCCTTGGGATTTAAACTTGAGTGCACTGTCATGTACGTAATCAGAGCTTTACTAACCTCATTGGAGATGCTTTCTTGTTGATTTTCCGGGGTGAATGTCCACAGTAATAACAGATTTGTCAAGTTAAGTGGAATCTTTAACGGGTTTTTCAAAACTACTTCAACTCCAACAGTTTCTGAAACACGAACACAACTTGAATGGTAAGGCCAGGAGTAACAATCAAGGAGTAAAACAATCTTATCACTGTGAATGCGTCATACCCAGAACAGAAATTCTTCCTTCCCTTCCCTGTCTGTGGGTAAACACCAGCAGTGTTTTACTTAAATTAAACTATACTGTCTCATGAAAATATTTCTTTCTGTATTTTGAAAGGTGAGATTTTATGTTTGTTTGATTTTATCACTGGTTCTTGGAGGATGAGAATGTGGAGCAAAGTATTTGTCGGACGAAACATGTGAGAATGGTGGCCTGGAAATACCGATGCCGATTTTGGCCAGTTGCTGTAGCTGCTGGAGAACCCATGGTACATGTATTAGTATCTAGTAACTTTTCGCTGACTTGGTAGGAAATAAATTCATTTCATTTACCTCTAACAACACAGAGAGGTCTTGATGTGTTATCTGTCTTGCAGCTCAGATATGGCATATGAGGACGAAAAGACGGAGGCAAAGGAGTGATATTCACACTCTCAAAAGTCTCTTGTTCCAGTTGAATCCAATGCTGCGCAAGTTTAAGGTCCAAGTTGTCCTCAAAAGAAGCAAGTCCTATAAATGTCCAGTTATGATTTTTTTCTAGTTCATCTTTCGCAGTGAATACTTGATTCAAAAAGTTGTCTTTTGATTCATGCGTATTGTTCATAACCTTTCTGTCTGTAAGTTTGCTTTGAAGCAATCCATGTTGGTAGCAAGGTATTACTCTTGTTAAATCTTGCTCAATCAATGGCAATGGTAAAACAGAAAGTCTTTCTACTTGTGATTTCTCCTTCGGTTTCATATCACTCAGTTGCTAAAAGAGATGAAATTGCACTGATTTTATTACAAATAGTTATGGTGAGTCCTGGAACTCATCTTGTGAAAAATCACGAGTCCCTGTCCATAACCAATGAGTCACAGTTCAAAAAAAAAAAAAGACGTCCAAAATTACAAAGGGCAAGAAAATTCTCAGCAAGACTAAGATCAGACACCAGCTAATAAAGGCTGTCATTCATGCAAACTTTGGTGACATGACATTCTATAGCTTTACTCACGACACGCTGCTAAGTATACATGAAAGTGCTTAGAATACCTGAACACTGCAAAAAAAAAAGCAGTTAATGCCAATAAAAGACGTTTTCTACACAAAATCTTGATACCATTGCACCTGTTGTATTATTTAACGGCTTTTAGAGATAATCGTTTTGAAGCAAATTTTCTTGAAGCGATGATCCATCGATTATACAATGTAGTTAACTTCATATTGCAAATTTTCTACGAGTAAACGCTGTGTTTTTTCTCCGCCTGTTAAATAGCCCGTGAAGATACAGAGATTAATCTCGTGTTACTGTCTCTTTCCACAGGTGCTTTTTCTGTCTTTGTTCAGGCTGTATAAGTCTGCGAGAAGGGTGGGGATGAGGGAAGTTGTGATCTCACACGTACATTCATACAAGTTAAGTTCAACGAACCCTAGCCTAGTCCCACGCAGGCGTTTTTAGGGGAGCTCGTAAAAGCGACTGCGTGGAAGGCTAATTGAACCCCAGCTGGCCTTCGTTAATACCTTGCACAGTCTCCAGCTAACTTTCAATAAATACCTTAAAAACAAATAGAAATTCCCTGAGGTAGGAAGCCTGTTGGTCTGGTACTTGAAGGCTTTCATACTCTAAAAGTTGTCTAAAGAATGTTTGTGCATCCTCCAACAAACGCAAGTTAAATGACTGTCGGCCAAGCGTAAAGTTAATATGGTCCTAGAAAGAGAAGACGCCAGCAAGATTACAAAACTTGGCCAACACCAACAGCTTTTAAATTAAGTTACAAAAATGCTATATATGCACGGGACTCTTCGACGTATAGCCTGTTTACATGGAGGTGGGGGACCCCAGGTAGGTGAGGTAACCAGCTTGGGTGGGGTAACCCGCCTGTCCATATAATCTCTCATTTTAATTTGATCACGTTTACATGATAGATAGCGTGACCTGCTGCGGGTTACCTCACCTGACTGGAGTCCCCCACCTTCGTGTAAACAGGCCGTAAATGTGAGTCTAGATTTCACTAAATGTTTACGGCTGCTTTCTAAGGAAAGTAGAAGGAAGCCTGACGCAATGAACCTGTAAAATCTTAAGTGCTTAGCATATGACTTGTTTGAAAAAAAGAAAAAAACTAAGATTTTCTAGTTGCCTGAGTGCAACATTTAATGTTAAGTATAGGCCACCGGGCTCTGCTAGAATTCTTGCGCCCCGCAATGAGTCCAGGATTTGTAATCAATTAGAATGGAGCTAACAAAAAAATACAGAAAATGCACTTTAATGTGAGAGTCAATGTATTTAGCACGAAAGTACTAATTAGGGACACTATTTTTACGTGGTCATCCGAGCCAGGCGAAGGTCTAACCGTTTGCAGGGCAAAGGAAGTACCTTCATTTCTCAGTTAGCGCCGGGAATCGAACCCGCGACCTCCCGCTCTGCATTCAAGCGCTCTACCGACTGAGCTAACCCTGCCACGGTAAAAGGTTTCCTCAGAAAAAAAAACTTAGGTAAAAAACAAAAAGGCTAATAATAATATGACACAAACCTCAGCAAGGTGCCATGACTTTTCATTGTAAACATAAAGGGCTTGACGATAACATCTCAAAGAATGCTTCCTCTGTTGGATAACAAACAATAATTAGACTGTAGTAAGCGCAAAAAGTTCACGATAATAACCCCAAATGGTAGCACCCTTTTCTTTATGTACCTGGGCTGATTTGCTGTACCGATGACCTGCTAAAATCATGTTGAAAGCATACTTGCGGATCATAGGAGGATCGGTGTGAAGAAAACAGTGGGCAGCTTGCTCCAAAAGAAGGGCACACAGAAGATCAGAATCCTGAAAAAATAGATATTTTAAGGTTTAGGTTGAGGTTTGTGGCCATTAATTCTTTTAACCATTGTTGCATGACTGTGATGTGAAACTTCCTAATTTCAAGCACCTGCTTTATGGAGTAGGTAAACACAATGTTCACCAAAGTTTTCTTTTTCTTTTTTTAACTTAGATACAGTCCTCTTGGATTCAAGCCCAGACAATTTGACAAATTAAATGAAATTGAATAAGATCAATGAAGTTTGAAACAGTGCAAATTCACTCTTTATGTGATACTTTTGGTTTGGTGTCATGCAGAGATTTTGCTACCATGACAATGTGACGTAACAACTTCTCCTCTCCATTACCCCAGATCTTTCATCTTCCTGCCCCTTCCATGATGTCTCACAAAAAACCATAAATGATGTTAAGATTAATGGATGGGCAGAGCTCGAGTCTTGTCAGCTGTAAATCAATAATCTACCTCAGCAGTCATTCTCATGAACTGCATCGCTGGGTCCAAAAAGATATTACGTGACTTGAGTGCTTCAGTGCTAAGGAGAGTTGCTCTTATAGCAAACTGATGTTGTCTGAAAATGGAGAAAATTTACAAACACATTGAGAAAAGAGAGAAATGATACTGTTTGAAATAGGAATGATCAGCTTCAATTACACTAACATGTGGTGTCAACAATTCAAGATAATCTAACACATACGTATACAGCAGCAGTAATAATTTCATTACTGGTCTCCAAGTAGCATTTGCTAATCTGGATGGAACAGTCACACAAAAACATTACAATGAGAATAATTAATATTACTAAAATTAGGAAAGGAGACACAATTGCTTCAAGAAATTTTGGCAGTGTACTTTCTTCAATTGCTTCATGTCTCCCATCATTAAAAGTAAATATACAGTGGATAAACTGCTTAACTTACGTTCCGAGTTAACAAATCATAAAAAAACTTGCACAGCTGCTCGAGACATATCCGATCACCCCGAGTGCTATAATTGCTTCTTAAACAATTACCCTTAAAAAAATAATAATGCATGCATAATACCTGCAAGCATTGAGGTAGGTGGTGATGGATGTCTCCATGTAGTGGGTGGGGTAGTTGCGTTGATATGAGGCCATGAATGCTGAAATAGCTGCCATTTCCTACAAAAAATAATCAAAATCAAATGCAATTCAATCAAGGCTACTTGTAGTGAGAAGGACAAGACAAGAATTTCATTTTTTAAGATTAAAATTTTAGCAGATCAAGGTAATCACCCATATGGGTCGAATCCAATTTTTACAATGCAGAAGAAAAACATTGATTCAGTCATCTCTCCCTCTAACTGGACACTTCTTTAAGATGCACACCTCGCTAAAATGAGGGTTTTAGAGTTGGTCCCGTAAATGATCGATGAAGCGCTGTGTGGTGGTTATTTCATTTTCCCTGTTATAGGTGTGGCGCTTATACGAGAGAGGCGCTTATTCGAGAGTGGCACTCATTTCAACTACGAGTAAAACACTGAGGAGAATATAGAGAGAATAGAGAGGAGAAGTGTGACGTCAAGTTACCATGGTAGCCAAATTTTGGATGACAACAATAGGGCCAAGATTAAGCAACGACAACAGCAACAGTAACGAGAAGGGCAAAAAAAAACCCTGATAGATTTACATTAGCGAAACAACTTTTTTTGTACTTTTCTTAGCCATCGTTGCACGACTGCGACATGAAACCTCCTAATTTTACTTTGTTTGCTTTGATGTCATCCAAAACTTTGCTACCATGGCAACGTGATGTAACGACTTCTCCTCTCTATTAAGTGAGGTGCATACACATTGTACACTGCAAGGTGTGCACCATTTAATATAAAATTTGTCCACCTCGAACTGTTAATTTAAAAAACCTGGTTTCAAGAGTTTCCCTAGCTACATCAAAACTTTACAACTCACAAGTTTACAGAGGTCTTATTTCTTAAGTGATATGGTTTTGATATCTCTTTATATAAAGCGCTGTAACAAAGGTCAGGTGTTAATTTTAAATACCCAAATGATTAGATACTCAAGAGCAACACTTATTCGAGTAGCGGCTCTTAATCGATCATTTACGGTACTCCTTTCAGTTGACTCTCTAGAAGACAAAATACATCTCTATAAGACTATAATCTCTATTTAAGCTGAAAATTAATGGCAACATTGCCACTCTTACCAGTGCTCCAGCAAAATAAAACCAAGCATGCTCATTATTGAAGTCTCTCTTGGCCGTGTGGTAGCAGTTGTAAGCTAGCTCGTAATTTTGCACTAGAAAAGCTAGGTCACCCAGTTTGCGCTGATACAATTCTGGGGCATCACTGGTGTAGCTGAAATTAAAATAAAAAAGTTTGCTATTAACCTCACTCATCCGAAGGGCAATTTTTGAAGTTATCTTGTAATTGTCCATACGAGATTGTAGTTGTCTGGGACGACCGGATGACTGAGAACATGGATCCCTGCTGCGGTCCTCTTGGAGTTTTTATTTTGTATAAGAAGGGCTTTGTTACATTTGGTTAAATGTAATTTAACTAAGTTAACCACCACGAGCTTAGCGGTCAAGCGGTTCACAAGCGTAGCGGTCAAGCAGTTCACAAGCATAGCGGTCAAGCGGTTCACAAGCTTAGCAGTTGAGCGGCCCACGAGTTTAGCGGTCCAGCGGTCCACAAGCTTAGCGGTCAAGCGGTCTACAAGCTTAGCGGTCAAGCGGCCCACGAGCGTAGCGGGCATCCAGCGGTCAATCCCATAAGTGCAGGCTCACATGGTTTGTGGTAGTTTTGTACATGGCTAGGATCTGCGAGTTGTTCATCAAGCGTTTGTGCAGTGGTCTGTGGAGCGGTTCATTTAGCGTCTTGCCCCCCTCCCATCCCTATTTTTCTTCCTTCCACTGTTTGATCAGTGTGACGGGTGCCTGGAATGGGGGCTCATGGCTGGGTTGCGGGGATTTGCCAGCCATGGGGGCAGTTTTTCTATCTAGGGGCTGGCTGGCCACAGTGGAAGCCCCTGGGTATCCCAGGCACCCACCTTCCACTTAAGCGAGGCAGTTGGTTAAATTGCTTTTACAAGATAAAACTTACATAATTCCTGGAACCAATCCAGAAGCAAGCCCAGCAGGTTTCCCTCCACTAAACCACTTCTTGGCTCCACTAAAATAACGATGAAGGCCTTTTCGGGAAACAATCTGAAAAAGATAGAAAATTTAATGATTGATATCAATAACAAAAATAATTTCACATTATTTATTTTTCACTGAACTTATAAATATGGAAACATTTATTTTTATGGGATATGTGAAAATTTTGGAAAATCCAAAGGACAGAATCTCTTGCAAGAGGCACCACACAATGTAGTTCTAACTTTTGAGTCTGGTGACAAAAATCTGCATTGAAAGCTTGAATTGAAACCTGTATGGGATCACTTACAAACGATGCTTGAGGTTTTTTTTTTTAATGTTTTTTTTTTTTTTGAAAATGACATTTGCAACTTTACAGTCAAACCAGCAAAACCGTGCAAACGAGAAGTATTTCTGGAATGTTAATGTGTTGCAAAAAAAAAGCCAATCAGAAATGAGAAACTAAACCACAAGCAAGAACATTTAAAATTAGTTTGTGGTTTTATGACTAGTTAGCGTGTCCTGATCTTGGCTGTGATTGGTTGTAACACAATAAACATTTCTGAAATATTTCAAGTGTTCACGGTTTTGCTGTTTGACTATAAAATTTTGATTTTCATGAAGCAATCTTGTGAATAAAGAGATTCACTAAAAACACCCCAACTTTACACAATGTGTACAGTGTACCTGCTCATTAAGGTGTCGCATTAGCCTCTCCATGTACTGCAATAACCCTCTGTAACCCAGCTCATGGACAAATATCTTAATCCTGTCGTGATCACTAAGACTCAAACACAGCCCATGATTTCTCTGAGCTGATGACCCCCTTGTACCCCCAGAGAAATGACGGCTGGAAAAATATCGATAATGGCTGGCAAGATGATGATGGTGTTTTGGGGTTTGCTTCCCTGAAAGATTCTTCTGGGGTATTTCATTCTCTAGTTTGTCCTCTGGTTCAGGGTTGTCATCAAATGACAGCGGACCTATCAGAATTGGACCAGAACTGCTGCGCACACGCCCAGGTCCTCCCTCTGTTTCTTCAACAGCAGCCTCAGGATCAAAGTTCTCATCAACAGCACAATTCTCGGGATCATCTTCCACTGTCTGGGTATCAGCACCTACTTCATCATCATCCCAGTCCTGGTTAAAGGAAAAGCAACAGAGAGGTTAAGCATCACACTTACGTCAAAAGGCAAATACAAATTTGTACCACATGACCAAGTTTTCCCTTTAATTGTCATTTATGTTACTTTTCATTATTCCGACACATAAATTAGTAGTTTCATGCAATTTTTTTATCCATAAGAATTATTTTGAGCTGTTTTTGTCCACTCATTTTCTATTTTGAGAAATTCTCAGCTTGAATCTGACGTTTGCCATTTGTCATATAATTATGTGAAGCTTAAACTCTCTCATATGAAAGTATAAGGAAACGGCTTAGTGGTCAGACCAATGAACTTCTCATCCTGAGATCCCTAATTCAAGACCGCTACCTCTATATCCTGGGAAACAGCTCACTGGTTTGCCTACTGCCAATTGGGATTCTCAAAACTGTTATGTACTCTTCAGTTAAATAAAATCACAAAGCCACATAGTACTGATGTGAAATGCAATACAAATGATGGGAAACATATATGAAGACTGCAAGCATTTTATGGAGAAACAAAGTTTCACCTGAATGTGAAAGCTTACCGTATATACACTGATGAGTTAAATACACAATGTGAAATAGACAATGCGAGGTATGGTTGGCTTAGTTTGTTTACTTGGACAAAACCACCAAGGAATGTATAAGTAGAAATAGAAAGACATCACTAGCTAAACTCCAAAGAATACAGGAGCAAGTATTTCAGACAGTATTTGTTAACAGGACTGCTACATATGAAGAACTTTCAAACAAGGCTAACCTTCCTAGTCTTGCATACAAAAGCTTACAAGACATTTTAATTTTAATGTAAAAAGCTAAACATTCACTAGCTCCAAAACACATCTGTAACATTTTTTGTAAACAGGATAAACATTATAACTTGTGAAGTGATTTTCCTGTTCCACAATATGGCACAGTTAAATATGGCAAGCAGAGTATCAGATATTTAGGCCCCTATCTTTGGGGCAAAATTAGTGAAGACATACACAGTAAGACTAGTCTTAGAGCATTTATGGGAACTGCATGAAATCTTGATGTGTCAAGCCTGCTGGATGGTGCATGCAACTGCTGTACGTGTACATAGTGTTTACTTAATTCTTTTTTATTTTTTTTATCATAAGTATTTGTTATATTTAAACTGTATAACATCTTTACTTTGATTATATTTAGTGTTCCCCATTAGCTTTCCTAGCTAAATACCTTGGCACTTAAGTAAAGTTAATCTATCAGAATTCTATATATATAGACTATACTATACACACTTAAACAACACAGAACTACATACATGTAGTCTCTTACCAAAGTGTCCTCACTAGTTGGTATGATAAACTGACTCCATGGATCAGGCAGGTTAGGTCTGGGATTGGTTCCTGTGTGATGCACAGAATTGATCTGTAAAAGGTGACAAGCATTTGGACCATAGACAGACTTCATGCTTTGATAAACAGCTTCAGCCCTGCAAAGCATATCAAAGAATGTAAGACATACATGACATGCAAAGTGAACATGGGTGATTCAGTGGTCAATGACGTCAGATCAGACCTCAGTTGCTCAAAAGTTGGATAGTGTTATCCACCAGATAAATCACTATCTAGACAATAAGTATTACACAAACCAATTATTGCACTATCTGGATAGTGGATAGAGATTTATCCCAGCGATAGAGTTATCCATAGCTGCGTAGCAGGCACCGGTATTTTTTTAGGGACAAAAGAGAAAATTTGAGGATGAGCGCATGCAAGGGAATGAAAAGAGAAGGAGCATCCTCTCCCTTTCACATGTTCCCCTCGTGCAGCCTTTACGTTATCTACCTTTCAAACAACTAGGTTAGCGAGCTGAAATCTTAGCCAGGCCGCCATCATGTTCATGAATGCATGTTATTTTTCTAAACAGGGAACTTTGCTCTACACAGTCAAACGCCCATGAAACAGAGATTAAGAGAGAATCCAACTGGCCCATGTACACATGAAGGTCAGTGCATAAAACTCACAGTCTGAAAGGCATGATCTGAGTCAAAATCTGAACACTAGGTAAATTTGTTCCTTTATACATGATGTTTTCAAATTTCAACATCTCAGTCATGTTTATAAAATATTGATCCAGTTCACTAGCTGGGGTTTTAAGTCACGCATACAATATATGTTTGTTTGAATTTTTTTAAATGATTATTTAATAAATAAAAGCCACAAATCAGGTTGAACATTATTGCAGTATCCTTACTTTGACTCTTCTCCAACACTGACATCATGTAAAAGCAGGTAATACTTAAACACAGTGCTGGTGAACCATCTGAAATGGCCATGCTGTTCTGACTGCTGCTCTAATTGCTGTGAGCTCATGGTGGCAAATGCATTCATGGGGTCAGGATGGTGAGATGATACAACTATGAGACCTTCAATAATATCACAGTTATCAAGGAAAACTAAAGTGCTATGGACTGATCCAACAGGACTGTCACTACAATATTAAATTCAAGTTAGTAGGTATATGAAATTCATAGGTGGGAATTGATCATTTAGGAAATCAGTTCTATATTCCTTTTGTTTCCTATGAAAGTAACCACGGGTTATGCTCATAGAAGTGGGGTGAAGTCCCCACTCCCTGGGTCCTTAGTGAGAGCCCTGTCAAAGCAAGGGATGTTATGGTTCAATTTCATCCTTTCAGGGATGTAACTAAGGAAAATATACGGGGAGTCCAAACTTTGGTTCAGAAAAGACGGTGGAACTTTTTTGTGGCAAGTTACCGGGGGGGGAGTTCTCCCTTACAAAGGGCTAATAGGGATGTGCCGCTGGATGGGGTCGCATTTTCATGACTGAAGTGACTATCATGGAGTCGCATTTTCGATAGAGTTACTAGAATGGGGTCGCAAATTTTCAGATTTTTGGGGTAAGTAGGAGTCTTACATGAGATACTAACCGCAAGTAGGGATTCAAAATAGGAAGATTCTCGGTTAAAAAATCAGAAAGTTGTTGTTTATTAAATTTAACAATAAGCTCGCACTGACTGCATTACATTCCACCACTTTAAACCACATTGATAAGGTAGATGTATAAACAGAAAGAGATTAAGTTGGGATCGCGAAAATTACATTTTCCAAAAAGTGACTAAGATGGGGTCTATAGTTGGCCAAAAAATAGACTATAATGGGGTAGGGGCTCTGAGAGGCCAGCGGCACATTAACCCAAGTACTCCCCCCCCCTTTCCCGGGCAAATTACTTCTCACGTGTTTCTCAATCTGTGAACACCAGCCGCTAATGGTGCAGGAAATACTGCCTTGCGAGCTGAGGTGAACAGATCATAGGAGGGTACCCAAACAATTACATTTTTGAATATCCCTGGAATTAAGTTTAGCGGCAAAATGCAATGCATGTTTCATTAAAAAAATCAGCCAGTTAAAAAGTGATAGACAATCCTGTCAATGTAAGAATTTCAGTCTCAAACAAGTGTCAGGTCTGATAGGGAGGGTTCAGACCCCCTGGACCCTCCCCCCTGGATCTGCCGCTGATATAAGCAGGCTTTTCTTATTAGTCAAGCTGGCTTGTTCACTCAACTGCATCTATAAAATTTCCCCATGTCTGTCTTTCCCTTTGTCTTTTACAGTTGGTGAAATTAGCCAGTAGCAGGCTCTTTTAAAAATATAGCAACATCCCTGTACTTTGTTTTAACCTATTTTCATTACAACAGTAACTAGTTTTTTTAACAAATTACAATACCCAGACACAAATGAAAATAAAATTTGCCTGAAGGATACAAGCTAAAAAGTGTCTGATAAATTCATGATCTGATGGCTTCACTAGCTGAAAAAAGCAATCTCGAAATGCTTCAAACCAAGGTGCAGAGGCTGTAAAGAAATAAACAGACCAGAAACAAGTAAGTACACACCTACAACCTACTGAAAAACAATTTTCAGGGGGTGAGACACTTCTGAAACAAAACTAGTATATGAATTTTCAGCTGAAACATGTTAGAAGTGATCACAGCCACTTGCTGCTTACCCACTAATCCATCACCAATAACACTAACTGAACTTACAATAATCAACTGCATGTATTATTATTACATGCAGTCCAAACTCTGTTAACATACATCTTCATAAACAAACACCACACCATGGTCCAAGGAGAAAATGTGGAAGGTAAAATTCAAGGGGGCTGTGTTACTTTTAAACCCAAAAACTCAAACTTTTGCCTTCTGCACACCCACCCAAAATTTGAGCAATGTAATTGGAAACAAAAGGTAGCATAGTTCATGACCTATAAACAATGTTTCAAGCAGTTTGGGTTGATTAGAAAATGGCTTGACTAGCGTCAAACAGTGTTTTTCAGCAAAATTTCCAGAGGCATGGGTTAATTCAACTACCAAAAAGGCCTTATAATGTTTATCTCTGAGTAAAAATAAATAAAATAGTGACAAATACATGGCATAATTTTTTACCTCACATTATAGATATCAACATTTACCAGAACACTTCCCACTTTCCACTACCTTAATGTCAGCCCAGTTGTCCTTCATGTTCTTACCTTTCATCTGTGCTTCAGGAGTTAAAGTGCTAGGATCAGTATTTAGCGGCTGAGTTCGTGACACAACTTCACTCAAAAGTTTATTCACAACATGCTGAGGTGGATGTGTTGCTGACATTTCAACCAGCCTGATGCGCCAGTTTCTCACAGCATGGATTACACCAGAGGGATCGCGGGCATGAGCTACAATTCAAGCAATACAAGGTGCAAGGTTGTGTAAATAAATACTAATAATACTGTGCACATGGCACTATTACTTTTTTGCATAAGATTATAATGCCTTCATGTACATTGTACACCAAAGACATAAATATTTACTTCATAAATAATTATAATATTCAGTTAATGTATAATTATGTACATATGGCTGCCACATTTTTCTTGTTTGGATTTTCCTAATGTAGTTTTTCATTCAAGATTGAATCAAGGTGAGATGAAGAACTTTGGGCAAGCCGTTGCTAAGGTTTACTAGCATGGGCCAGTTTCTCGAAAGCCCTGGTAACGTTTCGGGCCCCGAAATCAAATTTTCAAAGCAAAATATAAAGAATAAGAGCGCGGGTTCTGGCTAGCAAACTACTCCATTCTGCTTCATTAACTGATAGTTTTATCATGTTAGATGCAAAACTATTGAAACCTATACCTTGCATGTAAACAACAACAGCTTTACAGGCCCGTTAATTATTGGGACTTTCAAGAAACGGGCCCCTGGAACAGTCATATACACTACCAACCCCCCTTTTTGCCCAAACTTGGAACTCTATTCCTTATTCGATTAAAATACTTAAACATTCGTCCTTTCGTAAAAAAATAAAGGAATTATCACTAAATTTCTTGCGGTCAGAAGATGATTATGTCGAAGTCTCCCATCTTATTAAGTTATTTAATACTTTAGGTTAGCCTCTCTTCGTAATCATTATGTACTTGCCTTGTTTTATGTTAGTTTAAATTCTATTTACTGTATAGTAGTGTCTTCACTGTTATTTAGTCTATCTATATATAAATCTTGTTTTGTAATATGTCTTCAGCTCCCCCTGCCTCGATTAGTCTATAAGCTATTTGCGGGTGGGAAAGTAATGTAATTAGTTATTTTCCAATTTTCAATAAAATTTGTTGTTGTTGTTGTTGCTTTTCAGTAACAGTATTTTACTTTAGCTTGAAAAATTTTTCTTGTCCAAAGGACAACTCTCTAGCATTATGGGCAGCACCACTAGTCACAGGCTATCCGACAAGCAAGCTCTTAATGCCCTATTGGATGCGTGTCTCCACGTCAAAAAAAACTTTTGAAAAGCCATTTCTTTAAATAGGTGTCCATATTGGTGTTGGAAGGGGATGGATGTTCAAAAGAGAGATCCAAAATTCTACCTCAGCACAGCAGCCAGTTGTTCAAAAAGATAAATAGATAAATTTTTATTCATAGGAAAATGCAATTGATTTCCCGAATAGTTATCAATTGGGTAATGATCTATCTGGTGGATAGCACTGTCCAAAGTTTGAACAATCGGGGGCCTGTAGCTTTCAAATACAATACAATACAATACAATGTTCTTTATTTTGAGAGGGTAGATATACATGATTAACCCAGTTAAGAGTTTTCTAACACATGGCCCTCTAATACTAAAAGAAATATATACAAATAAATTTCAAAAATACACACATACAATAATTAATTGAATGTAACATTTAAAATGAAATTAAAATTAACACAATATAAAAGTTTAATTAACATAGTTACAAACAATATATCGCAGCAAACTTGGACGATTAGGAGAAATAGCAATTGCAGTAAAGCAGGAAACGGCATGCAAAACAGCAAAGTTCTTCGAGATGGGCAACGGAATTGAGTTTTTGAATGAAAAGTTCACGTAGCTTGCGCTTAAAAAAAGCGGAGAAAGAAATCAGAGCATTAGGCGAGACTAGAGGAGTTCTTACAAGCTGTTTGATCTCAAGGGGTAGTGCATTAAAAAGAATAGCAGCTGTAAAGGAGAACATGCACTTGCCAGAGTTTGTTCGGGGCTGAGGGACCACTAAGTTTCCTGATGCGGCACCCCTGGTCATATGAGCACTGTTTGCAGATCAAAACTACAATAATGGCTCAAGAAATGACGGTTCGTGAAATAGAGAAAGATGGTTCATTTCAAGCTTGGCAAATGAATGGCAAAGATAACTACATGCTGATTATCACGCCTTACAAATGGATCATTATGTTTTAGTTTAATTTTAAGAAATAAAAATGAAATTCACCACAGTTGACTTAGGCACATAGTTTTGTAACTGTGACTGTGAATCAACTTTTTGATTGCTCAAAGAATAATAATTACAATACATTTTACAACAATGCCGCTTGAAGGGAAATCAACAATTAAAAATTTATTATGTTCAACGCAAAATCGACGGTTAATTAATCGATAATTACTTACATTCAACGATTAAGTGAATGCATTGACGACGTTTTACAGCCTTTCAGTACTTGGTATTTATTTAGCAAACAAAAACTCATTAACAATAGCACAAACGATGATCTAAAAACTAACAAGGCTATCTTAATCTTATAATAATTACCTTCACTCGTAAGATGACAAAACGGTCGCACCATTTCCACGAAGCTTAAGTTGTTTTTCTGGCAAACTTTATCAGCATCCTCACTACACATCACTGCAACCATCGGGCAAAATGCGCTCTGTATAAACTCGAACGCTGTTTGCGTGCACTGTGCCATGGCCAGTTACTGGTGGCTTAATAGCTTTTGAAATGTCAAGAGTAAAATCAAGAATTCACCATAATTTGAAGGAGATTTTCCGAGCGCAAAACGTTAAAAACGCAACTGGTCTTCCGTCCGCCATTTTGATATCTAGTACCACCACTGCGCACGTGCAAAAAAATCCAGACCAGACTGCCTTGCGAGACAAAAAGTTTATAGGTCTGCAGAGCGTGCATACAAACGGAAAGCTAACCGGTAAGTGAGAAATGGTCAAAAAATTTAACTGTCAGCTGAGAAATGAGGTGTGTGTGTTTTTTTAGTAGTACTCTGGCCCCGAATTCTCTTACATGAGGCGATAGGCCATGTGATATCTAGCCTCTGAACAGCACAAATGACGGCTCAAATCGGAGAGAAAAATAGAACTTGAAACTAAACCTCTCTGGTGTTACTTCTTTTTGTAGTAGAAATTTTCTTTAGAGGAGAGGGGGTTCACTGTTTTCTCTTCTTTTCGCGACTTCATAAAACTAATAACATGTTAGTTGACAAGAGGAATATAATTATAGACAGCTGTTTCTCGTTTATTAAGAATCGTTTATTAAAAAAAACGTTCTTACAAATTGTGAAAGTTTCGCTTATTACAAACTAAGAAAACCTAAAGTTACTACAAATTGCCACAAGTAATGAAAATTAAGACAAATGTATTACAAACTGCGACAGATATTGCAAATTACGATTAAGTATTATGAATTTACGATAGTTTTTACAAAGTTACGACGGTTCAGTGTTGCAAATTATGACCATGACCGAACAATAAGCTGAGATAGTTTGATAATTTGTTTTTCTGTTTGGTACAATGAAACGTTTTGTCTAGATTTGTTTGTGTTGATAGGAACGGCTGAAAGGCACATCATAATCTGGGAGCGATTTAAAATAGTGACTTTCGTGAGTTACCTTCGCCAAATTCCTCCTTTTTCTCTTTTATTCGGGCGTTTTTATGAAGATTTCATTCCAATCTCGTTCCCAGAGCCTTTGTCCCCCGCGTTAGCTTATTACCCCCATCGGGGTCAGCTAGGTTCGCTTGTTTTAATGGCAGGTTTTAAGAATCGTAAGAAAATATATCTGCAAACCGTTGATCATCTGCAGCTCGGTCCATACTAAACGTAAGTAAGTTGGAAAGACAAATTAAACAGTTCGCAGATGGAAAAAGTAAGCAAATTAGTTTGTAAGAAACTATCAATGTCATCAGCTTCTAGGCAGTAAACGGAACGAGCTTTCCTTCCAGTCAAAAGTGCAATAAAAATAATTAATCACATATTCATCAATGAAGTACGCTAAAAATAAAAACATATATCTGCTATTACCAGAAAATAGTGCACTGAAAAGGACAGCCGATCCAACGAAAGATGTTTCTTTTGCCTTATTTTACAACAGCAAGAATCTAGAAAAAGGGAAGAAATTCATAGTAAAATTTTGTATCCACAACATCCTCGTTTACACCTGCTTAATTTGTCTTTCTCATTGTTGTTGTTTGTTTTCTGACAAAAGCTACCCAGCAAATCTCCGTCGTCTAAAGAAATTGTGAGGGATTTTTTAATAATCATATCACTCGGGAGCATGTATATATACTGAGTTTCATCAGCAACTTTAATTTTAATTACGGCCGCATACTCATGGCGTATTTGCACGAAGCTTTCCATCTTGCAATTAAGTCAAACAAGATTTCCTCGAATTAATAAAGAGTTTCCTCTATTGTTTGTTTGAGTTTACAGAGATAGGTTCACATTTGACAGGTGCTTGTCAAGTGACTGGTGAAATTCATGAATATTTCTCGCCTGCCACACATCAATAACAGGAAGCTTTTTGTTTTTTTCGTATAATTTGCTATAAAGAGTTCGACACACTACTCTTCTGACATCCATCCTCACCAACCTCCAATTCTAAGACAACTCAGTCCGATTTTCCTCCTTTAATACCTTATCTTCAGTGAAGTCAAAGCAAAAAAGGCCTGTAGTTTATTCTCTCAGTGATAAAATGGTAAGTTTATACTGAAATAACGTTGATCTTCATAATTTTATTGCAATTCTGTGTTAGCGTTTTAATCAAACTGGTTGCATTGAAGATTTAAAGATTTTTTCGGCTCTGGGTCTTTAACTGTTTGACCTATAAGGAGGCTAGAGATGTTTTTCATCTTTGAGGAAACTAAAACAAGCGAAAATTGTTTCTTTCTCTTGAGTAACCCTAAAAGATATGTGATACATCAAAAATATATGGCTCAGACAAACGAAAAATGGAAATGAATTATCTCAATACTCATGTAAATTCATATTTACCGCGACAGCTGTCCGGTCAAAAAAGAATTAATATGAAAGTACTTTTTGAACAAAAACATTCACTTAACTGGACTTGGCCCGAGTGTTAGCCCTGAAAAATTTTGAAATAAGCTAAGAGCTTAAAAATTAACAACGGAGCATAACTATTAAAGGCCCTGCCTCCTCCCGCTTAAAAAAATGCGAGACGTGCTTTGCCTTAATATTAAAAGGTTTTCGCAAGTTCAGAATAAAGGTGTCGTGAGCGATTCTCAGTTGTTAGTCGATTTCAACAACATATGTGAGGAAATTGTCATTGAAAACCTTTTAATGCAGAAATGAATGATGTACGAGAATCGGACTATGATGACTTAAACTTGACAAAATAGGATAGCGAGACAAATCAATGCCCAAGGATAAAATTTTTTGACTGGTGATGGACATAAACAGAAAATAGAGTATGGGAGGCTTCTACAAAATCGAATGCAAATTAAAAAGAGTGATATGTATAACGTATTCACACTAACAGAAGCTGTTATGAATAGTTAAGCCCAGATTTGCCACATACGTCTCAATACGTCGCTAGTGAGTTATATTTCTTGCAATAACTATTGAAAGGATTACATCTGTAACAAAATATTTGTCTTCGAACATTCTTGAAAATACCTTACCCGAATTTTTAGCTTTCAAGTGATTTGATTTTTAAAAAAAAACATTTCAATCCTGCAGAGAAGCGAAAAAATATGAGATTCGACCACAACAGAAAGAGGGCTTTATGTTTTCAAAGAAAGTAACTCAATCACTCCGAGAGTATTAAAGATACTGTGTTCTTCCTGTCTATAAGTTTTATAATGATATCGAAGTTTTGATGTTACAAACTGTTCTCTGCGCCCATTACTGCCGTTGCACTGTAAACAAGAAATATAAATCACCAAGCTAAGTTTGTTGTTGATTGTAAAGGCATAAATAATTAAATACTTTTTTTATTCCCTCCAGAATTTCGCACTTGCCGCGTCGGCAACACCTGGCAATTTATGACAGTAATAAATTTGTCAAAAGGAAATTAATATAATACTGACTGCTTTCAAAGTTTTCCAGATTTTTATCTTTTAAAGTGAAAGAAGGAAACAAAACTGAAACCATGGTTCTAAAGCGTATAGCGTAGTAAATTCTTAAATTTGTTCACTTGAGAACATATGTTCGCATTTGTTTCTATAAAACATGCTAATTTTCTCGTTTATATAAATGTTTAATTTTTGGCTCTCAAAAAAAAACAATTAAAATCGCTTTAAAGATATTTCTCCATCATTCGCTGGCCAGCAGCTTTAAATTTCTGCCCTTGGCTGATTCGACTTGAGAAAGCTTGGGTATGTTAGTTTACCAGATGTGTGACAATTTTTCTGTAGAGAATATAATATTTAAGTATTAAAACGGATTTTCTACTGACTCCAGACTTCGCCAGGCTTCATATTAAAGCCAAATCAAACCTTCAACTGACAGGATTTCATTTTGTGTCTGCGTAAACAATGAGCTCGGTTAATGCGTGGTTTACGGAGTTGATGTCAAGCTCGGAGATCGCCTAGAGGTTTTTAGGCATTTTCGTGCAGCTTAGGCAAGGGACACGAGTTACAATTTGCACAACATGATGACATAAAATTAAAATTCATACTGTAATAAAGCTTTCTTATACAAAAAACTGTTTACAAAAGAGCTTGATTTCAATGGTAGAAAAGAAATAAGTTTTTAATGCGTGCAATTGCAAGAATTGATTAGAACTAATTGTCTCTTGAAAACTTGCAAACATTTTCTTGCGTACTAGTATACCGAGCGGATCTCACACTGATTGCAATAATAACAATACTTTAATTCGAACTTTGATACTGAGTACTTCTAGCAAAGACAACTAGCAAAAATATGATACATTTGAAAAGGGACGGTGAGGTTCACCCTAGTAAAGGTACGGAAAAACGGGCAACAAAAAACATGCAACTTGTTTTGCAACATTGCTGCAACGGAGTTGAAAATCGTTGTTGCGCGTTTTACCACCCATGTTCAAACCTGTCAACAACCCTGATTTGGTGCAAGCCAGGTTTGAGGTGGGTGGTAAAACGCGCAACATCGCTATTCAACTCGTTTTGCAGCGATGTTGCAAAACAAGGTGCATGATTTTTGTTGCCAGTTTTTCCGTACTTTGAGATAGATCCCCTTAATTCTTTTTAACAATAAACTCTGTTTTGATACAGATACAAAATGATATAAAAATTATTATACAGGGTAAAATATAGGGCTGAAATATTAATTGCATGGGGCCGGTAATCACACGATTCGGGACTTTCATTCAGAAATTCATTCCATCTCCATATATTTTTCTGTATTTGTTTACATGATACCAAAGCGAAATTTCGTTCCCGTACAAGTCAATCCGGAATTAGTTCATTGTTCTGGTATGAAGTTTCATTCTGGTATTATGAAAAATGAAAAGGAACTTCGCTCCGGATAGAAAATCGCAAATGGTGATTAAGGTGAAGGCAAGCGCGAGTCGCGCATACGCATTTGATCTGGCGCGAAGACCCCGTTTTGGGGCTGAGCGAGTCGATCACGTGAACTTCATTCTGGAAGTAAACTTATTCCAAAATAAAATTCATTCCGTTATCAGATAAACAGCCCCCTCAATTGTTCCTAATTTTGTTTCTGCAACTAAAAGAAAATCCATGAACGGGGTTCATCCTCATTTTCAAACTATCTAGACGAAAGTCCATAAAGTATGTAAAATCAGTTTCAAATAGAATTCGGGATTGGTAAATTGTTCCAATTGCTGGTTTTCAGTGTCACGCCATTCAAAATAGATCAAAATAAAAATCAAAACCGTTCAATAGATAAAGATCCTCGCCAAATTTCAGGTCAGAGGAATATTTCGTATACGAGATATTCGAAGAAACGTTTTACCCAAATTTATTGAGATTTGCATGGAGACGCCATGCTGGTGCCCATCCGGATGAGCACCAACATGGCGGACGGAAACCAATAGAAACATCTGTTACCAAGTTTTGCTACAAAAGCGTGAATTTATTTGTCGAAGAATTCATAAACATTGAAGTAATACTTTTTCTAATACAAGAACTGTTTAGATAGGAAAATTCCTTGAAATAAGTCATTTTTAACCTACATGGCAGCTTTCTTGGCCGTCATGTAAATGCCGCGTCACGCAAAAGCTTAGAAATTCAAGCGTACTCTATCACAAAACCAAGAACCCTTTTCAAGAGAAAATTAGTATGAAAATTA
The DNA here is from genome assembly GCA_964035525.1 of Porites cylindrica. Classification (NCBI taxonomy): domain Eukaryota; kingdom Metazoa; phylum Cnidaria; class Anthozoa; order Scleractinia; family Poritidae; genus Porites; species Porites cylindrica. The sequence continues at coordinate 2,361,070 of OZ037776.1, forward strand.
GTTTTCAGCTGCTCTAATACACAATGAAAGTAAAATCTCGGTAGGATCGATAGTTTCGTAGTTTTAGTTTAGTGACGTCTCGTGAAAAACAGCAATAAATCTACCGTTCCAATTCAAGAGAACAAAAAAGTTTGTTCTTTTGACCAATTTTGTTTTCATCCTTGTAAACGCTGTTGCAAAAAAGAAAACCGATCTTTAAATGTCCCCCAAAAAACAGAAATTACAACTTCGACTCACGTTATAATTTATGGTTTTATTACCAGGCTCAACGAGGAAAATTAACGGCCGAAAAGCGCAAAGGTAAGTCACACATGAAACCATGAACATACGAATCAATACATTTTTCTTTCTGTGTAAAACGTCACAGATGATCAACCAGGACCAAGCTCTTGACAGGAAATCTTCCTACTCTCGGGCTTTGTAAAAATGCAGGTCTATTAGTCAGCGGTTTTTATTGGAGTGGTTGCCACTGTATATATGTCCCAGGAGCCATCCCTCGAAGCCCTTCCGTCATGTTAGTTCTTTCGACAAGAGAATTTTCTCCACTTTGTCTCTCTTTACCCTGAGTATAAATGGGTGGGTGTGTATATTGACATAGTGCTGAAAATAACCGACAATAAAGTTACTAGCAACAAAAACCTCGGCGTAGAAGACTGGATTTATACAATAGAAGAAATTTATTGACCTCCATCTGACCCAGAAATGAACTTGAGGAGTAGAATCACCTGCGAGAGGAGCCAGCTCTCCATTTGGGGGGAATCGTGAGAAGACGCTTTCGCTCTCGCGTTCTCTTCGCGGCTCGCTTTTCATAATTGGAGAGCTAGTTCGCAGGCTAGACCTAAAACTCTTTAAACTTTCTTTGCTCTTCTAATTCTAGAAATAGCAGAAGCTTTTAAATTGTTCGACAAAAACGGCGATGGTCAAATTTCGGTAGAGGAACTCGGTGAAGCAATGAAACAAGCCGGGCAAGAGGTTTGCGAAGAAGACCTACAAGAAATGATAAAGGCTGTGGATCGTAATGGTAAGGTATTCTCCTAAACAGGCGTTCTCTTCTACTTGCCTTAAATGGCCTGCTTTTTCTCTGCACAACTTGAAACCTGTATTAAGCAGACACTGTGTAAGCAAACACCCTGCATTAAGTGGACAGTGGTCAAAGTCCCCAAATATATTTCCCTTAGGTACTGCCGAAATAAAGCCTTTCGCCCCATAAGCTGAATCCAAGGCAGTCTTGGATTCTGGATTCTACGCTACGGATTCCGGATCTCAAGTAAAGGATTATCAGAGGTTGGATTTTGGATTCCAGTCGTTAGTGGGATCCAGATACCTTGAATTGTATCATTCAGGAGTCCGGATTCCAAAGCCCAGTATCTCGGATTCCAGGAGAAAAATTTCCCTGATTCCAGAATCTAGACTCCCCTCCCCTCCCCCAGGGGTTATGGGCTCCTGTGGACCCTTTATTTTCATTAGATTTGACCATCCAACATGTCAGGCACTCGAAACTAAAATATTTCCACCCAGAAATTTTCCGATTTTACGATGCAAAACTTACTCAACAAAAGACTTATTTATTTGCGTTAACATAAACAATGTCGAGTTCTTAAAGACAAAAGAAACCAGAAATACATACACGTGCATGAATTGTGTAAGGCCTTACAGCAAGTCTACATTTTTTGGTCAGTTTATCTTTCAAATAGTTACAAGAAAATCATTCACATTGCGATGCGGACTCGCAGCCCTCATTACCCCGTTGATCAGTTTTACAATAATGTTTACTCATTTTGTATAGATCTTGTTGAAAATTTGAGGTTCCTGATATACGATTTAGAGTACATTGATTAATTGGTCCACTGAAACAAAGAAATTAGTGCAAACGTATCTTCTTTGTATCAGGCATGCACTAGTGGTTTTTACACCACTGCCATTGAGGGGCATTGTGGAGTAAAAGATTACTCGGCCAAGCCGCCCATCTGACTCACCCGCAATGACTTTGTTTGCATGTAGGAAACGGCAAAGTAGAATATTCCGAGTTCGAGGAGATGATGGCATGCCACATGGGCGATGAACCAATGACTGGAGACGATCTAAAGTACTATTTTAAGAAATTTGACACCAACGGGGATGGTTACATCACTGGAGATGAATTGAAGACCGTAATGAAGACCTTTGGAGGCAAGACCTACACCACAAAAGAAATTGATGATATGATAAAAGAAGCAGACATGGATGACGATGGGAAAGTCAGTTATGAAGGTGTGTTCTAGCTTTTACGGATTTGATTAAGCTGCCAGAGGTTTTTTTTCATCTAGGGTAGTAGTGCCACGAGAATTTCCTGGGTCAGTTTTTGTTCAATATACGCCAAAAATATGATAGGTGATGCAAACATTTGAGAGCTTTTTTGGTCCAGTAATGATGAAATTTCAGTTGTCAGACAAGGCTATTATTTTGGATTGATTTTTCAGTAATACAGAGTGACATTTTTGTTGGATTTCTACTCAGTTGTATTCAATGTTCAATAATGATATCCCTCCGGAAAAACTTACCCGTATAAGCCACTACGTACACTGAAAATTAAAAAGATCTGTTTCAGCCCCGAAGTGCCAATTCAGCTCTTCAGGCCACAGCCTGATTCAGCTCCTCCTGGAGCCCTTTGAGAACAATTTAAGCCAAAACAGCCCCGGCCATCAAAGGGCGATTCCAACCCACGCTGGGACCCATTTCAGCCCTTGGGTCTAAATCAGCCCTAGGTAACTGGAACTGTATTGGCCCTGCGGCCCGATTTTTTAAAGCTAAAACAGATCTTTCTTATTCACAATGTATAAAATGAGAGTGCAGTTTGCAATCACGATTCGATTCATAGAAACCATGATTTAAGAATTGAAGTCGGTAGACACTGTGTCCCAAATGTTAATTCCCGAAAACGCTTGAATATGTCAACACTGTTCATCTAAAATGATACTGAGATTGTAATTGTAGTCTCCACAGCCACACAAGAGAAAACTTTTGTGATGATTTTACTTTTAAATATGCGAACTTTGCTAATCTATGCAATAGATAAAACAAGTCTCTTTTCAAGATGTAGAACCTTTCATTTGTAAAAAAAACTAGGTTATTTCAGTTTTAAAGGATTCCAAGAGAAGAAAAATTAAGACTTCGTAAATTATTGTTCCTGATGATCAGGTTCTGTTTATCATTATTATGACTTTGTTACCACAATAGTACTACCCTCTTTTGCAGAGTTTGTGAAGATGATTCAGATCAAGTAGTACTGAAATTCCTCCACGACCTGAGTTCCCACCAGCCATTTGAATGCTTTTGGTGACTTTACTCAGGACAATGTTGACTGCTTACTGCTTCCATCAGCTGATTGATTGAGTGTTATGCCAGGACCGAAAATTCGACAAACAAAAAATCCATTATTAAAGTAGCTAATTTTACAATTATAAATGAACGATATTGAAGTACTGCAGTTGGAGTGAAGAACTGACTGAAAAGTTTCAATTTTGAAAAAGGTCTACTATTAATTTGCAGTGTAATTTTTTTTGTTATTTAAGAAATATACAATAAACTGTGCAAATTTCTGATTGCCTTTTATATTTACGGGCTTGAAGTGAATGGAATGGGTCGGCCCTTTACAGCTAAACAGTCACTTGGTACAACGCGGTACCAAACGTCTATGAGTTGAACTGAGAAAATTCTCAAATGCCAATTTATGCAAATTATCCGATTCTTCCTTGAATATCTATGGCGTTGACAAAATGTGATATATTTTTTTTATTTTCTTTCTTTTATTTTTATATATACACACTTTTTCGTTTCTTTCTTCATTCAATAGCCTTCAGTTGATTCATACGAGCACTGCCGGTTTATGCATGTTTCAACTTTACTGGTTACCATTCCCCCTGAGCAAATCCCGGGACAAGTCCAGCCCTTCGGGCCCGGGGGTGGGGGGATCCTGTCCCGGGGGTAGGGGGTTGGGGCAAATCAAAAATATCTTCTCTTTGATTTTGCGAAGTACGTGTCATTTCTCGCGCAGTTTACACGATGGCTACACGATGGCTATTTTTAAGGAAAAACGCCGGAATTTGTTGGAGAGTGTGGTTGAAGAGGAATAACCTATCAAAATTAAAGTATGTATATATAACGGTATGTTTTAAAATTTGAAACTAATGTGCTAATAATGTGTACTCGAATGGATTTTATTTTCGGGAAAAGAAGGATATAGAAATATTTCTTCAGCCTAGCTTTAAATAATGATAAAGAAAACTTATATGAAAACAAATACAAGGCTTTTGATACGAGAAACAGAGATTCGGTCCATTGTTCTGAATTGTTTTATCTAGGGGGAGCTTTTTTAAGAGTTTTTCTTTTCGTTTTCAAATTTATTGTTCATTTAGCTACATTATGACATCCATTATCCTTCTCTCAATAAACTCGGGAAAACGTTTCTAAAAGTTGTGAAAACGTCTCACTTTACTTTTGTACGGATCAAAAAAAATGGTACCAAAACACGTATATGAGGTCGATCAGGAGCTCGGGGGTGGGGACTTGTCTCTTTTAGTTTGCGTGCCCTGGGGTGGGGAATAGACCTCCAAGAAAGAAAAACTAAATAGCAAATCCCCAGGGGTGTGTCCGGGCAGGGCATGGTTACAAGTAAAATTGAACCATGTAATAGGAAATCGGTGGATAATTTTTTTCAGAATCGTCAGGAGAGTGACAGGGCTACTTTTAAATTTATTTTCACGATTCCACGAACTGACCGATCTGGTTATCGGCCCTGTCCAAGTACGGAAATGATAGTTTTGAAACATCATTTTATTTTACACGAATCTCCCCGGCGGCCTTCTGTACGTCCACTCGAAACCACTGAATCCGTTCATTCATCCGCGGCCTATTTGTGTGAAAAAAAATATATATGCGAATATCAGAATTCGTGCTGGGGTTTAAGGCCCTGTCCACACGAATCCGTTTTGATTTGAAAACGCGATTCTTTCTTTACGGATACGGCTTCAGTCCACACGAATCCGATGAAAACCATCAATGAAAACGGAACTTTTCGAAAACGCTCACCTGAGATCAGGCCCAATTTGAGCGGTTCTCATACACTCTCTCTAGCGGCTACCGCTGAAAAAAAAATTTCGTTTCGCCATGCCCGCCGGAATGTTATTTACAAAGCGAAACGAAAATAGAGCCTGATCTCAGGTTATGAAAACACTGTTTTAGTGAGTACGTGTGGACAGAGGAAAACGGAACTTTTCGGAAACGCTTAAGACACACTATCAGTTCCAAAAGATGGAGGACGGGCTCTTCACTTTCTTGTCTTTTATTCTTGGGCTTATTTTTAACATAAATCCTTGTTTTCAAACAAATTTAGCGTTGTTAATTCTTCAAGCCGATTATTGCAGGTTACAGAACATTATCAGGTTACTTTCGCTACCGGTGTCAAGAGGCGGAAGGTTGGATCTCCCTGCAGTGTTTGACTTTGTTTTTGCCCCGAATTTGACATTTTAAACTGTTCCTGCGACTTTGAAGAACGTCACAACAATATAAACCCACACCAAAGAAATTCAAAGGTGGCGCCAATTTATTATTTCGCGGGCTCATAATAGCGAACACGTATGCGTCAAGCATGCGCAGTCGGGTAAGTAGGACTTTCGCATTTATTATAGGACTTTTTCAATAATGTTTGTTATTTTTAAGTCTTAGTTTAATGTGCACGGCTATTTAGAGGACCACTTTTTTAGTGATAAGGATTCCGTGGTTAAATAAAGTTATTACTTACTTACTTACTTACATATTTACGGCCACGGCTCCTATGAGTTAAATTGTATGCTAACAGGAGCTCCTGATGCTAATGAGAAAAAATGTAAACAATGACGTCAGCAGAATTCGCTTGTACTTGTGGACGGGCGAAAACGATGCGAAAACGAGGGCGGATAAATCCGCCCTGCGAAAACGCTACGAGTGGACGCGAATTTTTTTGAAGAAGGAGAAAAAAGAGTTGCTTTTCCAAACGAATACAGATACGTGTGGACAGGGCCTAAGTCATCTTTGCTAGTCAAACTCAAGAATGCATGCATAATCCCTTATTGTAATGCGATAACAAAACTCACTGACCAATCAGAAAACCAATTGAAATTAATATTTACCGAATGTTCATGAATGCTACACCAGTCTCTTGCCGGCAATCAGCCAAGCCTTGATTATATATTTCACGAGTGCCATTTATCCTCCATCGTTCTCTCTACAAACTCTGGTCGTTGTCAACCAAGAAGTAAAGCAACAATCCTCAAAAATATGGTGAGAAACTGGTGAAACTAGCAGTCTTTAACCCATATGTCAGGGGCACCCAACGAGAATATAGTTTAAAACCACTAAAACATAGCATTGTTAAACGTATTTTGGTATTTAAACAGTAGATATAGGCATATTTTTATCCCCTAAAAATGTTTCATCTGTTCGGATTTCCTAGCTGAAAGTCTAGTGATCCGAAAATTATAGGGATCAAAACTTACCTTTTCGAAAATTTCAGCCAGAAAAAAGGCTCCCGAAAATTCTAGGTGACCTCAGTAAAAATCCGTTAAAAATAGGCGCAATTATACCATATTTTAGATTTTCGAAAAATCCTAGGAGAAGCAGGCAAGCAAGAAATTTTACACAAATGTTCCGAAAATTCTAGCTCTCAAATCGTCTTCCGAACAGATATTTTTCCGAAAATTGTCGTTGGGTGCCCCTGATATGTTATGTTAATCTTTTCAGTTTTCTTTATTTAAAGCTGTAGGCTCCGTAAACTATACACGTAACTGAGGTAATTAATGAGAAACATGTCGCTTCAAGTTGATGCAAGAAAGCAAACTGAGTTATTTTATTTTTTCAGCTGATTTAAGCAGCCATTTGAACGAAGCTGTCTGAAATGATAACCGGGTATTTTCAGCCTTTTATTTACGGCTGCCATTAGGACAGTAGCGTCATAGACATGTGGCCACCAAGCGCTTACAACGCCCTAAAAACAAAAATAAGAATGACTGAGTTTTTTACGACCGGATGATATAATACTCGTGAAGCAGGGTTATGGCTGCCCAGGCTCCAGAGCTGCGTTCTTGAAATACCAAGGAGGAAATAAGCCGTGCGCGCGAGGAAAGAGAAAAAAAATAACCTCGGCAGCCAGGTTAGGTTGAAGCTCTTATAATGACGAGTTCTTAATAAATAAGATTCAATTCAGATAAATATATTCATGTAATGAAGGTTTTAAACTGGAGACGCTTTCGTTGCCGGTTAACTGCCCTAAATGAGTCCTATAAAAGCTAAGACATCAAAAGCACTGCACATCTGCACCATATTTACTCTTACACAATTTCCAGAGGAGTCTCCTCATTAAACTAATTCAATACATGTATTTAATATGCTTGTATTTTTCAATGTATTAGCATAATTCCTCTCCTTTTAGAGTCATCATGCATTGTATTTTTTTAAAAGGCTTTAATTTAGTTCCTACCTATATCTTGTAAACACTCTAAACGTTAATATATACAGTAATGTTTTTTGCGCAAAATTCAAATAGAACGCGCGATATGAAAAACTCTACTCAGATGTCTTCTTCTGTCTTCTCCTGAATCTATTATTTATTTGTTGTAACAATTTATAAATATTCATATTTTTTTGGCAGAAAATGCGCTTATGCATAATAAGCGGCTTTTAGCATCTCAATTGATGCTCTTTGCACTCTGATTCTGCACCTAGAAAACATATTTCTTAGTTTCACTCTGGCTACTCTTGAGGTGTCGAGTAGTTATCAACTTCAGCACCAAAGTATCTTTTAATTTTTTACGCGTCGACTCTGTTGCACACGTAATGTTTTCTAATGCTTCTTTGCTATTAGAAATTTCGGAGATTATTATAATTTGGAGCCAGTGATCGGGAGTTTTGAGCCGAAATATACATATCCTTACTATGAAAAAAATCCATCGTACAACAGGACGCACTTGCAAGCTAGCAATGCAGTTTTCCCGCTTGCACCAGGGCGGAAGATAATGACCAATTTTTAGAACAAAACGAAAGAGCCGAAAATGGTGTCCATTCTCTTGGTCCATATATATTCTAGACGTATAACATCATTTTTTTCTCGGATTGTGGTTATGAGTGAAATGTTTTTCCCTTGTTGCCAGTCACTGATGCAGCGGAAAACAGAGAACGCCACAGCAATTATGCAAAACTCGTGAAGCGCGTTCTCTTTGTATTGGCAAGGGAGGATGAACTAAGTTATCCCCGTGCTCCATACACCACAACAATGCCATCCTGTGCACCGCAATAAGAGAGAAGAAAGTGTAAGCCGGTACTAAGAGCCTGGTGGGAATGACCGAGCGGAGAAGGAACCGCTTCACATTCGCTCCAAAAAAGGTCGCTTGCGCAGGTCCAAAAGGGACTACTAGATATCTAACTCCATCCGAAGCACGATACATTAAAGGTCGGTACACACTAGGCGACAAGTTGCAGCAACATATTGCGACGGCTCGTCGCAGCGACAAATCGCTTCGTGTGTACTGGAGAATTTTTGTGAAAATTTTTGTCTCTGCAACAGAATTTTGTCGCAGCAACACGTTGCAAAAAATCAAATCAGACAGAATTTGTGCGACCTGTACACATGGAGTGATCTGTCGCCACGACGTGTTGCTCCAACTTGTCGCCTAGCGTGTACCGACCTTAAGACATAAAACTCGAAGCGAGGTTGGGGAGATGGAAAAGAGAAACACGCAGGGGAAGATGGGAAGGGCAAGAGAGGATCCTGCCTTTTCCCTCTTCCTATCGTCCCCCGAGCGCTTGCTATTTTTCGATCGTTGCTATTTTTCGTTGGGATACCGTGCGGGAAGCTCTGGGGTGGAGAGAGGACATATATGAATACTCTCGCCTACGCACTAAAAAAACGACCAATCAGTTAAACAAAAGCACAAAAAAATCAGTCCCGAAGTCAAAAAAACGTTCCTCAATTTCCTGTCAATGAACTGAATCAGGAGCCGCTCCTGACTGAATTAGAAAGGGTCTCGAAATGCTGAGCCGTACACGCAAATTTTCACTTCTGCTTACTGGTGATGTACGCGATGAGCAAACTAAGCATATCCTCGTTTTAGGCTGTGTCTTCTAATCTGATTTTTATAAGCACTACAGTGACGCTAAATAATTGTTCTTGCATTTTTTTATTGTAGGCTAACAGACTGACTGACGAACAAAAAAAAGGTAGTAATTTTGTAAAAAAAATATCTATAATCTTCCATTCTTTAATTAGAGTCTTAAAATTTATTTATAGAGCTGAGACTTTTATACTGTGTGAGTACGCGGACCATTCTTTTGACGTTAACTAGCTAGATCATTTATATTTAAACAGAAATTTCAGCAGCTTTCAAGATCTTTGATAAAAACGGCAATGGTCATATCTCAGTGGCGGAGCTCGGTGAGGCAATGAAGGAGGCTGGGCAACATTTGTCTGAAGGAGAGATTAAAGACATGATTAAGGCAGTGGACCGCAGTGGTATGGCTCTTTCCTTTCATGGCGATACTATAAATTAGCTGGAAGAAGGAATGGAAGAAAGTAGCTTGCGAAAACAGCAGTCTCTCTGAGGGACGTTTGGCCAAGAGGGACCGTCTGCGTCTCAGTAACAGAAATTCCATACTGATGACGTAAAATCTGTCCAGAATCTGATTAGTAGCTCTTATTGGTCGGTGGAGTAGTTGTATTGTCTTAGCTATTGTTTACTAACGACGGACAAACCTGGACAATTAAAGGTCAATTGTAAACGCAATGAATCTACTTCAAAACAGTCAAACAGAACACAAAATTTAAACCATAATCAAACAGAAGAAACAAAAAATTGAACAAATTTACATATTTTGGAACCCCATGACTTCCGGATTCATGTAAACATTGATTTACGTCCTCAGTATGGAATCGAAGAGGCGCGAATGTCCCTTGCGGCGGAAGTTCCCTAGCTGCGAGGAGCGAGGAGAGATGACAGTGAAGAAAGCCCACGCGCGAGGAAAATGTAGCGCGAGGTACATAGGCTACGTGTGCGCACTCAATACTAGCGAACCCAAAATCTCCCTGCGCACGCATTCTCTTGTTACCTTTTTGAGTGGTTTACTGTGCATTCACGATAGCTCTGTCCATTTATCAACTGGTAGCCTCTCTAAAGCGAATGAAAATTTAGGTGCTATAATAAAAAAAAAGTGGTAGACGTATTTGGATGAAATGAATCTTAGTCCTAAATATCGCAGTATATATAATCAGTGGGTTTTTTCCGAGAACTTTAATACGTATTACTGGTAATCAAATTTTCAAATGAGGAAGTTGCATTGTAGAATTCGATGTGAAGAGAAAAAACCCTCCTGCACAAAATTGCTCCTTTTTTAATTTCCCTGCTGTACTTAACTCGTGACTTAGGGTGTAATAAAAAATGTATTAAGCTTTACTGGCAGCAAGTTTAGTACCAAAGAAAACTTATAGAGGGCAATGGGGATAACACATCATCACAGGACCTGCATTAATTGATAGCAGTTTTTTCTTAAAACTAAAGCAGCGATCCTGTATAAATATGTTTGAATTACTATTGTTATTATTATCAGTTGCGTGCTGAAGTTTAGGACTTGCATGGGCCAATGCTTCCTCATAAAACAAAGCACGGCAACGCCTAGCTGGCTGTTAAATCTGTCCCGTAGTTGGATGTCGTGCCCTTTCTCAGCTTGCGCGCTTGTTATCATCATTTCTTTTCTATTCCAGGGAATGGAATGGTAGAATACGCCGAGTTCGAAGACCTGATGGCCAGTCAAATGGAGGACCCATTGGGTGCGGATGATCTCAAGTATTACTTTAAAAAATTTGACCAAAACGGGGATGGATTCATTACAGGAGACGAACTTGCTCTGGTGATGAAGACTTTTGGAGGGAAAACCTACTCCAAGGAGGAAATTGATGATGCAATTAAAACAGCAGATATAAATGCTGATGGCAAAGTCAGTTATGAAGGTACGTTATTGCTGATTATGCGTGAGTGATTTTAAGGGAATGGCACTTTTTGTTATTTCCATTTATGGCATGTTTCGGATGAGCTGTGGCGAAACTCCGTAGGCTCAAAACGCATGCGATTACATGAACACTTTCTGAGCGAGGCCTGCCAGACAACTTCAATCTCCGCACGTATTTCAAATTATGCGCTTGTCACCTCACTCACTCTTGGAGGAAAAATATGAAATAAAGGATTCTCGCAGTTCGCAGCCTTTACAAGTTAAGTTCGTCTGGGGTTTTAAGCTATAAAGAAGCCGTATAACAATATTTTTGCTTCAAGGTACATGTATTTCAGCCAAATGTCTGTCACAGTTCTCGATACACTGTGCTATGCTAACTATCTTTGTGTCGATCTCTTCTCCCTTCTCTGCCACAGTTCTTTCCCCAGGGACAAAGCTAAGCGAACTGTCCGCAGGGGCACCCAACGTCAATTTTTGGAAAATTGTGCGCAAGACGATTTGAGATCTATAATTTTCGGAACATTTGTTGTAAAATTTCTTGCTTGCTCGCGGCCTCTCCTAGGATTTTCGAACATCTAAAAAATGGTATTTTTGCCCATTTTTAACGGATTTTTACCCTAAAACGGTCACCTAGAATTTTCGGGAGCCTTTTTTCTGACTGAAATTTTCGAAAAGGTAAGTGTTGATCCCTATAATTTTCGGATCACTAGACTTTCAGCTAGGAAATTAGAACAGATGAAAAATTTTTAGCGGATAAAAACATGCCTTTATCTACCGTTTAAATACTAAAATACGTTTAACAATACAATGTGCAAGTGGTTTTGAACTATATTCTCGTTGGGTGCCCCTGGACACCCAACCACCCACCCACCCCTTGTTGTCCCCAAGGACAAAGCGAACTGTCCTTAAAATGATGAGGTGTCCGTATTAAGAGGGTATCAGTAAGGCAGGTTTGACTGTATTTATAAAGATTTATTGTCTTTAGATTGGAAGCGGGGAGTAATGGTTGATAATGGTAGGAATTATTAGGATACTTAATGTGGACCTATGTGAGTATTTTTCATTCTTTTTCAGAGTTTGTAGCTATGATGAAATAAAACGAAGTGTCAAGTTTCTGCGGGTGAGGAATCAAAAGAAAGGAGGAATCGGCTGAGAACTAGCTTTAATCAATAACTAATACGTAGGAGTTTGATGAAATTGGGTCGCTTAAAAGAGTAGAGCACTGAGCTATTGACGAAGCACTTTTAAGGCAAATTACTAGTTTGACTCGGTATATACCAAGTTGTAGGGGCGGCTGTACACAGGCTACCCAAGTTGTTACAATAGTAAAATTTACAGTAACTTTCTACACTGAAAGAGATGGTTTTTATAGAACAATACAATAAGGTATCTATATTTGTTATGATGTCGGATAAAAGTAAAAACTTCTACAAGCATGCAGAAAAGACATTTACTTAAGTAGCCGATTAGTGGGTAACAAAATAAAGCTTCAACAGTTGGACCTTGTGTTGTCGTCTCAGTATGTGTCATAGGAATTGACCACTCCAGAAAATAGGCGCTTTGCAGCTAGTCATTCACCTGTTACAAAACCACCGTGCTGGAGAGCAAAAGTGGCACTGGGACAAGACAAACAAAGAAAATTACCATTTAAAATTATCCCTGTCTTATGTTTGTCTTGTCCCAGGGCGACTTTTGCTCTCCAGCTTGGCGGTTTTGTACCACGTGAATGGCTAGTTGCAAAGGGCCTATACCAGAACATACCATAATGCTATTTGTTTGTCACCCCCAAATTTTGCATAAACATTGTTTTTGGTTTCTCTTGGGGCCATTTTAACTCCCAAGGGAAACTGAAGACAATGCTTATGCAAAATCTTGGGGTGACAAACAAAGAGCATTATGGTATGTTATGGAATTTCTGGAGTGGTCAATTGACTCTATGTTATTTATGAATAATTATGAAACACGCGGTAATTGAATCGAAGTAGTGATGACATTCATTAAAAATTGTTAGTTGTGTGCTGATAACTGGTTTATCGAGGGGCTTAACAGACCGATTATGTTGTCTTCATTATCGAGGTTTTTTAATAGAGTGTTTTCACATGACGTCACGGCGGCCATATTGGTGTCCCAAAACAATGAAACGGCGGCCATGTTGGTGTCCCAAACTAATCCTTTGGGAGTTGAACTCTTTTCTTACGCAAACACATTTTTTTGTTCCAATGAATTTGCATAGATGCTGGCCACGTGAGTGAAAACACTCTATACTAAAACCGTCTAGAGAAACACTTCATCCATATTTATTAGAACACCTTTCTAAAACGCACACATGGAATTGGTCTCATACACTTATCCCCCTGTTTACTATATCCTATCTTGAGGTCAACATTAAACGTACTGCTGTACGAACTTTATTCAACCCGAACACCTCTACGCTGAAAGCAGACAACGAAAAAAGCTCTGAAGTACTTCTTCGCTTAATTTACTCTTCACAGGTATATTTGGTCACTGTTTAGTCTCTTCCATATCCCCGAATTCTTCTTCAGTTTATTTCTGCAATGAGGACTTTCTTTCTAGAAGACAAGATATTTTTTAAACATTCACTGCCATTAAAGTCAACAAAGAAATGACCCAAATTTTATCACCAGATTGCAACGAGGCCGGAGACTTCGTTACAACAGATAACAGCTGAACTTCTTTTCCCCTACAGCTTTAGTGGGGTGGGCCCTTCTCTCGTCTTTGTATTTAGTCCCTAGGTAATGGCTTCCGAGCTTGAACTTTTCAAAAGTGAGACATCTTGAATGACGAGAGCGACGTGAAAAAAATTATCTATCTTTCCTTAAACGCTTTGTTTTTGAATCACTGTCACTATCCTTCGACGTCGATTTTCTATGTTTATGCTTATGTTTCTTTTTCCTTTTCTTTTCACGTTTTGATTTTTTGCTTTTTTGTCTCTTCCTTCTTTCTTCACCGTCACTTGTATCCTCGCTGCTTTCCTGTGAATCACTCTCGCTTGTTGTCGATTCTTCAAGTAACGCCTTCAGCTGCTCTATCCTGCAAGAGTTAGAGAAAACCTTTAACTATTAAGCTAGTAATTTTGCCAAATCATCATTCCCGCAGCAGCCTGCGCGCAGACATTCCCTACGTTTCACATATTTCCCCGTGAGGAAAAAGGTAAGAGATTTCGGTAATATGAGACAGACCACCTGTCCGAATCCGTTCATTTCCCGACCTAATAACGTGAAATTCTGTGAGGAAAATTATTGGAAGTGACTGTAAAAGAACTCTTACAACCAAAGGCTCAAAGCCCGGAGCGTATCACTATGGTGACTCTGCGCATGGGTAAAATATGTATCTAAAGCTGATCTAAGCTAACTTTCTTAAATGCCTATCCAACCAAATTCTACAAAAGATCTGTTAACTATTGTTTTTAGAAATCCAGATTCAGATCTCTTCATTAGTTTCAAACCTTCAATTCAAATATTACAGACCTGCTTTGTCTTTCTGCTTTCTTTTTATCTTGAATAAACTCGTGCATGGGATCTTCATGCGCCTGAAAAGACAAGATTTAATGGCAGTGAAAGTTTGCCACTCAAATAGCTTAGCATGTGTTCCCATGTGGTTGGGTTTGAATGTCTCAGATTTGCAAAAAGAAAATGAAGAGAGGGGTAGTGCACAGCATTGGTACTCTGCTCACATGGCTAACAAACATTCCAGGGGCGGATCCAGGATTTTTTTAGGAGGGGGTGGACTCGTCTCTTGCTCTACTTCAAGACCAATAAACCACATAGTTTGTTTTTTTTTGCAGAATACCAGTTGCATTAGAAAACCGCAGGTCATCTCAGGGGGGGGGGGGGGGGGTGCGCACCCCCCGGACCCTTCCACTAGTTCCGCCCCTGCATTTAAACAATGAAATGGGTCAAGGCAGCAGGTACTATGGCTGACAGGAGACAAAACAGGCATTGAATTAGTACTCTACTAAAGATGCTGGGTTTTACCAACTTGTCAAAAATGACTGAAATGAAGTAACAGCTGACAACTGTGGAAGAACACACTTTCAACTTAAATACCTGTATTCAGTATAGGGAAACCAAGGGGGGGAGGGGCAGTATGGATGGTCAAATTTGGGCAGGGGGGGAGTTAAAAGGAATCCCATTTGGAAACTCAGGGGTTTCAATAAGTTTTTGCACAAGTGGGTACTTAAGAGTAACATGCGGGTATATCTGCCGAAGGCCCGAAGGGTTTTCGACCCTCTAGGG
>OZ037776.1:2381335-2393835 GCA_964035525.1 Porites cylindrica
AAGGGTGAAAACATCGCAAGGAGAGGGAAGGGAAAGGGTGAGAGCCTGTAGCCAAACATTTGGGACCATCGTTCCACGGCACCTACTGTGCATCAGATCCTGATGCAAGCTCCTATTGGCGAGAACACTGACTGTTGACGTGTTTGATTTACATCGCTTTTTGGGTCGCACGTAGCACGCAATTTGATTTAAATAATTGCTTGTAAACAGATCTTCTGATCTTTAACATGCCGTCTTCTGGCACTTGACTTATGAGTTTTTTTAGCTGCAATGAATGTTCTTGCATCAGAGGGCAAATCGCAATGACAAGATACAATAACCGCAGAGAATCAATATGCATGTCATGACCCCTCAGTATGAAATAAGTGCCAAAAATCACATTTTCTCAGTTAAAACTAAACCCTCCAGGGCACAATCTACCCACCACTGAGAGAAAAAAAGTCATCGGAAAAAGCAGCATTTTGGCACAAGGTAAAAGCTGTGTTGCCTACCGACCCCTTTTGCCATGCAAAATTGATTACATTCCAGTGTATCCAAGTGACTGATAATGATTTTGCTGACAGATGATCGGCAGGCTCTCACCCTTTCCTTCCCCTCTCCTCGTGATTTTTTCACCCTTTCCCCAAACAGAGAGCCTGTTGACAGGCTATTTTTATCATTGCAGGTAAATGAGAAGTTTGCGATTGACCTCGTTGATGAGGAACCACCCAAAGAAATACATGCACGCCATGTGTGGTGTGATGGAGGTGATTATTAGTTTTTCTCCTCCACAAACCTTGGATATGAATCATTTTATTCTGAAAAGCAAGCATTCCTCCTCCTGTCACTGTATATATCACGCCACAGGCATCTACATTGTGCACAAACAGTGTATCTAGACATTGCAAGTTCTGGAACATGTTAACCCTGATCAATATTGTCATTGCTTAACCCTAATCAGTATAGTCAATGCTTAACTCTAATCAGTTTGGTCAGTGCTTATGTGAGTGGCTAGCAGTACCTTTGATTTAGTACAAACATATCCATGTAACAAGACTTACTGCATAACTATATAACAGTACCTTGTAAATAACCCAGGTCAAAAAAATTAACCTGAAATCAAATTTGACCTGTAACATATATACTTTTTCAAACCCTGATTTGTCTTCTTTCTAAATATGTACGATTATAGGTACTTTTACCTTAAAGGGAAGTTTTGAGATGTTGTTTAGTGTATGCATGTCAAAACGGAAGCATTATTACAGAAAAACTCAGGAGTCAAAGGGTTAAATCATGAAAGTATAAATTGTAAAAGTTTCATTGAAACATCATGATTCCTACATACAGTATGCCAAACTCCTTGATGGAAACAAATTAAATGTTCTGGCATTGTTTCACTTTCAAGCTGATGTTTAAAGCAAAAACATGTTTTTAGTGAATGAGCAAGTCGGGTTACTGAGTTCAAAGTATATCTTGTGGTCCAATTTTTTTTTTTGGTTTAAATTTTTTATTACATTGTCGTTGTTGTTGTTTTCAAACTAGTTAGCATACATTAGTATACTTAGAAACAAAAAAGAATACAATTTAAACCAAGAATATATTTGAACCACAATATTATTTTATACATGATTCATTGTTGTTTTTAGGAGGTGGTGCTCTTGGACATCCAAAGGTGTACATTAATTTGGTAAGACTGTTTATACTTACAAAATAGTGTTGGAAATCCTCTCAGAATTCTTAATCAGTTATCAGAAATAATAGGATTGACCCACCTAAGTGATCGTTGATTATAACCAGAAAAATCTCTTTATAAGAATTTCGTTTTATTTTTGCCACTGTACCTTGTTTTAGAACATGACTAAAACATTATTTAGGACATGAATCGGAAAAGGGACATCAGTTAATTTGGCCCTGCTTGCCATTAAGTGCCAGTGGCTCGGTGGTTAGAGTGTCCGATCTCGAACTCGGATGGTCCCTTGCCTGGAGCTAAGACTTTTTTCTCTTCTTTCGAATGATTCAATTCTCTTTCTTTCCTTATGACTATTATGTTTAATTGCCAACAAGAAACTATTTTCCCACAATCATTGATAGAACATTTTCCAAAATCAATTTAATATCGTGTTGCTCAGAAATTTCAATCGATGATTGGCACACCTCTGGTTAAAACGTTTCTGAATAGCCAGAAGCTGGTCAAGGTTGTCATATCACTAAATTATGGATGGTCTGATTTGTATTGTTTTGTCTCATTGCTATATTTGCTTCTATGAGTAAATAAAGCAAACTAGGTTTAGGTGTTTGGGGCTAGGAAAGATTCAAGCAGTAGTGGTGACAACTTTCTAGAAATTTTTGCAAATTCCAGATGTGAACAAAATTTTCAACTTCTTAGAAGCAAATTTCAGAACTCCAGACACGTTCAGTCACAGGTACAAAGAGAGTGTGCTCTAAAAACTTGAATGTCCTATTTTCATTAAATGAAGTTATGTGCACTTGTGGGAGGAAACTTGCAATGTGTTGTACTGTACAAACTGGAGTCTCAAACTTCCTTTTGGCTCAGTAAATAAGTTATTCCAATCGCTGATTCTTACAGATGCGTCTTTATTTTCTGTTACAGGATCAAGAAGGACCACATGCTTGTGGTTACTGTGGACTGAGATATGTTATGGCCCATGACCATCACTAAAAATATTAATATGCTGTGTTTTCGCTCTAAACAATGAAAACATTGCTGTTTATCATGTTTTCCAGAAAAATGAAAATGTAAATACTGTTTTCACTGTAATCAAGAACTTAAATCTTACATAAAAGTTTCATTAACAAAATAAAATGTTTTGGGGAAACCTATTCGTAAATCACTTTCTAAACATATTTTTCATGAGGAAGGATGTGTGGTTGTTTCGCTAACATCTAGTTCATGTCCTCTTAGTCATTTCCTAACGATCTCTGAAAGAGAACTCTTTTGATGCAAAATAGCCTGTGTACAGATGGAAGGGGCTTCTGTACACGGGCTAATGCCAAAGGCCATGAACAAGAAATAATTTTATATTGTGTCTTTCTGAGCTCAGAACAAGAAACAAAAATATAACACATCAGCGAACTCCCAAACGGCAGTGAAACGACTGGTTATGCGAGGAAGGGCAGAGGTGTTTGCGTGCCATGGTTTTATGTTAGTGCTGAAGTGAAGCACGGCCATACTAGCCTGTGTAGCTGGCGGTATTTTGGGAAGATTTTCGAGTCACAAAGAAAAAACACACCCCCAAAAAACCCCCCAGCTACACATTCTAGGTCATACACCAGTCTATGTAATGTACATATTTACTGTTTGTGCCTTTTACGTAATGACAGCCGCTTGAAACACACTCAGGCAGAGTAACCAGACAACACCATGAACAGAGTTGTTTGGACATACACTGTGTTATCAAATGACCGGTTCAGAAAACGTGATAAAGGTGCAGTTATTAACATTAGCAAATTGAAAATAACTACAGCTTCTCTTTTATTTCTTGACGAGAAACAAACTTAAAGTTACGCTGTTTAGGTAATAAAATTTTGCTGCTAAGAAAGTTCAAATAGAAGGAAAAGGGCAGGACATTTCTGGGTGAGGGAAGATTGATGATAATCACTGACTAATAACTGTTACTGAGTAAAAAATAACAAAATCTGCCATCCAATTCTCCTAATGCATACCACGCACTCTAAACACACTTCAAGCGTTTCATGCACGTACTGCCTCGCTCATGCGTACCCATACGTCTCTGTGGCTACAGTGGCTTTGGAGTAACCTGAGATAAGGCCCAATTTTAGCGGTTCTCATACATTCTCTCTAACGGCTACTGCTAAAATTTTGTTTTCGTTTCGCCTTGCCCGCCGGAATGTTATTACAAAGCGAAACGAAAATTGATCCTGATCTCAGGTTACTTTGGAGTGGCTGGGGTGTAAGGTGTCCAGAAAAAAATTGCCATGACAAACCTTTGTTCACAAAATGGCATGTTCGCTTCTGTTCATTTAATTAGGCACGCCTGCAAACACGAGGAATCGATCAGTGTTCTCGAAAAAATTAAGTGCATTACAGTACGTTTAGCTGAGAAAAAATCCCGATTTGAACCAAAATGAGTTTTCAGTGGAGCATGCCCCCAGGCTACCCTAGCGAGTCGTGCCTTTGGTTAATGTTTGTTCTGTCCTTGTCTGTGCTAAAAGTCTGGCTATGTAAGGTCCTGAGAGGTCATCCGTCTCAGAAATGATTGAGGTCTATTGAACTAGTCGTTCGGAGATATTCAACTTTATTTGCAAGATTTTTGTGACTTTCAAAATAACTGTTATAAACTTTGATTTATAAACACTATCTTGCCATGATAACAGCTTATAGGCAAGCTGAATGTAAGACTAAAAGACTAAAATTGTTGCAAGACTAAAACAGAGGGACAATGAACTGACTGAATACGATCTACGAAGCTTCTATGACTAAATTTATCGTGTAGCTCTGACCAAAAAATGTTTACAAATAACTAATTTACAATTTAAAAATATCATTTAATTACATATGATTCTGAATATATTTTTATCTTTTTGTCTGTAAACTAGGCATTTAACAGGTTTTTCGCCAGAAACGAAGAGCGAGAGTGTCTGTTTATAAAGTGCTTTTGTTGGACAGTCTTGAACTGCTGCAAGAGTTCCTGAAAATTGATTCTCTGAACATGTTCGCGACATGGAAAGTCAAGTAATCCCCTTTTGTCACTGCAAGAGAAAAGGAACAAAACGTTAACGATTTAGGAAAATATTCGATTTACGCTTCATGGAAGCTTTTAAGAAGGATCTCTCTCTCCCTCTTCCTCTCGCTCTCGCTCTTCACGGAGTGTGCAGACACCAACCACTGTCTTGGAGCCTAGAACAGGCTACACCCAAGAGGGCTACACTTTTTCCCGATTTTAACCGTTGAGGTACATCTGTAGAAAAAGGTGGGGGAAACTGCCACTTGAGTACATAGAAGGATCGTTCGTCTAGAAGCGGCACAAAGCGACTCGTTTCCACCCGCAGATATCACTACTTAAGGAGCTGCGTCACAAAATTCCTCAAAATTCAAGCAGTGGAAAGTACCACCAAATGGAGTAAAACATGATACATAATTTAACCGCTCAAAACATTAAACTGAAGACGATATCAGCAAATACAAACGAAGGCTGGAATAAGCAAAACTGAAGATTAAAACGGATTGCAAATCTTTTAAGTTCAATTTTGTTGTTTGATAAGATGCGTGAGAAACACATATTTGTTTGACACGCACGAGGTGGTGATTTTGTCATTTATAAAGTAACTTCTTCGCTAAAGGCACGGAAAAACGGGCGAAAAAAACCTACAACTTGTCTTGCAACATTGCTGAAAAACGAGTTAAATAGCGATGTCTTGCCCGTTTTACCACCCGCGTTCAAACCTGTTGATAACCTGATCTGTTGCAAGACAGGTTTGACGTAGGTGGTAAAACGCGCAACATCGCTATTCAACTCGTTTTACAGCAATGTTGCAAGACAAGTTGTACGTTTTTTGTTGCCCGTTTTTCCGTACCTTAACGTTAGATTCAAAAGCGAAAAAGGACGCGTAGTTTGAAATTTGTTTAAAACAAACTAGAGAGCCGAGACAGCCCAGATTACTGATGGATTACTTATGACAAGAGTCTTTTTTAGTCGAAAGTGATATATAGGAAGGTAAGAGTTTGGACCTCCAAGACGAGCACTCGAATCTAAGTACAAAACTTTATTGTTGAGTACCCCCTAAATAAACACTGACCCTTTGTGACTTCCTCGTAACAGAACTTAAGTTTCACTCACAAGATCATTACCTGATATCACATGAGAGTATCCTGCCATTTGGTACACAGTCCAGTCTGTTCCGTAACGTAGTAAAGGCATCACTTTGAGGAAGAAGCATCAATAAGCCGTACAATGACTTGAGAAGGAAATGATTGTGTTGTGTGTCCAACAGCTGAAGGCGCAAGTCTGAGTGGAGGTTAAAAGATGGAGTTTTAAGTTTTTGCTCGGAATGACATTTAAAATTCTGAGAAATCTTATGTGATCGCGCTGTTAGATATAAAGCCATGCGTACTTACATGTAAATATGGGAGACTCTATGAGTTGAACAAGTTTGTCTATCTGGATGAGAAATTCAACATTCACTTCCAGTTGTCCACTGATGGCATGAATGTCAAGGGATATAACTGTTACAATGATAACAACATAAATCATAAAAATATCAGCTTGCATGGCCACACCGGCGCAATACTCACCCTGAACTATAGAATTTACCGACACCAACAAAAAGTACAAAATGTACGGTATGAGTTAGAAGTAGGTCACGCAGTTAAGTTACATTTAAAACTTAAGAGATTAAAACGTCGGTCATAAGATCAAAACCAAAGTAACAAAGTAGCCAAACACAATGCATGCACTAGACAGTCACGGTCAAAGGAACCAGTCAGATCTCAAAGCAAATACATGCCGCCAAGCGCGGGAAACACGTGTGACCTTGTGTCAGTACGTTAAGTTTTAATTCAAATTTGTTGAGAGAGAGTGGCGTAAGATTTTCAGCCAATTACATGGAGTCAGAGTAGGACTTTCAATAATCAAAACCTGTTCTGAGAACCAAGATAAATCGTATAATATCCGGCAAAATTGCGGAAAGGATAGTGGTTGTAAAGGATACAAAATCACGAGAAGATCGCAAGCATGTTTGTAGTTTTGTGTTAACAGGCACAAGGAGACTGTTGCAACGGGATTATGACACCACGATTGATATAAACAGCAAAACAACGAACAGCTATCCTAGAAGAAAAAGCAAAGCAGAAGTAAAAACTAAATTAAGATGAAAAGACACTGTACAACAACAACGGGTTCAAAGTCGTCATTAATTTGGTCAACGCCACTGTAAAATTTTCGTACACCTCATAACTCAATCTCGTTTTCTAGACTGGATAAGAATGTGTTACGTGCTATGTGCAAAACTCTTTTTAAAGTCCCTAGGCCGAACAAAACTCACTTGCCATATCCCTAGGGAGCTACTCGCACCAAATCAGTTCCTGTACTTCGAAACCGCGAGAAATCTATGTCCAAGTATTCGCAGTCGCAGCCGAGAAATCAACTTAAAAGATTTGTTTCATTTTTTACTTGGAAGGTATAACAAAGCACTGAAAAACAAACCCCACAGGCAAACAATGATCTTTGTTCTTCTCGACCCTCAACGTTCTCTGAAGCAACGATGAACAAAACTCGCTGTTTCCCTTGAGGCCAGCCAAGAGACTTGACGCCGAACTGAGGGATTCCCTAAGTTCAAAATCGAAACACATTCTGTATTGACTGTTACTTACAGGCGTAGCCAATTCTCTGAGCTGGTCGCGGAGATCAAACAGTTCACTAGATGTCAGCAAAATCATGTTCAAATATCGCACCATGAGCGATGCAAACAGCAAGTCCTCTTCTTGAACAATTATCTCTGATAATGCTCTGTAAATGTCCTCTGCATTTAACAGAAGACAGAGCTGCCTAAAGAACGATAGAGATAAAAATTGATACAGCAAAGTTCAGTTTTCTCGCAATAGAACGTGCGCTAAAAAAAAGTAACAGGAGTTGCAGGAGGTGCTCTAAATGCAATGTGAAGATTTTCACTACAATGTGAAGACTTTGACTCTGAAGATGACTACCGCACAGGTTGTCGAAACGTCAGTCACTGCCAACAACAACAGTCCTATTCAGGACCACGTTCACCCAGACGATCAAACTCAACCTACTTTTGAAATGAGTCCTGGGTTCAAACCTTTCACAATGTAGTTTCTGCTACAATTTGAGCAAACACTGTGAAAGAAAGCTTTGGCCTCGTTTTTTTCAAGACTTATTCCACTTCCGTTTAGGCTATCAGCTTTTGCTTTTGCCAAAGACAGCAACTTATAGTTTTAGTAGGTTTCGTTTGATAAAGTTAATAGTTGAGGTTACGACAATTTTTTGGATAAACTATTTCTTTAACGTTGAACATATACGTGAAAACGCAGGGCTCGAGTCCCATCCGATAGTCCGCGGCAAGTAGACTTTCTTGCTGGGGGAGTAACTTAATAAGCTTACTTTCCCAACGTGCGACGGTCTAGGCAAGTCATCCCGTAATTAAATCATTAGAGAAATTAAGCATCGCGTTTACGGCAAACGGCAAACGTGAGATTCAAGTTGAGAAATTTTTAAAATGAGTTATGTGCAGATAAAAATAGCTTGAAACAATTCTTACGGATAGAATTGGCGTGAATCTACCGATTTTCGCGTAGCTATAATGAACAGTAAACGACAAGTAGATGAAAAACTTGGCCACGTGGAACAAATTCACGTTTGCCGTTTGCCGTAGCTTGCCGTAAAAGCAATAGACTAACACAAGCAAGAAGTGCCACGGGCAAGCAAGGTCTGAGAGCTTCTTGCCCAAAGTAAAAGCTCGAATTCAAGTTTTTTTCAAGCCCTGAAACATCAAAAACTTTACGCATAAACCTGAGCCATCGAGATGTTTATCTCGGGTTTCCGTCTTCCACAATCAGAAGATTGGCAATGAAATTTCCCGCGCAAACGACGCGCTGCACGCGGCCAACACCGCGGGAAACTAATTTGCGTGTAATCGCTTTTTTTCTACAGTGTAGGAATTTGCTTTTCCCAAGCGTGTGTGTGACCACAACGACTGTAAAGTTATTGTGGTCTATCAAAGTGAGGTCATGCTTTAGCCTAAATTGATGAAATACAGCGGCATTGTTAGCTTCAGATTTAAAATATATACACCTTATTCGATGGTTTAGCATGTAGAAAAATACGAGCAATGAGCAAAATGTCCGCTCGTATTATATGCTAAACCATCGAATAAGAGGTTTATTATTCCACTACAAAAAAAAAATTATCTGGCAATTGGCTTCTATTTTTTGGTATGAGTATTCAGAGACATCCTGATTCTGTCTGTGAGAATGACGTTAATAATTAGCATAATGTTCGCGCGTATTATATGCCAAACCATTGAATGAGAGGTTAATTATTTTACTGCAAAAGAAAAATGGTATTTTGGCTTCTATTTTCTAATGAGAGTATCCAAAACATCCTGATTCTGTCAGCCACAGTTGCTCCTTTTGCATCCGCCGGTATTCGCCCTGTTGTAAACCGGTTAAACCAGGACACTACGGTGTATTACGGCCTCGTATTTTGCTTGTTCTCTTGACCTTATATGGTAAAATGACATAATAGTGGAATAATAAACTGATTTAATGCACTTAATGCATTTTGAGGGTTGTAGAAATATTAATTGTACACTCAATTGAAGCAGGTATAACTTACCTCAAAATAAAAGAGCCTCTTTCTTCCAGCAGTTTTCTATCTGTCCTAAACAACTGCATGACATTGTGCATGAATTTGTGAAAGTACGTATTGAGCTGCCTGTGAGGGGCAGATGCCTGATCTGATGAGCTGCTGACCGGGGAACCAGCTTCAGACATGCTTTGTGTTGAACTATTCCTTGGAGGTCCAGCTGGGGAGGCAGAAATTTCTGCAAGTGCTTCCAAATCAAGAACAACAACCTGCAAGAAAAGAACTTTATAGTTCGTTTGTTTGTTTTTTTTTTTCACACTGTATAAGTGTGGAGCTAAAGGGTGAACATGGCAAAGGTCATAGTGGGTTTAACGTGATACATATTTTTGTGAAATTATTTGTATTTTATTTATTTTTTCCATTTATTTTATATTACAGGCCATTATTTTATAATATATACCCCCCCCCCTCCCCACCCATATATTACAGATTTGAAGATCTCATTCACAAGATTTAAGAATCAGACTGCAAGAAAAAATGGAGAAGGGCAAGACATAGAAACTAATTACGTCACCTTTGCTTAAATTACAGTTTTATTTCGAATAAAAGAGAAAAAAAGAGAAGCATATAAAGTATGAAATATAAAAGAGAGGAAACAGGAGAGAAACACATAAATATAGAACATACAGGGGTCGGTGTGATACATATACACATGTACTAATATGCCTAATATAGAACAACATTAGTTGTCAGAAAATAAATGCAATGTTCACATCCTCATTTTGATGAAATCCTTCAGATTTATTACACCAGGGCAGATTTGTTTCAATCTTCTGCATTGTGCTCACATGCATGACACCTGGCTAGAGGTTCCTTATATCAAGTTCTATTCTAAACAAATTTAACTTAACTGTAACTCAAGAGGGAGGGTCTCTGTACTTCATGGTTGCACTGTACATACCTCATCTGAGGGATCTGATAAAGTATCCAACAGTTTAGGGAAAAGCTGATCAATTTGACCAAAGATCTGTAAATATAAAAAAAACCTACCTCTTTTTTTTTGTTACAAATATAATTATAAAGTATTTTGTCAATGCTGATAAAGAAAGTAATAACTTAAGGTAATGAATAAAAAGGATGAAAACCTCAAAAATACGAAAATATCACTTTTGGCTTATTTGTCATCACTTCTGCATACCAGACCAAACATTTTAATAACAATCACATGATTCAAAGAGTTTAAAGTAACTATGATTATACACCTTATTCCAAAATTGTGACAACACTACTTTTCTTTTACATTTTTATGCTTATGTTTATCATCCCTCTTTGCCTCGATTCAGCTGGAGAATTCTCAAAAAAGAAATTTTACCTTGAAGCAAGGCATGGGAGGGCCAGTTATCATAAAGACAAAAGAAAAACAAAAGTTGATGCCAATTAAGAATAAGGTGTAAAACTACCATTGAACTGAATCAAATCCCATGAAAATTTGAGAGTTGGATCAGTACCAAGTCTAACTAACCTTATTAGGTGTCTTTACATGCAGAAGCAACACCCATCGCAACACAGCTATTCTGGTCTGAATTGACTTGTGAGTCATATAAAGAGTTAGTACATCTACCACAGGACCAACGTCAAGCTGGGTTTGAGGCTCAACAACAGCGTTATCACAATCCATGGCTACACTGTCACTGTCAAAGTCTTTGTCATCATCCTCAGTGATCAGTCGCATTAGACTTTGATTGACAGCTTTGGCTACTTCTTTGATATTTAAACTAAGTCAAGGTTGATTAACAGAATTCTAACAGAATTTTTCACAATGCTGTTTAACCCTTTAAGAGAGTGTCTCTGTAAGAGCGGTCCGGTCGATTTTGCTTGATACACAGATTACGCTCATTTCTTGTGTGTTGTAAGACATTCATGTACCTATACTAAAACCACAATCCGTTTGATCGGATCTCTTTATTTTTCAGAGTTTTACGGAAATTAAATTTCACTCGAGCGAAGGCCTGTCGGGACACTTTTCAAGACATTAATTTGAGGCAACTTTGGCGGACAATTTACAACAAACTACGGGACTCCGCAAAAAACAAATACCACAGCCATGTATATTAACTCTATCTTATCCATCGAGGCGACTTTCGTGAACATCACGTTTCAATCAAGCAAACAGGAAGACTTGAACGACACCTTATCTGTTTGCTTAAGTCACACACCCGAAAACCGATCAAATTCAAGGTACATTTTTGAAAAAGTGAGACGTTCTTAACTGATCCAACTAATATAGCTAGGACGTAGGTGCCATAGAAAAGGTAACTACAGAAAAAAACTTTGCGGCCCGACCTTTACTAAAGCTTTATAACTCCGTGAACTTACCTAATTTTCGGCAATCTCCAAGTTTTGCCGCCATTTTGAGGGACTTGTCAACATGAAGCGTAGCAGATATAAATCGAGCAGGTAGACCTAAAACCGTCAGAAATACATACGAAAGCATTCAAATGAACTTCACTTTCAATTCAAAGGGCAAAATTTGAAATTGTTCGTTAAACCTACCATTCCTACATCCCCATGCGACCGTTTCTTCCAACAATTCAAACACTACAACTAGTGTTCGAATTTCCCTCGTCGATTCCACCGTAAGAAATAACCTGTACCACCCAAGCTTCGACTCGAATGTGAAGTACGAATCAAACAACATAACTGCTTCATCTTCGCGGCCATATCACGCTGGTATTTTGATTTTCTGATCGACAAGAACGGTGATCAGAAAGTGATCGCCATGTTTACCTCATAAACGTGACCGCTGACCAGCCGCTGAGTGAAAACAGTACGGCGCGGGGGACCCGGCGCGGGGTGGTGTGGGTGGCGGACTTATCGTCATAAGATATTCGAATACATGCTAAAAAAGCTTTAGCACTCTTAGTTTAAACAGTGAAGGCATGCTTCGTGGTACAGACAACTTTTAGTTTATTCTCGTAACTTTTTCCTTTAAATTAGAACTGGTATTAATTAATAGAGTTATTTAAATATTTTTAACCGAGGTGCCCATATGACCTTTTTGCTTGTCCTCAGTGGTATAAAATAAGGTGTCTTTTCTTCCAGAACCTTTTATTTATGCGTTATTACACGGAATGAACACTATACTTAGAAGGTTTGTTCTAAATCATTTTTGCTGTTCCCAAGAATGTATGCAAAATCATTGCTTTATACAAAGCTGAT
>OZ037776.1:2406335-2568835 GCA_964035525.1 Porites cylindrica
GGTTCTACGGATTCCCCAACCATCCGGGTGGTGTCGCCAATTTATAGCGCCAGAACAATGGAAAAGGTGTCAGCCAATGAGAAAAGGCATGACATCATCGCTAAAATAGTGAGGCGAAGAGTAGCGTAATAGTCTCGCGCGCGTGCCTCACACGCCCGTATCTTTAGCGTCGGGCTCGCCAGTCTCGCTCTCCGTTTTCAGCCTCGCTTGGCTGTTGACGCGTACTTGAATACGCAAAAATACGGACTGTTTTGCAATCTAGCATTTTAATTGCTTTTGTACAATTCATTTTTGTCGATTTCTGGCAAAGAAAAAGTTATGTTTAGGACAGCTTCGTGAGCACGTTAAAACGAAAAGAAATTCTTTAATTCATTTATATCGGTCATATGAACATGATAACTTAAACAAGGGTCAGGTTGACGCCTTTTGCAAGTTCACCCAAGGGCAATCCGCGTCTCACAAATCTTGTCCAATTTTGATTTATTTTGTCTATACACCGATTATTTGGCGGTTTCGTTTTAGTTCGCAACTCAAGCGATTATTTGGATATTTACTGACTGGCATGGGAACATGAAATAACTTCACTCCACTGCACAGTTTTGTGTGGTTCCATTTCCTGTTGTTTAAAATGAATGTGAGGTGGCTTGTCTTTGGCAGTATCTCCAATTAACTCTGAAGCATTTTCAGCATTATTTTTCATTCAGCCAGTGTTTTCTGATAGGCGAAGACTCCCTTGCACTTGGAAACAGTTTTGAAGCCTGCCATCATGTAGATCGAAACCATTCTTTACATCGCCTGATCACCATTTGCTCGCTCTAAACTGTGCTCCGTTTCTGTATCTGGCCCCAAGGACAACCAGCTGAAAACTTCTTTAAGGACCAGTAGTTCCACTGTCATTACCACGAGTAGGGGTCAATGTGTTTAAATCCTCCATCATCTCGATCACCTTTACGGTTAAATCTTTCCTGAAGTACACCGGCTGCTTCGGTTTGCACCGGCCCCTTCCCTGGATAAACCAGAAATCGTGTCAGCACTGTCATGAAAGGCTGCACTTTGCCGGCTACATACTTACATGAACACATGAAGATCTCATAATCATCATTTTTCCGAGCGAAGCGAGGCGCCAAGTGCCTCGCGCGAGGGGAACGCGCGAGGATCGTAAGCAGAGTGCGATTTGGCTTTGGTCATAAATCTTTCTATCGGTTCGGTGTCCGTAGTTGCCTAACAACAAAGTCGCGACGGCGTCCCAATTGACCCCAGCAGCGTGAAGTCATCGTATTAAAGCAGAGTGTGATTTAGCCTGCGAAGCGCAGACGTATTTCTTCCGGTCGTCGCTTCTGGAGAGAAGCGACGACCGGAAATACGTCTGTGCTTTGCAGGCTAAGTGTGATTTGTTAGAACCGGTTTGCTATCGATGACAAACACCTTGATTATTGTCCGTGAAAAAATGCTTACAATCGTTGTATCACGACCACCCAAACTATAAACAAAAGAGAAGAACAGACGCAATAAAGGTGAAACATTGAGGCAATTTGGGCCAGTATTTTCAAAAAATAGCGAAAATCAAGATACACTGAGCAATTTTTAGTGCGTCTCACTTCGCAGACAAGGTTGCTTTTGAATGTGTCGCGCGATGTTTCTCTAAACTACGTTTCAGTTTGGCTTTTTAATTACCGTCGAAACCTTTTCTTTTTCCCCTGAAATCTCCACTGGAATTCGTTTTACACTGTGGAAAACCCAAATTTATTAGTTTGCTGGCTTCCCCGCCGATATATAGATCAAAGTGTGCAAAGTTTCAGCTTTGTACTACGGATCGAAGTATAATAAAATCATGAAGCGACGCACTGACATATTTGTGCTTTAAATTTTTTTTTTCTAAATCCGGACCCCGAAATAATGCTTTTCAATACACGTTTAAAAATAACACCATACGATTCGCATAAAAGAAGAAGAAGAAAAGAAAGAACAACGTATGGACCTCCACGACGATATTCGCTGTAGGTCAGCCATCCAGTTCTTAACCCCGACCGACAGGGCTTAACCCAGAGTGCCCCTACCAAACCGAGTTTCGTGAGGGTTATTGCTAGTATTTCTAGTATAAGCGATAATTGTGAGCGAGAAGGCTTATAAATTATTAACTTGTCTGAGTCATTGGTTCGCTCGGTTTTGAAGTTTTTAAGAACTCGACAGTCAGAGGCGATCCCTAACTCCACCTCCCTGCAAATAGTGTGCCATATTCATGACATTAAGTCGTGAAGACGCTCCTATTGCTTTGCTTTGAAGTTTTGAACCTGAAACTATCCGAGTGTCAAAGTCATTAATAAAGCATTGAGAGAAATAGTTGACGATCTGAAGATGCGACTCGTATATTCCCTGAAGTTTGACAGGAGCCGATTCCTGCGATTGATAACGAAGCTGAATGTCACGTGACAGACATACGAAATTTAACGTGCCCTTATTTGGAGGTAACCAGAACTGATCGATCAGAAAAGGTGATGCTTGCGACGTATAAAAATACGGAAATTATAAAAGAAAAAGCGTCCTTTGTTGTTGTATTACACGTAATAAATCAACACGAGCTTGCAAGAACTTTTTTTAAAACTGAGTTTAATTTAGGTTAAAGCAAGCTTCAGCATGCGTGTTTTGAAAGACAGATGACGTGATGTCAGAGATAGAACTGGCCTTCATCCAGGTTGATTTTACAGATTAACCTTGCCTCGGGGCAAAATCCATTAGCATTCGAAACATGACCCCTAACTTTGTTTCATGCATCACGTTGTCTTATTTGACTCTGAGGCAAAAGTTCAAATATTAAAGACTATGAAGTTTTCTGCAGTTGCGTCCAATAGGCGGTCATCATTTTTGCGGAGGTGTTTGGAAAAAGAACAAACAGACACGTGGGAGTTTATTGTGGTCACGCAATAGTGAGTGGGATCAAACATAGCGTGGACAGAATACGAAATAAGGTGCCTTGTGCTACAGCGAAAAGCGCCGCGTATGCGTACACGACACACAGGTGATACCTATTGTAGGTCAAAACGATTTTCCTTGAATTGGACAACAACATGGCCAATTGTTTGCAGGTAGACGATGGAAGCGAGGCGATCCCCATGGCTAGTTGGGAAGCTGAGGCCATTCACGACTACGGCAAAGCGTACGCACGTAAATATTCCGATTTTAGAGACGATCAAGCGACGGTTTGGACGAGCATGTACGAGAAAAATCTCGGTCGGAAAGTCAGTAGACTACCTCCATGGGAAGTTTCTCAAACCGGGCGAAAAGAGAGCTCGGAAAGACACTTTGGTGACCCGGACAAGAGGGATTTTGCTTCGATCCATTTAGAAAGGGCCGCTCACTCCGGTGTGCTCGGACAGAAAAAACGCATCCCTCGTGCGAAGAAAAAAGAGAAAAAATCGAGGAATGGTTCGGATTCAAGCAAAGATAGAGAAGTGGAGCAGAAAATCGAGGATGGAAAGGCGGGGACATCATCTTTGGGAGAACAGGATGATGCAATGAAAGCACAATAAGCCGGTGGACATCATTCAAACAGTTATTTTTAATAATTCCTGCTTGCTTTCTTGCTGCCAGTGCGGAAATCAAGGCTGCAGCATTTGAATTTTTAATGAAACTGTTTCAAGTCTTTTCAGAGGAGTTTCCTCTGAAGTGATAAACTAATTGTATATAAATGTTGCGTTTTTATCCCAGGTTCGAGACGCAAACAAACGAGAATATTGTCCCGGGATACTGGCGTTTTAGTTGAGAGAAAATGACAGTCAATGCGACTCTTCTTTGTGCGAAATAAAATAGGTGCAGTTCTGTTAGTGAAATCTAGTTCATTCATTTTATGGTGCTCTGATTTCTAAATCTACAATAAAATTTTACTCCATGGTGCAAAAACCTAAAAGTGTATTTTAACGTCAATTCAAAGAGTTTAACTTCACGCTTAATGATCAATTTTGCCGGCCCTATTGATTTTAACCACGACGCTATGAACTGAAGAGACAGTCGATTTCAAAAAGACAAAGGTCTTCCAATGAACTAAGTAAACACTTTTAAAATAGTTTATTTTCCGTAAAGTACGCTTATAAAGCTAAAATTTGCATTGCCATCTCCTAAAGTGTTTTTACAGTGCCTTCTATTTATATACAGATGCGTGACTTTTGAATTCGCACGTTTGATTACAACAATATTGATGTGACGTTCAAAACTTCAAGCATATGGTTCAGTAATGAGGCCAGGGAGATAATTCAATTTTCAGCACAGCACACAGAAGATGAAAAACATCCGTGATGAACTTTATCAGTGCGATAAGAAAACCTGATTACATTTCTTCGGTGAGTTAGGTCAGTTGTGGGCTTGGTAAATGCGTGTACCTTAGTGCCAACCGTTTTTCGATGGCATGGGGAAAGGGAATTCAAGTGCCATTTCCATTTTTCGCTTTCGCATGACATTGAAAAACAGATTTGAATTTTGCTTTTTGTTTTTCGTTTTCGACTAACTTTGAAAAACGGTTTTGAACTTCGTATTTCGTTTCCGCATCTCTTTAAAAAACGGATATGAATTTCAGTTTTCGTTTTTCGTTTTCGCATCACTTTGAAAAACGGATATGAATTTCGTTTTTCCTTTTTCGTTTTCGCATTACTTTGAAAAACGGATTTGATTTTCGTTTCTCGTTTTCTTATCACTTTGAAAAACAGATCTGAATTTCGTTTGTCATTTTTGCACAATCATTTGAAGCCCACAAATGCGTGTACCTTAGTGCCAACCGTTTTTCGATGGCATGGGAAAATGGAATTCAAATGCCATTTCCATTTTTCGTTTTCGCATGACATTGAAAAACAGATTTGAATTTTGCTTTTTGTTTTTCGTTTTCGCATCACTTTGAAAAACGGATAATAAGGTGGCTGAACACAGTTTTGGTAGTTTGTGAGTATATGTCATTTGCCAAACCATGGCAAGAGAACCATTTATACGAGCATATAAGGAGTGTCTTAGCTAAGTCCCGTTTTATTTACGTCTCGAACACATTTTTTGTGCCACTTATAGGAGAAGTTAACTAGACGCGTCTTATTTTTCCCCGTTCAAGTGGCCCAATTGTTTAATAACTTATGATGTAGTAATTTGTTGTATCCTGGAAATGACGACAAGAAAGACACTTTCCGAGGGGGTGTGGGCTTCAAATGATTGTGCAAAAATGACAAACGAAATTCAGATCTGTTTTTCAAAGTGATAAGAAAACGAGAAACGAAATTCAAATCCGTTTTTCATAGTAACGCGAAAACGAAAAAGGAAAAACGAAATTCATATCCGTTTTTCAAAGTGATGCGAAAACGAAAAACGAAAACTGAAATTCATATCCGTTTTTCAAAGAGATGCGAAAACGAAATACGAAGCTCAAAACCGTTTTTCAAAGTTAGTCGAAAACGAAAAACAAAAAGCAAAATTCAAATCTGTTTTTCAATGTCATGCGAAAACGAAAAATGGAAATGACACTTGAATTCCCTTTCCCCATGCCATCGAAAAACGGTTGGCACTAAGGTACACGCATTTTGGTAAACTCTATCACGATCGATCATTCGGTAAAAGGAAGACGAAAATAGACAGGACGCGACTTGCCACTAGAAATCAACCTCATTTTCTGATAACTGTTCTAATAAAATCACTAAAATATTGCCTGCACTTAATGTATTCATGATTGTTATGATCGCTAATCGCTGCTTGACGTCAAAACATGTTTTGAGCATTTTTGATGAACGACCGAAGGAAAGAAAAATTTTAAACTGCTGTCGACAAGTTAATAAACGTTCATTTATATTATGAATGCTTTTAATTATTATTTTGTCATAAGTTTTATTTATTAGTATTTTTTTGAAAATAATTATGGTTAATTTGCATGCGCTGCTTGCCTGTTCTATTTTCTTATTTTATGTTAATCTAAGTGAATGGATTATTTCAGTAATTGATTTTGCGAGACTGACAAATCAGACCCTGATCGAAATGCTTGACGTCCGCCTCGACCTCCTCTCTTAAACGTTCGTAAGCGCTCGGAAATTTTCAGGAGCTGCCTGGACATGAAAAAGTTATAAATCAGTGCCTTGGAGGGTGTTAAAAATAGATCGAAGAGAACGGAATCTTCCTCAGGCAATCACAAAATTCTTTCTGAAACTAACAACGACTAACAACAGGGCCGTTTATACGAGGGAAAATAAGCTGCGGCTTACTCTGGCCATGGCTTACATAATTAAACGCGAAAGGAACCATTTATACAAGTCCCGGGATACAAGTACGGCTTTCATAAGACCCAAAGCCCGGGGGGAGGACTCCACATATGAAAGGGGTGGGGATACTCGTCGTCTCGCTTAGGGGTGTAAACTTCGGATTTTGGTCTCGCTTAGGGTGTTTTGGGCAAAACGCCGGCTGCACACGAAAGAATATAAAAATCTATATTTGATATGTATATTTTTTGGTCTCTTTTAGGGGTCAAAAAAGCTTGGGCCACGCCCAGATCGGTCTCCTTTAGGGGTTTAATTCAAAATTTCCGACGAGCGTCCCCACCCCTTTCATATGCGGAATCCACCCCCTGGGACCCAAAGTCACACACTGCTCATGTAAATGGTTCACACGGCGCTTAGTCCGCGACCAGACCGGTTCAATAATGTTTTAGTTTGTTTTGGTTCCTCGCGTAATTTGCAACAATAGACGAGCCCGCAAAAATCGAAACAATTGGTATTGGTCTGGAAAATCGCCATATTTTACACTATCTTTTTCGTTTCAAATTAACATTTCGGTCAAGATTACTGTGTGGGGATGTTGCGATACTTCTGTTTGCGGAAACCTCGACGAAAAGTTCGTCAGTGATCAATCGAGTGGTTTGAAAGAGATGTTCCGGCGATGGATGAGGTGGGGTTTAGACGAAATTTCCGGCTCTCTTGTGCAGCTCTTGTGCTGCAGGTCATTTTCCCGCCACTGCAGCGCGAGTCTCTCGGCCGTGAAGGTCTGGGATATAATTGAAAACAGAGCATGCGCAACATTCTTTCACGGCCTCAGCATTAAAGCCGCAGACAACGTTTGAGTGCATTTCACGTCCAAGGTAAGCCGCGGCTTGGATAAGCCCAGCCCAAAACTCCGCGGCCAGGATAAGCCGCGGTTTGAGCTGGCCACGGGTTGAATAAGCCGTGAACGTAGATTTTTTACCATTTATACGGGTGGTTCGTATCTTATTTAATTAGCCGCGGTCAGAGTAAGCCGCAGCTTATTTTCTCTCGTATAAACGGCCTTATTAATAACTCGATGAAAACTCCCCTCATCTCGCCAACGATGATCGTTTTACTTATAACAGCAAGTAACTGAGCACCGGGAATGTCCCCTGACAAAAATGATCATCAAAATGAACCGAAGCCTGAAAAAAAAATGGGAATTGATAAAGGAGGGCTCGGTCATGCAGACCCTGAGATGAGGGGGGGGGGGCAGTCTCCAAAAAATTTTTTTTCGGCCCTTCAGGTTTTAATTTGGCCTACAAATAAGGGGGGGGCCGGGCACCTTCCCTGTATCCGCCACTGAACGATTCTCAGGCTTCAAGACCGGCAAGGGAACCACTTGGTGAACGAGCAAAAACATAGTCAAAGAATCAGACTGATAGAAGGAACAGAAGGTGGAACACGAAACGCGTCCCGATATGCTAGCTTAATAAAGACGTTAAAAACGTTGTTGCCTTAACTTGGGTGAACAGAAAATGAGCTGCCGATTGGACAACTGAAGAATCTTTTTTCTAGTATCTTGGGGGTTAGTTTGGCGGCAAAAAGAAGGTTTCGTGCTTTAACTTTATGACAGTTCAGTTGGCGAGATAGGATAAAGCCTCTGTTGGTTGCTAAAACAAATAAGTGGCGCGCACTGACAATATCCATTTTTCAAGGTCAAGGAGAAATCTCTCTTTATTTGTGATGTAATGAAACAAATTTATTAAATAAAGTTGACCAGTGATCATATTGAATTTAGAGCATATTACACGGTGGCGCGAAAATATGAATTTTATTTTCGAGAGGCAAAACAATATTTTACGAACGATCGCAGCGAGTGAGTAAAATATTGTTTTTGCAACGAGAAAATAAAATTCATATCTTCAAGCCGCCGTGTAATGTTCTTTTTGTTATATAGACAAAAAGACATCGATAAAATAATAGATTTTTCGTTATTCGCCAAAAAGTAATTGTGACGGCTCAGATTTACAGTACAGCAATATAAGACATTGGTTACAATAATCTTGAGAAATAACACTGAGCTGAATAGGGCTCTACAATGACAAAATATAAGCAAAACTTTGAAAAACGTGTAAGTAAAATTCAAAAGACGCAAGACGCGTACAAATTTCGAAGGAAAATTACCGAAATTACGTTATCGATAAACTCACGTGTGAGATTATGGAAAATAAACCACTCGGGTCCCTGATGTAGTTTTTATGAATTTTACGAGTGGTATATTTTCCAGTAAAACACTCGTGTCTATATAATAAATACCAGTATAAATATGAGGATACGGAGGTGCTATGTTTGAACTAGCAGCTCAGGAACACAAGCTGAAAGTTTTGTGTACCAATAACTGTCTACAGGACGATATATATATCAATTTTAAATTTGGACTGTGATTGTCATCGGCAAAGCTATAGCGGGTATTAAAAACTGCCTAGAAAATATCAACCAAGGTTAAGACAGTTTTTGGGTACTTTACTCTATACATCATCAAATGACATACCTTGAAATTTTGAATATCCTGAGAAACATTTCTTGAGTTCAGAGGGTCGTGGGTTCGAAACCCATCTGGGGCTCAGATTTCTCCTGTGTCCTGCTTTGGTCGATTCTTTAAATTTTCCTTTATTACCGGGGCCCAGCCGAAGGCTGGAACCGGTCTTAAAATGCAGACCGTCCGTTTTTTCAACGTTACATTGTTAGGGATATATCGCTGACTGAGATATATCGCTGGCTCATTGAAATCTTATCCGCCATTTTGAAAAGAAGAGGCATGGAGGACAGTCAAGAGAAAGATTATAGCTTTTTTGGGGAACGACACGTTCCCCCAACCCAACTAGTTTATGAGCGAAAATTTAACAGTGAATATTTGGAGAGACAAATTTACGAGCGATCACTTCTGAGACTGAACCTTCCATCGTGAAACTTATCGAGAAATTGAGTGAACCTTCCATCGTGAAATTTATCGAGAATCAAAGCGAACACTTATCAAAATTTGTCTTCAAAAAGATTTCAATGATTGACATACCGAAGACTTCAAAGCTCCATCGCTATGTTAATAAGGTGAGAAAACTTTATCATGCACGATATAAATGTAATAACAAACGCGATCCAAAGATAATTAACTTAAATAAAATGGCTATACCCAAGAAAGCTTATTTGTTGTCTTTCTTTAGCAGGCATTATCACAGGATAATGAAACTAAAAATAATGTAAAGCACGTCGATCTTTATCATTGTTTTCTTGCAATTGTGTGAGTCATATGACCAATTATGTGAATTTAAAGTAAAGATGTTGAGAAGAATCCAGGACCTACTCAATACAACACTGATCATCATGAAGTAATAATTAGACCTTCTATGCAAAATCACAGGTTGAGGTCACACTAGAGACTTTACTATGGTAAAAAGGGCTTTACTATGGTAAGTCTCGCAACGTCTTCTTTACCGTAGTAAACCTGACAGGTCCACTTAAAAAGGCATTTGAAACTTTCCAGGCGTTTTTTCTCGCGTGATCGGTAACGTGAGAGTGAAAAGTAAAACAAATGATGACCTGCTATGAGAGCTGACTAAATTGAAATTACTGAACTGTAACTTCCTGAGCGTGACCCTCACAAGTGTACAAAGATGCTTCAATGTGAGAGAGTATTGTTTTCTGTTGTGAGCATTTTGCTTTTAATTCTGCTGCTCAGACGAGCAAGAAGAATGCGCTCCCTTATTACCTACCTTGGTTTCGAATACGAAGTTAGTGAAGATGTTTTAGTGACAGGTTTATTGATTACTCATCGAAGACGTATTCTTAGAGAAAGAGCGGCATTGCGAAGGCAAGCGTGGGTTTAACCTCGACTCCAGGAATGGTTTGAAGAAATGTACAGAAACAGAAACCTTCAAGCACTGTGGAAAAAGCAATCACCGATGTTCTAAAGCTATTCTGTTATGTGACCCTTTTTGAAACTACTTTCCTCAAAAATCATGACAAACTGTCAACAAAACAAACAAAGTTTAGATAGACTAGAGATATACCCACCTATTTTTTTGGTAACCAGATGGTTATCGGTGATGGGTCATCTTTGTTCTTTCCGCGGTAGTCATGGAAATTAACCAGGGTAGAGTTTACCATTGTAAACTGAAAAATGCCGGTCACACTTACGGCGCCGTTTACTATGGTAAACTTGAGTTTACTATAGTAAACTTTCTCTAGTGTGACCTCAACCATGCAGTTGAACTCTCCTATTTCCTCTGAGAATTTGATGCAGTCAAGATTAGGTGCACTTTGTTTACAATCAATAGATGTTGGCGGTGCAGGTGATTGTTTCTTTAGATCTGTATCACATCAATTATATGGCAAAAGCAACCATCACATGCATATACGTACTGCTGGGGTTCAATTTATGAGAGACAATCCTGAGAGATTTATTGAGAGCAATGCCGAAAATTCATGGATAAGATATCTGAATAATATGTGTATTCAAGGTACATGGGCTGATGCACTTATCATTCAAGCAGTTGCAGATATACTACTGTTTAACCAGTTCAGGAAAGAAATACTTCCTCTACAATAATTACTATAGGCCATATTGATGAATGCCACTATGTATCAACCACTGCCTTACAATCAAGTGCCTCCATTTCAATGTGCAATGAATTAACAAATGATACTCAGTCATCAATAAATAAGCATTTTATTATGTCTGTATATAACACTGGATGACATTTTTTACAGTGCAAGACAACAATCCATGACCACAAAGATCTATTTCAAAAATGTCTTATGTCTGTTATCATTTCAAATTCACAGTGTTTTCGCAAAAAATAGATAAATGTGATTAATAAATCTCAATGATAAACCTGATGATAACGTACTTGAGAAAATGTGAAATTGTGATAATTCTGTAACAAACTTCTTTGCAAACTTTGTCATTACCATTCAACCCAAAACTGTCAGTGATTTTTGCTTTTTCACTCAAACTTAAAAACATGTTGGGAATGGGATATTTGCTTGCAACACACTGTTGTCCCGATAAACTCGCGCTAAACGGTCCTAAATCACTCACTCACGATGTAAGGTTTTAAACATATATTCTTCACTCACAGCATCCCCGGTTTTATTACAACACAACTCCTGATAATTTTTCAACGAAAGATAAAGCGATTCGTTTTATGTTTCCTTTGATTTGGCAGATTCGATGCCTATCTCTTTCCGGTCACTTAACAATCAAATTCTATATGCGATATGAGGTTTGATTACATATGTAAACACGCGATTTACGACACCCTCCCCCCATTTGCTTCGAGAGAGCAAATGTCCAGAACTTAATCAACAGATAGAAAATCAGTCGTTGAATTTAAGAGTCTCGAACTGCAGTCTGTTGACCAAGCAGCATCATAACATAACAAATATTAGAGTTTTAAAATCAATGTGCCATCTGGCATGAAATGCTCAAAAATATAAAAGTTCACTCGTAATGTTCATAGTTCTTGGGGTTCTTAAATTTATGCATTGTTCAGTTCATTGTTCGTCCTCGTTCATATCCTGGATACGAACTCTGGCTGCTGCTGCGGCATCCCTTTGCGGCCTGTAGATTGGCGCCATTGGATTCAGCGGCTCCGGTGGGTTCTGCATCGGCATGTCACAACTCAGCTCTAGAGGGTACAGATGCTGTATTGGGCGCTCCAGGCGTGACTTTCCAGTTTTCAGCTTTGCCCCACGAATCACGCCATCACGGCCGGTGATTAGGTCTTCTACGACTCCCAACTTCCACTGTGCTCGATTCTTCTCTTCTGATTTGATGATGACGACTTCTCCCTTGGATGGATAGGTCGTGTCTCCCTTGTGCTTCAGCCGGTGTCTCTCTCTCAGTCCGCGGAGGTACTCTCTTGTCCAGCGTGACCATAGTGTATCCTTGCACTTCCTCAAATATTTAGCTCTCTTCCGCAGGTCGTGTTCCTGGACGTGATGAGGTTCTAACTCTGGAAGCATGTTCGGTTGACCATAAAGGAAGGTGCTCGGGGTCAGGATGGGTAGCTGAATGTCTTCCTCTAGGTAGCTCAACGGTCGGTTGTTGAGTGTCACCTCGACGTCAAGCAGGACGTCTTGTAGCTCGTCCCAGGTGAGCGTTCCGTTTCCCACTGTCTTGTAGAAAACTCGCTTCACGAGTCCCACCAGTCTCTCAAATTGTCCACCCCACCAGGGTGCTCTGGACAAGTTGAATTGCCACTTCACGTTTATCTTGGCAAGGAAGTCGTGTAGACGTTCATCCTTCATCACCTTGTTCAGCCATTTTGCTGCTCCCACAAATGTTTTCCCGTTGTCGGAGTATATCTTCTCCGGGCGACCTTTCCTGGCGATGAGACGCTTGAGAGTTCCGATAAACTCTTCCGTCTCCAAGGTTTTGGTCGGCTCGAGGTACACGGCGCGGGTCAGGCTGCAAGCGTACAGAACGATGTACGCCTTGCCCTCTCTGTTCTTGCTTATACGATACTTAATGGGTCCCGCGTAATCCACTCCAACAACTTGAAAGGGTGAAGAACCTTCTGTCCGATCCTTTGGCAGGTCGCCTTGGGGTGGGGACGAGAACGCTTGGGCTTGAAACCGCCGACAGCCGTGGCAACTCTTCACGATTCCTTTTGTCAATCTTCTAAGGCGCGGAACCCAGTACAGCTCTCGTACCTTTGCCATGGTACTGACGACTCCCCCGTGGAGCGTCCCAAGGTGTACTTGTGTTACGAGCTTCTCTGTGAAGCGCTGACTCTCGGGCAAATACACCGGATAATGCCCTTGTATTCGGCCTCGACATTCTAACACGCCGTCTTGGTTAGGTTGCAGATTCAGTTGCAACCGATCTTCTTCGTAATGCTTGTCTGCTGTGGCTCTGGTCTGGACTCTTTTCACCCAGAAGATTGTCGCTTTGTTAGTTTCTTCAGTTGTCAGCGGTCCTTCGTGTCTTTGTATCTTCTCTGAACGAGCGTTGTGAACGAACCGCATTATCCACGCACAGATTCTCATTGTCCTCCAGTAGGTAAACTTCTCAAGAAGGTTGTCTAGCTCATCTGTAGTCGCTATCGCCACAGCAAAAACATCTCTTGTTGCTTTCACTTCTGCCATTGATTCCTCTGATGCCTTAGTCACAATGTCTGGAGGCCAGATCGCTTTGTTCTTCAACCACTTCGGCCCGTTGCTCCAAGAGGGATGGTTTTTCACTTCTCCACCACGGCTTCCAAGGTCAGCAGGGTTCTCCAAGGTCCCTACGTGCCGCCAAGTCACGCCTGAATGTGCTTGTATTTTCTCGACTCTGTTACTCACAAACTGCTTATATGTGCCTGGGGATCTGATCCAGTGCAGGGCAACGGTGCTATCGAGCCAGCAGTACTTTTCGGTTAGGGGAAATCCGTCCAGGGCGGAGGCCACGTTTACCAAGAGATTCACTGCCATATGTCCGGACACCAACTCTAGCCGAGGGATCGTCAGTCCCCTTTTGGAGAGTCTCGCTCTCGCTGCCACGAGCCCTTGATTTGAGCCCGACTCTTGATTGACTACAGCATACACAGCCGCGGCCACGCCCTTCCCACTGGCATCACCAAATGCGTGCAACTCTATTGACTGAATGTCCTCTTGATGGGCTGCTAAAGATCTCGGAACTGTAAGCTGCTCGGGAAGTCGCTTCTCCCATCGTATCCAACTCTGCATCATATCGCCTGGTAGCTTTGAATCCCAGTTTAGCTTGGCATCACACACGTCACGGTAGAGGAGCTTACCGCCTAATGAGATAGGAGAGGCCAATCCCAGTGGGTCATAGATCCGTGCCACTTTGCTTAAGATTCCCCGCTTGCTGGGATCAGCTTTTTCTTGTGGAAAACTTACTCCGATGGTATCGTTTGCTTTGTCCCATGGCAAACCAAGCAGGGTAGCTCCTTCTCTTCTGGGGACGTTTAACTGCTCCTTTGCATACGTTTCTTCCTCAATCGAGACTGGTTCAGAAGCGGCTGGTTCAGAGGCGGCCGATTCCAACTCTCTCACATTCGAATGCCATTTATGCAACTCGAAGGTGCCCTTGGCGAATACTTCCTGAGAAGCTGATTTGATTTCCTTTGCCTTTTCACAGGTAGGGCCACCACTGATGAGGTCGTCGACGTATAAGCTGCGTTCTATCTCGCTGACAATGTCCGGGTGGTCTTGTCTGCAACTCTCCAACAGGTGCTGGATCACGCCTCCCAGGAGGAATGGCGATGATGTGAGACCGAAGAGGGCTCTTGTAAACCTCAACGTCTCCACTGTTTGACTACTTGGGTCCCTTAACCAATGAAATCGCAGCGCATCACGGTCTGGCTCCTTGATTCGTACTTGAAGGAAAGCTTGCTTAATGTCTCCTGCGACTGCTATTGGATGAAATCGAGAACGAACTAGGACACTCCAGAGTTTGTTTTGAAGAGGTGGTCCAGGATTCAGACACTCATTTAACGAGGGTGCACCAGAGTAGGCCCGTGCTGACGCGTCATAGACCACTCGAAGCTTAGTGGTTTCTGCTGTGTCGCGTACCACTGCCTTGTGAGGAATGTAGAATTCGTGCTGCCCAGTTGCGGGTGTGCTAACTCTCTCGACTATCCCGGTCTTGATTTGGTCTTGGATTACTTGATCGTAACGTTCTATCATTCCTTGGCCACGCAGCTTCTTTACGAGGCCTGTTAATCTGCGAAGACTTCCTGCTTCGTTGGTTGGTAAAGGTGCGTGGTTCCCTTTCCATGGTAGGCTAGTTTCGTACCAACCCTCATCATCTCGTCTTAGTTGCTCTTTGAACTCTGAATACACCTCGTCTTGGTCACCAGTTGCACAATCTGCCAGTCCAAGCACGTCCAGTCTGCACAAGTTGTCGTAATCTACCGTTGATGTCTGCGTCAGGAACATGGGAGACAGATCCACTTCTTTGCCCGGTGAAATAATGGTCCATCCGAACTTAGTTTTCTCGGCAATAGGCTCGTTTGCGGCTCCAATAAGAGGTGCTGTTACGGTCTTGATCTTAGTATAGTCACACACTCCCAAGATAAGGTGCACCGGAAGGTAATCCTTTGGGTCCATATCGTCCATCTTCACTCCCTTCAAGTGGTCGTACCTTTCCAGGACTTGCTGGTAGCGAGGGTTTTCCAGGGATAAAAGCTGTGCCTTATTCACCTTAGTCACGTCCGTTTCAAGGATGAAATCGCTCTGCAGTGAACTTATTTGCACTTTGAAGATTTCCACCGGCTTAGTGACTACTCCCATCATCATTTCGATCTGTCGTACTTCTCGTTGATGAGGGCGAATCTTTATGTGATCAAGTAACGCTGCTGAAGCGTAGGAACTTCCGGCGCCGGTGTCTAGTAACGCACGACACTTAACTCCCATCACTTCCACTACGACGACTGGATAGATCACAGTTGGTCTTTGCGTTGAAGTCGCTGTCATTAACTGGTTACTGACGCTGTTGCAGATGGACGTGTGATGCCTTCTCTTACAAATCTGGCACATGGAACGGCTTTTGCAATCTTCAGCCCTGTGTTTGCCTCCGGTGCAATTGAAACAAAGGCGTTTGTTGCTAAGCATCCTTTTGCGATCGTCGAGGCTGGCTACCGTTTTGCAGTCGACCGATCTGTGATCTTGGCTTTCGCAATAAACGCATCCCCGATTTTTGCCATCTCTCTGCTGTTGGACTTGGAAATTCTTGTCACGCCAGGGTTTGTCGACACGCCAGGGCTTATCGCTTTGCTTGGATTGGATCGGGTTTCTTTCTGTCCATTTTCGAAGCTCATCCACTAACCTTGGAAAATTCCACTCTCGCCAAGAATCGTCTGTTCGCACAAGATCCCCTCTTATCCCCGGCAGCTTGTCAATAGTCATCCGCACGTATCCATTCACCTCTCGCAGTTTTCCCATTGTTTCCAATGATTGCACATTGAAAAGAAGCTTCTCGTAGAAATCATGGATTCTGGCTGGCTGTGTTCCTCCAATTGTAGGCAAAGACATGATGTTTTCCACGTACGCGTTCACGACCTCGCTTGTTTGTCCATACTTCCTTGCCAGGATGTTCTTCGCACGCTCGTATCCCTCTACTGAGAAGGGCAAGCCGTCTATTTCCGCTCGTATCTTCGGGTCTACGAGTTCCTTTAGGTACGAGTACTTTGTCACGCCAGCTATTTCTGCCTTGTCAATCTCGGTTTCAAATTGACTCCAGAACCGTGGCCAATCCGTTAGTTCACCTCTAAACTTTGTAATGACGAGCTTAGGAAGTTTGGCGGTCTTCGCTGCTTGATTTGAGGTCGGCTCCGTGGTCTTCGAATGGTTTGCTTTTGTCTCCTCGATCTTCTTCTCATATGTCAGCCTCATCTCCAGTTGCGTTCGTTCAAACTCAAGCTGATCCTTTCTTGACTGCTCCAGAAAGGCTTGTTGACCCTCATTTTCCGAAAGGCGTTCTCTTTGCTTGTATTCTGCTAACCATTTCCGCAAGTACGCGATGTTCTCATCAGCAGATGTTTGGGCGGCTTCAACTGTGAGGCTCCATTCTGACACGTCTTCAAGTTTCTCTCCGTTCGCGATTTTCGCTTGCTCGATTTGAAGCTTAAAATCTTCCACCTTCGTTACGATAGATCTCAAGGACTGAAGTTGGCGGTCCACAGCTTCCACATTTCCCTTTGCGGTGATTCCTTCACTCTTATCCCTTGTGAAGTTGAGCAATTGTAGTTGTGTGTCTAGATCCGTGGTAAGTTTCTCCATTGTAAAATCCCGGCGTCAGATCTGTTTGTTTTCCCTCTGTTCAGTCCCGTCGGAGGTGCCACTTTGTGTTGGGAATGGGATATTTGCTTGCAACACACTGTTG
The DNA here is from genome assembly GCA_964035525.1 of Porites cylindrica. Taxonomy (NCBI): domain Eukaryota; kingdom Metazoa; phylum Cnidaria; class Anthozoa; order Scleractinia; family Poritidae; genus Porites; species Porites cylindrica. The sequence goes on from OZ037776.1 coordinate 2,423,424, forward strand.
TCCCGATAAACTCGCGCTAAACGGTCCTAAATCACTCACTCACGATGTAAGGTTTTAAACATATATTCTTCACTCACAGCATCCCCGGTTTTATTACAACACAACTCCTGATAATTTTTCAACGAAAGATAAAGCGATTCGTTTTATGTTTCCTTTGATTTGGCAGATTCGATGCCTATCTCTTTCCGGTCACTTAACAATCAAATTCTATATGCGATATGAGGTTTGATTACATATGTAAACACGCGATTTACGACAAACAAATGAAAACCTTATACAGATCACACTTATTGACATCACAGTGTTACTAAAAACACTACTATAACACAGACCGTTAGCTGTAATAACACTGAACAAACTTACAACAACATCCTCCTTTCTCATGCATTTTGTTGCTTTTCTTCTGCATGAGTTAATTCAGACTAAGTATTAACCTCCACAGAGGAGAGGGGAGGGGTGCGAGAGGTAAACTATATCTATGCAATCCCGTATCCCACTGGGCCCCGGTAAGTTCCACGTAGTGGTTCTAGTTTCCTTTATAATACTAATATCAGTGGCATAGGTCAGTTAGGCATTTGAGATGTTTATTTTGTTGGGCAGTCGCTATTTAAGTTTTGTTTCTGCCGAATATGTCAATCCCGAGATAATTATAGCGTTGTCAGATTTAAATCGACTTTCCTTGAAACTTAGTTCGAATCTGGGAACTTGGACATCACTGGCCTCAAAACCTAGTAAGAATCAGATTGATTTGTACACTGGGTGCACAAGAACGTTTTGCAAACAGTCTAAATTAAAATGTAGTTATAAGAACCCCGGCTAGTTTTCATTGAGCTATACTCACGAAAGAAACACTAGGCAAAAATTACTTTTAGGTGATTTTCTAGTGAATTAGGTTTAATCATATGGTTCAAAAATTGGAAGTTGCGAACGAAAAAGTGTTGTTGGAGACTATTTTTTTTTTTTGTTATTTTCAAGATATCTTATTGAAAGGGCTAGAAATGACATATGATAAGCTGCATCGACCTTGTACCGATAATATACTGGACCTGCATTCATTCATTTGAATGAGTTCAATAAAGTTGCTCATTGTAGCTTTGCTGTCTCAGTCTTTCAGAATTTTCTAATTTGAGCACTAAAAGAAATCATATAAGTTCAACAGTCATTAGTGACCGAAAATTAAATTTACTGATTACTAAAACTGGGTAAAATGAAGCGCCCATATTATTAGCTTCGTCAGTTTTTCCTACTGATGGTTACTTGATCTACATCGGTCACCGAGCCAGTTTTTAGTATACTCCTTATTTTCAATTCAGCTCTCCTGACGTGAAATTTCTTAATTACAGAATTGATGGGGGTGAAAGTCGACACAAAAGACTGAAAAAGCAGGTGTTCGCTCAGGTCAGCTTGGCACCTGAACCAACCGTATCACTTGTTCAGAGACTCAAGGCATGCAATGTAATTTATTAGTTTACTGAGTGAGAAACATTATAATCTTTTAAGCTAATTTTCGATTTACTGCCGTACCGAATTGATTGAGACAACGTTCTCTCACTTAATTCATCAGTTAGATTCGGCACACGAGTGGAGCGGCGGCTGAACCAGGCCTGACAGATGGAATTATTTATTGTAGTTTGGCTTAGCCAGCCATGACAATGCTCCCTTGAATGAATATTGATAAACCCAACTGAGGCTTTATGTAGGTTTTCAAGCCTCCCTGCTGAACAAGCCTTTTTGCTGCATGCAAGCGCCAGCAGGCGCTTTCCTCCAATCGCTTAAGGCGTAAAAAAAAAGGTTCTGCAGGTTTGCCACTTTCCTTCGATTGTATTCTTTCCACATTCTCCTTGTGAATTCTGCTTATTTTTCAGAACGTAGATATTTTAAAGTAAAAACAACTTTCCCCCTTTGTTTATTGCTATTCAAGAAAACCCGGCTCTTAGAACGAAAAGCAATCTCGCCCAATAGAAACTTAAACAGGGTTAATTTTAAGAAGAGAGGCTTTTCTCTAGGTCTGTCAAGTTTTTGAGGTCATAATCATCCGAGAAAAAAAAACTTAGAAAAACCCTCTCCATCAGTTGAAAATGCTACAGAGACTCCGCTTCTGACACATTCTTGGTAGAAATTGGCCGGTTAATTTTTACCAGAAATCGTAAAGTGTGTCCATGTTGACTATAGCGACAACAAAGTAAATAAAAGTAGCTGATGGATACTTTTTGATGGAAGAAATTTTCTTTGAAGGTGTTAAATTAAATTCGCCTATTGAAAAAAGTATACATCAAGTTATATGTCTCATTTACATTCGGTATGGCATCTGCATAGGACTTAATGTTCAGGAAGTGGTAGGTAGCCCGCATGAAGATAAGAAAGAATGGATGTGCACTAAAGCAATTAAAAGAGAAGAAGGACAAATATATTGTCCAAAAAAAAACACGCAAAATAAAAATGAATTTAATTCTTTCTGGAGAAATAAGCAATTGTCCCAGCGCCCATCTTTTAGTGGGGGCAACATATTTTGATCTATTTTATTTCAGTCACAATAATAACAAAGAAATATGGGTTGCGAAAACCGACGCATGAAAAAATATGATTGTTGCAAACTGCGCGCTGAAGTGGAGAAGAGAGTCTTTGTTGAAACAGGTGATGAAATGAAATGAAACTTTTGTTAAAAAGCTGGCGGTAAAGCCTTGAGTCCTTACAGTACTTGTTAAATACGTCGAGATTCTATATGCAGTCTGACACAGGGTTAAGTCTACCTATATAGCTTATGTCTGCACGTTTCATTTTTGCTTTTTTTGCTTTCGATCGAGGTTTGAGGTATGTATTCTTGAAATTTGCTTAGTAAGACGTTCTTTTAATGCACATGCAAACCGTACAATTTATCAAATAGGTAAGACTTTTGTGCATAATTTAGGTAATCAAGGGATCTCGAAAACCGCCTTCGAGACTGAAAGGATACAATTGAAAGCATACGTCGAGTAAACGTAAGTATCCATTATAAACCAAAATATGGTAAATATCTACGACTTTCTTAGATTTCATGAAACAGCCTATCAACCGTTACAGTTCTTTTGCAATATTTAGAAGTCCGGCCGCCTGCTACAGTCTGGTTCGTTTGGTTACATCAAAGATTCTTACTGAGTGATAAATATGCACCTTATGAACCACTCCATCCACCCTCCGTACTTTTCACATCACACAACATTTACACTAAAACTCAGTTGTATGGTATAAAAATTGTACCACGGCTTGCAAATAAATGAAGATTTCGAGAAGAAAAGTCGTTTCGTCACAAAAGCTAGCGGAGCACTGAGTGCAACAGATGAATTATTGATTATTTACCCAGCAGAGGGCTTGCTGGGTCATTTTTTTCCTTAACAGATACCATAAAATATTTATACAAATTAAAAAATTACAGTTCATATGTTGTTATCTGAATGTAAACACCAGTCAGTTTTATTATGTCCTGGTTTAGTAAGCTACAAAATAAGTTACAAGTTGTCAGTGTAAAAAACCCATATATGCCATGCGGAATGCGCCGTCCAGAAAATCAACGCCACATACAGTTCATTTCTGGCACAGAAAACTGAACTCAGAGGTAGGCGTAGTTGACTAGAATCGAAGCCAGATCGTCTTTTAAAACATATTTATTAAAACCCAGTTGCATTTAATCCAACCTCGTCCCCAGGGCTTTTCCCTTAAAAAAATGGGTGATCGCAGAGGTCAATCAATTTTTTAAAAATACAGGTCATACAGGCTAAGTCTAAACCAACGCTTGTCGCTGTGATATGACTAAGAGTTAAGGTGAATAGAACTAGGCTGTGTACGGCGGCCCTCTTCGCAAGAAATGAAATAAAATATCAGAAAAGTAGAGAAAGCGGACTTTTCCAGTACATACGGTACTTTATGCATGTACGACCTGTCTTGTTTGTCATTTATACCGCTCTATAAACAGAAGTTTTACTAATGTTAATCGCTGCCCCCTTCATAGAAATAGAAGGAAAACAAAAAATTACCATGACCAGTATCTGTGACAAAAAGGAAATCTTGTAAAACCTTTCGTCGTTAAGAGATATAAGAGGCCCCCCAAGATCGCGCCGTGTGAAGTTACGCATAATTTTAGCTTTTCACATAGCGTTAATTTATTACACCTAGAATTTTAGAGTGTACGAGGGGACACGTGACCAGCCGATGCCAGGGCCTTTTCCCACCCCACCCATTTTTTAAGGGAAAAGCCCTGGGGACGAGGTTGCATTTAATTGAGCTCCGGTTTTTAATCATATGGAATATACATGCATGATTCATTTTCTAGATCCTTGCTATAACAGAAAACTAACAAGGGGGGGGGAGGGTAGGAAGAGAGAGTCAAGGAAAATTTTTTCAGGAAAATGCAACGATTAATCTTTGTTTAAAGATATGACAAAACACAACTTATCTGGTGTCCTCTAGTTTGCTGAACGCCCCCCTCCTCCTCCCAGAAAAAAGCAGTACTATCAAGCATACCGTGTTCTGTCGTGAATTGCTGAATACCTGTACGAAGACAGAATAGCAGACCTCAGCAAACGTTTGAAAGATGAACGCCCAGGACACACGAATCACCACGTGGGTTAGGGCGTCAAAGTGAGGCAAAACGTAAGCAAGCGCCTCAAAGCGAGGCAAATGTGTGTCGACACAAATGCAATCTCAAAAAAACCTCCCTTATTAATTGCACAAGACACCCAATAATGCACAGAACACCCAACAGAAATTAGGAGTTGCATTCGAGGTAAGTTCGCTTACGTATTTTCTTTACAACATTTTTTACCCTTGCGGACAAATTCGTTTTGTTAAGTACTCCCGCGTCATGTAACTACCGACCGTCGTCAGTTTACTTTATTCTATTTGTTTTATTTTTCCTTCTTTTTTTTTTTCGTTTTGGTTCGCACTTCCAGTCACATGATAGTCGTGTGACCGGAGAGCACATGGTAGGGCTAGGCGGCCATTTTTTTGTTGTTGTTTTTTCTGCAAGAGCAAACAGTTCTTCAACGTACAAGGGCACGTACACGTACACTGTATATTTGAAGTAACATCTTTGGTGCAAGTACAGGAAGCAGTATTCAGGGAATAAAATACTTTAATCAGGGTTCAATTTGTGGAACTCACACGTCATGTATTCTAGTTCTGAAATCGACGCCAGTTTAGTCAAATAACGCAGAGTCGACAGCATGTTAGAGTATTAAACAACCGCTACAAAAATTAGAAAGCCACCTGTATTAGTAGGGGTAGAAATTATGAGAGGATCAATAAAAAAGGAACCGGTTTTGATAATTATTTCGGTTTTAAGTGTTTCTGAAAAGAAGACATTATGTCAATAAGTAACATTTTGCTGAATTAACGTTGAGATACCGCAATGTGAATTACCAATTGCAAGGATAGTTTTGCACTGAAGAATAAATTAATTTATGTTAGGCTATGTTGGAGAAACATTGTTTTTATTATGAGCAATAAGTTTACCCTTTCCATTAAACAAATTGTTCGGTGTTGCCTGAGGGTCTAAGAATGATATGATAAAGAGTTTGTCCAAACAGTATTGATTTCATAAATTTCAAGATGTGTGTGTTCTCTTGGGGCTTAACACATTGCCGTTCACAAAAACGAAGGTTATGTTCGTAAGGAATTTCATAATCCGTTTATCTTCTGGGGCTAAATATTTTACGTGGCAAATTTTCGTCTCAGTCTGCGTTTTGTCATCATCGTTACATTAACTAAAGATGACACTTTGCTCTAGCTGATGTCGCACATTGTGTCATATCAAAACAAATATGTCAAAAAATTGAAAACTCAACAAATTGTACAAGAGAATTTTTTCTTTCTTCATTACTGCGTTGTTCAGAAAAAAAAAATTAATAAAGGTACCCATGGAAAGTTTGGTGCAGTAATATAAGCAATGAAGAAAACAAACTTGTATTAACTTTCAATTACCTTAAAATGTTGTAGCCTCACCTCCTCGGCGTTCACAATTAAAGAATATTATCCGTGCATTTATATTACTGCTAACAGACACAGACATCTGAGCTCAATTTTTGGTTTTGGCCGCAGGTGTTTGATAAAAACAGTATTAAAGCTAGACTTGTTTGGTTTATTTTAGTGAAAGTTCCTCCTGGAAGAAATGCTATAATTACGCTTTGTTCAAGGTTAGTAACCTGGTATCAACGCTTTTGTCGTTTAACCGTTTTTAATTTATCGTTTAAATAACGGTCCTGATATAGCGGTCACCTTTTATTATATAGACACGAGTGTTTTACGTAATATATCAAACATGAGACGCAGTGTCCCATCACCAGATGAAACACCGAGAAGAGAGTTGAAAATACGACGCGTAGCGGAGTATTTTTGACGAACTTCGAGGTGTTTCTTCTGGTGATGAAACACTGTGTCGAATGTTTGATATTTCTTCTCAAACAAAATCATTTTTGAAGGAGAAATTAAGGATGCAAAAATGAGCAGTTTTTAATCCGATATCCAAACACTCATTAAACATTAATTTCCTTTGAATTTTCTTTATGAATTATTAATGAGTTTGAGAATGGAAAATATACCACTCGTAAAATTCATAAAAACTACATCCGGGACCCGAGTGGTTTATTTTCCATAATCTTACACGTGAGTTTATCGATGACGTAATTTCGATAATTTCCCTCCAAAATTTGTAGGCGTCTTGCGTCCTTTGAATTTTAATTACACATTTTTCAAAGCTTTTACTTATATTTTGTCATTGTAGAGCCCTATTCAGCTCAGTGTTATTTCTCAAGATGATTGTAAACAATGTCTTATATTGCTGTACTGTAAATTTGAGCCGTCACAATTACTTTTTGCATTGGCGAATAAAAATCTATTATTTTATCGATGTCTTTTTTTTTTGTCTATATAATAAAAAGAACATTACACGGCGGCTTGAAGATATGAAGTTTATTTTCTCGTGGCGAAAACAATATTTTACTCACACGGCTGCGCTCGTTCGTAAAATATTGTTTTGCCACCCGAAAATAAAATTCATATCTTCGCACCACAGTGTAATATCCTTTATGTATCTTACGGTCACGTACCGGACAACTTCTCAAAATTTTGAGTTGCCTTTAAATATAATATAACGGTCACCTTGCTATTTCCCGAGGGTGCCCGTTGTACACTGCAGGTTTGACTGCATCTTCCTCCGGCTTAAGCAAAAATGTCGTGGATAAAGCTAGTACTTGAAAGCACCTCAAAGTGTATAGAAGAAGAAAGTCAAGTAAAATTATTTCCTCCTTGTGCCAATGCGAACACATGGAAGTGAAATAAGATTTAGTGGGTGATTCATTTTTTTTCTAAGAGTTCGGTGTAACATGCACAATTCCGTGTGAGCAATTCTGCCCCTTTTGCATTGTCTGAGTCATTTTGTTTGACATTTGACTGTTGATTCAAACAGCGGAACTTTTTATTGCGCGCAGCTCTCAACTAGTAAATGCAAACTAAGACAATTTCAACGCACCGTTTAAACGGCAAAAGGGAGTTGTTAAAAATGACTAGAGGAGATCCTTATAATATATTTCGAACGCAACATTAATTCTTATTTAAGAACTACCCAAGCGATCAAAAAGGAGTGCCGTTTTTGTGTTTTCCGTCAAATTTTCAGGTTCTTGATACCACATCAGACATCAGACATCAGACATGCCACATTAAAAATTTACTGAACCTTAATGAGGAGTGATGAATGGTCCATTAAAATTTTTGACTGCTCGCAAAATTTAAACGAGTGCTCGCTTGCTCGTGTTCCCAAAATTTTTGCAGTTGCTCGCATGCTCCCAGTTTCTTGTCAGTATTGCTCGAGATTTGTGAATACTTCTTTGGGATTAAAAGTAAATGTAATTCTGAATGGTGCTTAATTAATTTCTATAAATATGACTATCGAGTTCAGTGGAAATGCACGCGATAAATGACAACGATAATAATAAATTAGCTAATCTAGCTATAAATGGTTAAAAAGAGAAGATATTGCTACCTTGAGTTTTTTTGAGTTTCTCTACCGCTCTACTGACACTGGGCTTTAATTAGGCCGTGTTTTCAATAAAAACGGTTTGGAAGCTTTAATTTAGGATTCTTCCAGAAGAGGTTGTTCTGACACGAGGATGTTGTTCCTCTTCAAGTTCTTTTTCAAGTTCTTCTTTCTTCAACGCCCCTTGTACGCTCGAGACATTCTTCGTATAGTAGTTGGTTTGAATCGATATGAAAATCTTCGTCTGTGAACTGCACTTCCCAAACGGTTCCAGTCACAAGATGTTTCTCTACCTGAGCGGTACCGGTGAACTCGTAATTGAATGTTAGACAATCTTCGAGATCGATTGCGTACAGGTGTGTTTTTACTTTAGACGAAGTTCTCTTAAGGTTTTGTGCAAGCTTTCCTAAAATAAAAGATCCACTGATCTCTTTGAACGTAGCGAAGAGTATCACATCGTCTTTCTAAAATATTTTATGTTTTATTTTTCTTTATTTATTTATTTTATTAGCTTTACCCTGATGAATACAAAAAAACTGAAGATATGCAAATACTAGTAATAAGAACGTAACAATACACTAATAATAACTTAAATAATTTGGGCAGGAACACCGCAACAGCTAAAGTCAATTACTGCGGACCCGGATTTTCATATGGATTGCTGCAAACGGAAAATAACAAGTGCTCGCTGCTCGCGAGTTGTACTCTCTAAACTTCTCGCTGCTCGCAAAGGAAATTTTTTATCTCTGCTCGTGCTCGCAAAAAAATCGCAGTCCTCGCATGCTCGCGAATGCTCACAAAGACCATCCGTCACCCCTTTAATGCATCGAAAACGAACAACAGCTTTGGCGAGGCGAGTTCAAATAATGCACCAGGCCTCGGTTGTTCAAAAGGTGGATAGCACTATCCACTGGATAGCGCAATTGGTTTCCCTAACACTTATCCGTTGGATAGTGATTTATCCGGTGGATAGCGTTATCCAACTTTTGAACAACTAGGGCCTGAAGGACAGGATAAGCCGGTTCTTCATTCACGGCTGACAAAATGATATGAAACGTTCCACCTAAGCATTAGCATTAGCATTAGCATTATGTATCACTGTGGCACTTGAGATTGTTTGAATTAAACGTATTTTGGTTGAATCATTTGTTGGAAGATTGATTTGTTTCGCGCCGAATCTCTTAACTGTCAAGTCAGAAAAGTCAAATTACACTTGAATACTCTGTGAACTTTGCGTTCCCAAAAATTCATTTCATATGTTGCCCAAAGTTTTGGAAAGCATATTTTGAACGCTTAGAGATTGGCTTTTAATGTGGAATGTCTTTTTGTGTTTGAAATCATGTATCGGATGTGATTTTAGGCCTTTGAAATTTGACAATATTTTGCTCGCGTAAAGTCCTTAAAATTTTCTAAATACTTAATGCATAAAATATTCCAGTTGCAATCAATTCGAGAACATAACCACTCAAAATGTGTATTAAAACCCGTTTAATACGACAAGAAGCTTTTTGGGTTGAATGATAGTAGAATTTGATTAAAATCGTGGTCGTTTCGTAGCCCGGTCTAGAGGCCAGAAAAAGCGGTCTAGCGGAGGCCGTTAATCGCCCGCTGTATCGGCAAAATATTAATCCAATGAAACTAACATTTATATTTTCATAACTAGAATACCTAGGGTAGTCTACAGAATTTGGGGGGGAATTTTTCAAAAATTTTATTTTTCCCACCTCTAGTATATATTTACAGACATCCGCTCTTAATAGTGCAAAGACGTGTTAGAGTTTTTGTGTAAAAAAAAGTGTCCGTTCGTCTTGTGTATCATTTGTGTATTTTGCGCGACGCAATAATAGCTGTAGCTGTAGTGAGTTTAATTCGGATTGTTCAAGAAGGTGAACTCGACGCTGATTTACTCACTCGGAAAAGATACATCCAGTTAGTGAACTTAATTAATGAACACGTACCTCAAAAAGAAGTAAACGGCTAGCATAGTGTTGTCAGTTTATGGGAAAAGAAATTCTTGCCACCCTGTCACAGTTGAGAGACTAAGCCATTTACGAGTTTCTCCAAGCCTCTGTTTCAAAGCAAGGCTAAGTGCAAAGCAAGTGATATGAAAATGAGTCCTTATTCTGATGAAGATTAAACTCATTATCACAAAAAGGTTTTGCTCTTAGCCTCGTTTTGAACGTTGCGGTTTTTGGAACTTAGAAGTGACCTATTGAGCAATGAGCTCATGCTGAGCTGCATTGTGGGATTCTTGTAAAGAACAATCCTGGTTATGCAAAGATGGAGTTCTTGATGAATTATTAGGCTGATTTAACAACAGAACGGGAACGTCAGTTGATAACGGGAAAGCGCGCGAAAAGGCGACGTCCTGTGCACAATTTGCCGCTCTGCCATTGGTCCAGCCAGTTGTTTGATTTGCGAGCGCCGTCGTCACCTGACGTTCCCGTTCTGTTGCTAAACCAGTCTAAAGTTCCTTTTCAAGACTTATAATTATTACAAAACACGACAATGTGTTATTACAATTCACGACAGCTCGGCTTATTACAATTTACGATAGCTCTGCTAATTGTGGGTAACATAGACCTAAATTATTTGACAATTGAATAAACTGTTGTTGTTGTCTTGGTAGGAGATGACATGACAAGCTCCACAAGTAACACAGGCGATATTCCCACAGATGCTCTGGCTGAACCGGGCCCTGATTGGCCAGCTGCAAAGAAAATCTGGGGATTGGCATGGCAACTGCACTGGATTGGCTTCGGTGTTCTGTTTGGCTTTCTGGCCGTTCACTCTATGGTTGTCATAGTGATGGTGAATATAAGGAAGAGATTTTGCCGTAAACCTTTGTTTCTAGCTATCAACTTGCTCCTGTTCTTCCTTGGAGCTACGAGAGCAGTGTACATGCTCCTGGATCCGTACGAATCCAGGGAAAATGGAGTAGAGGATCCTAAATGGTTGACGCTTCTTCTCTTTGGTATCGCCTATCCGTGTTTAACATCCGCGTTTTCTTTGATCCACCTGGCTTTTCTTGAGATCACCAAATTAAAAGCTGGCCCAAGCAAGTTGCAGAATGTTAAGTTTTTATCTGCAGTCATAGTGCTGCACTTTATTATCGTCTTCACGGCCGAAACAACATCATCCATCAAGCCCGAGCTTGATGCACTGTTGATAGTGTGCCAGTCATTTTTCATCCTCTGGAGCCTGTTACTTTCAGGTAGCTTCATCTACAGCGGCTGCAAATTAATAAAACACGTAAACCAGGTTCAAAAACAGCTTTGCATCATCGAGAAAGACGAGTGCTCAAGAAACGCAAGACAGAAGGCGAGCACCACCAAAGTCGCAAAGATTACTCTCATTACCAGCCTCTTAGGCCTCGTTGTGTGCGGTTTGCACCTCTACTCCATTATTGGCGTGTACGGTATGTACAGCAAAGTAGTTCACCCCTCACCTTGGCCATGGCTGACTTTTCAATCGTTTTGCCGCTTCGTGGAACTTGCCATGGCGTCCACCATTGCTTACAGCGTGATGCAGGGAGATAAAAGGCAGAGAAAAGGAAAAACGGTCCCTACTAATTCGGGAGAGAAAGTAGAGCTAAGGACTTTAAGAGAGACGCATTTGAAAATTACCGATTTTACCGAACCAAACTGACTTAATGTCCTTGAACTTCTCATTGAGAAACATCCCTTTAAGGAGATATAAAAGAACGTCAAACTTTAAGTTAAAACGTATATGGAGCAGTGTGCTTACAACTTAGCCTTTAATTAGGAAACTGTAAATGTTAATTTGGTGGTAGTAGCAAAAGTAGTACTTTAGTAGTAGTTGTTGTAGTTGTTGTTGTTGTTAAAAGGTTGGAAACAGAAAACGCAGGTCACAGACCGCTGAGTGAACTGTATGGAGAGCACTGATCAGTAGCTCAAAGCTAAGGCAGAAAGACAGAATTCTAAGAATTTGAATCAAAATGAAGTTTAATTTATCATACTTTTGATAGCTATTTTTTTCTCTTTTTCCATATCATATTCGTTCCTTTGCGAAAAAGTCACCATCGACACCTTTTCCGCAGAAGAAACCAACTCAAAGCAAAGGTGTTAACAAAAGAAAGGAATTTGTATGAAATTTTCCGTGCAACCAGATCGTTCTTGCTTTATATATTGAGTGCGCTAACTAGAGTACATTGCAAAACAGCCTTGTGAATTGAACTTATGTTAATTATAAAATAGAATAAGTCAGAAATACAAGAGAAGTTGACGCTTGGAACTATGCTTAACTCTATTTTTTTCTTCACAGTAATATTATTTTCCCGCAGGCTTGCGGGTTGGTGTTTTCTAAAGAAACATGTCCATTTTCGTCTAAGTTTACCATTTATCAAGCCTTTTTTTCGCGGGGTCTGCGGTATACTAGTCGGAGGCAGTTAGTCAGAACCTTTTGTCCATTATCTTTACAGAAACCTTGCAAGGGGTGACGAAATTATCTCATTTAAAAATCATGGAAGAATATTCCTTTCTTGTAAAACCAGGAAATATCTTCGTCTTCGTTTCTTCATGATCTCAGGAACCATGAAGGAGAACATCAAGAAAAACGCAAGAGGGTCTGCTTTTGTCCCCACCTCCTTGCTCGCAGGTTGCTGTTAGTTGTTTAAAGCAACACGTCAAAGCTACGTTAACAAAGACGTCTTCCACTTGGTAATTATGGTGACCCTTCGAGCAACCTGCGTGAGTCTTAATAGGTAATACAGCTTTGTGTGGTTTTTAAGGAAGACCTTTGTCAAGGAATTTTTTCACAAAGAGCTGACCTCGATTTTGAAACCCGGTCACTGAATGAGAAGCTTCAGAGATGCTTCAGATATATAATCAAGAAGTTCACGTTCTTGTTGCTTCAAACGATTAAAATTATCAACTCTTTTTTGAACAAGACACACAAAAATAATGAAATGCATCCCATCATTGAAGCTATTTTCGTTTATTCTACATCGTTACTCGTCTAATTAGACACATTATTTTATTGCGATATATATTCACAGATCCGTCGGATTCATATTAATTAAGAGTGTTTTCATATGCACTGACGCTAATTGCTCGTGCGAACCTATAGCAGTTTTTGTTTTTTGCATATAAAACATAAACTGCGTATGCCCTGTTTACTTATAGTAAATGGTAAATGTACAGCCTTTTATTCTTCAGAGTAAAAGCAAAAATGTCAAAAAATTGTGAAACAATTGTTTTCTGTTACTGATTATTTTCACCTTCACCGAGTCCCTTGGAGTCGCCATTTTGCCATTCTGTCTCTATGGGTCTTAAATTAAAGTCTACGTGTCAGACATTCCAAAGGGAAGAGCTTGATTAGGAGAAACCTTCTCTCTTTCGCGTCCTCGCACGTCCGATCCCCCCCTCCGCCTCTTTCCAACGCCGCGCCTGCGACTCATAGCAGCGCCAGATATACATGTATATGATGGAAGCTATCAGATACTCCAGGGCCTCGCGCGGTGACATTTAACAATTATTCCTCGCGCCCGAATTGGCTCTGAGTCAATAACACATGAGGCCGAAGGCCGAATGGGCTATTGACTTAGAGGCCATGAGGGCGAGAGGAATAATTGTTTTAGTAAGATCCAACTAGTTGGCCAAGAATAAAAATTTTTTAGCTAGTTATAAAGCTAGACATTAATCCTTTTTTGTTACCCGGCGCTTTTTGCTACTAGTGGGCTATAACATCTAGCCTAGTAGTAGCTCAACCAATCAGAACGCAGCTAATAGATAATAGACCACTAGTTGGATTTTAAAACGTCATAGTCCGACAGAGGCACCCAACGTCAATTTTAGGAAAATATCTGTTCGGAAGACGATTTGAGATCTAGAATTTTCGGAACATTTGTTGTACAATTTCTTGCTTGCCTGCCTCTCCTAGGATTTTCGAACATCTAAAAAATGGTATAATTGCCCATTTTTAACGGATTACCCTGAAAAGGTCACCTAGAATTTTCGAGAGCTTTTTTTCTGGCTGAAATTTTCGAAAAGGTAACTTTTGATCCCTATAATTTTCGGATCACTAGACTTTCAGCTAGGAAATCCGAACAGATGAAAAATTTTTAGGGGATGAAAATATGCCCATATCTACCGTTTAAATACTAAACTACGTTTAACAATGCTATGTTTAAGTGGTTTTGAACTATATTCTCGTTGGGTGCCCCTGGTCCGAGATATCGAACCGATCAGACTGCTTGAATCACCAAGATCACTGAGTGTGTATATACTAATTTCTATTGCTTGTAAATGTTTATGTTTCTTTTAATTGTGGAAGCCCCGGAGGACACTTAATTTCTATAACGGCCCACACGTGGAGGCTCTACCCAGAAGGGATACCTTTTTAAGGCTGAATATCATATAAATATCAGGTATACGAAAGGGATTACCGTACGTCTTCTGTCAAAAATTTTATGTAAAAGGATAAGGAGTTGGACCGCAGGGCAGAGTCTCTTCGTATAAAACATTGTTGGGTAGCCCTCCAGGGTAGAAGCACACTCAGCTGGTCTAGCTACAGTAGATTATAGACATTCTACTAAAGTGTGATTATAAGTAAATGATCCTGCCAAACGAAACAACTGAACATCCCACAGCTACTAAGTAGCCATAAAGCGAATCAGTTGGCTACAAGCTATAAAACTGAGGAAGTTCACAGGTTGAGCTCGAAAATTTCGAGAAGAAACGTCCGTAGGGCTCAAAGCTGGACTAGAGTCCTGTACTGGAGAGCTGATTCAGTCGGCTACTCTATCTTGCTGATAACAACGGACAACCATTTGGCTCAGGCCAGATCAGTCTCTATACTGTAGCCGGTATCAAGCAAGTATTAAAAGCAAAGTTGATTGCAGCCTAGGCATTTTAGACGAGGTTTTCATAAGGTATAATGCTATCAAACGTCACTGTCTAGAAATGTGAAGTCGAAAAACCACACGATGGTACAGGCTTTCCATCTTCCTTGCTGCTCGACAGAATTCTTTTGGAGTTCTTTCCTCGTTCGCCTGGCTGCATCACACTGTAGACAATGGTGCACGCCATGGCAAGCTCCACGAGACGAAAGGACGATTGAAAAGCCAACCATGGCCAAGGCGAGGGATGAACTTCTTTGCTGTACATACCATACACGCCAATCATGGAGTAGAACTGCAAACCGCACACAGCAAACCCCAGGAAACTGCTTGCAAGAGTAACTTTGGCAACTTTGGTTGTGGAAGACTTCTTTTTCGGTTTACTTCGTAGACGCTCGTTTTTCTCAATGGCTTTGAGCTGCTCGTGAACTTTATCTACTTGTTTTATCACTTTACATCCACTGTAAATGAAACTGCCAGAAAGAAGCAAACCCCAGAGAATAAAAAAAGACTGGCAAACGATCAAGAGGGCGTCTAGTTCAGGTTTGATTGATGCCGTAGATTCCGCGGTGAAGACGATAACAAAATGGACTATAATGATTGCAGACAAAAACTTGACATTCTGCAACCTGCTTGGGCCAATTTTAATCTTGGTGACCTCCAGAAACGCCAGGTGAATCAGACAAAACGCTGAGGTTAAACACGGAAAGGCGATGCCAAAAAGTAGCAGCGTCAGCCATTCGGGATCCTTAACACCATTTTCTCTGGACTCGTATGGATCCAACAGCATGTATACCGCTCTCGTAGTCCCAAGGACGAAAAGAAGGGAGTTGATGGCAAGAAACAAAGGTTTACGGCAAAATCCTTTCCTGATATTTACCATCACTATAGCAACCAGACAGTGAACTGCCAGAAAGCCGAAGAGGATACCGAAGCCAATCCAGTGCAGTTGCCATGCGAATCCCCAGATTTTCTTTGCGACTGGCCAATCAGGGCCCGGTTCGGCTAAAGCTTCGGTGGGCAAGTCAGTTGGGATGCTTGACACCTGTGACATGTCCTCTAAACTCTGCGTCATTTTTCTGTAGATTAAACATGTAATATAAGATAAAATAAGCCAATTCCCCCAAAAAATCCAAATCATCTTACTCGGTGAAAATGCCTGCACTTAAGAAATTTAGGACTCGTCTTGGATTTAATATTTCTGCGTGAAGACAAACTCATAACACAGACAAGTGATACAAAAAAGAAGATAGCGAGAATTGACCGCATCAACGCTCAATCGAAAATCTACGCTGCATAAATGTAAATGCGTGGAAAACGCTCAGTATATCCCCAAATCATTCTGATCACATCACCTTTTACTCATCCACTAATCTAAAGGGCCGTGAAAAAACTATACATGAAGAATTGAAACATCTTCTCAGCTTAGCTGTATTTATAAGCTTGCCATAACCAAATTATGAGCTCGGAGATTTCTATTAGCATAACAACACTCAGCTACTACCAGTTCTGAAAACAATACAAGTGAACTCAAGAGTAACATGTATAACATAACTCCATACAGCTGCCATGGCAACTAGTACGCGACATATTTCGATTTATAGCGGTGGTTAGCTCGAAGACCACTGCACACTTCCCTCAAACCATTTACCTCTGTCTTTTGTACTTTTGTTATTTTATGCCTATACGCTCAATGTAAATTTTATATTAGGTGTGAATAAACTGGAACTTAACTCAAACTGCAAATTCTACCTGCGGTTCTGCCATTTTCCATTTTTGGGACCGAAGTACATACCCTGCGCCAACCATTTACGACTTTTCGCCTTAATAGAAGTCCCTGATTTATTTTAAGGCTGCGCTTCGATTCATCAAAAAATTTGCCAGTTATTGCAAAATTTCAGCACTCGTGAATAATACATGCATATACCAAGTGGGAGGATGGAAATGACCTTCTACTAACACATTATATAAAGTAAGCCATTTGACTGTTTGCAATAGGCAATCTGCTAATCTGCATCATCCACCGTTTTGCGGTATGACGTACGAAAACGGCATGTCTTGGGTGTTTCGCCACTCATATGGGAATTTCTCCCAAAATCCAAATGAAAAAATGGGAAATCAAAACTTCATATAAATTGTCCATGAAGAAAACTTAAAATTGGAACGGTCATATAAATCAAGCGGGTGATCAAAACCAGCGAAAATAGAGTTACCAGTTATTAACTCCGCTTAATGCACACCACTGAAAGGGCTAAACCATTTTAATTTAACGTTAGGTTTAATAAATTGGGTTCACGGGAAAGAAGAAAGAATATCAGGTTACGTTTCTATTTTGAGTCAGTTTCAGACTTACC
Organism: Porites cylindrica; assembly: GCA_964035525.1. NCBI lineage: Eukaryota > Metazoa > Cnidaria > Anthozoa > Scleractinia > Poritidae > Porites > Porites cylindrica. The sequence goes on from OZ037776.1 coordinate 2,440,642, forward strand.
TGCCACGATTCAGTTCCTTAACAATTAATGACACCTGACCAGTGCACGCAAGGAACATATATTTATTTTTCCACCGTCACGTGAAGATAATGAGATGGAACAGAGGAAATGGCTTGGAGTATTGCCAGTGTAAATAGCGAATAAGGCACTCACGCGGGAACAAAAAATGACTCAGCGGAACCCTTTCCTCAAGGAATCAAACATTTTGCACTCGGGAAATGCAGTGTCAAAGTGAATGGTTGAGACAAAATTTCCGCAGCTAAACTTGTATAAAGGAGTGCCAAAGCAAATATTGAGATTTTCCCACTGGCATGATGCATAATAGTAAATCTCCAACAGAAAACGTGATGTACTGATACTTTTTCATATTCATTAGTTTACCAATTGTAACTACACTGTAACAATGCCAGTTGATATTTACCGAATTAAAGGTGCATTGCACAGGAAAAATTACTACCCACGACCGAACGTAAAGTTCGCTAGACGAGAAAAATTAAATTATGTGTTTAGTCCATTATGACAACTTTTTTTTTCAAAACTTGTTAATGTTCTCCTGCTGACTTGCTTACGTATTTAGCAGATCACTGCCTGTAGCGCTTTTAGCGAAGATGATAATATTTACAATATCACATAAAATACCAATATACTTGCCTCTTTAAATGCAGTAGAAGTTCAAAAGACGTTCATTTAATAGGTCACAAAATGCGCACTTCCCCCTATATTTTGAAGGTTATCTTGTTGCAATCTTGAGTGAGCGATAGGAGAATTTCCTGAAAACAAATTTGGCCCTCTCTAAGAAGGAAAAACTCTGTTGCGTTTTAAATTATTGAAAAACGTTTCAGTGCGCCCACGCCTTTAAAAGAGGCAGATGCTAAAAATCAAATTGCTAATAATTAAACATCACTCTTTTGTCCTTTCTTCGAGTGAAAAGTTTCCCAAATCAAACAGTATCTCTGTCCTAAGAGAGATCTAGTCGAGGGTGGAAATCTCACGATGAAAATAATAAAATGAAATAAAATAATACGTTTTAACGTGATTATAGCGAGAACAAATACAAGGTAAGTTCAGCTGTCCTTTGTCTCCTAGACAACCAAAAGAAGTACGTTAGTCTTTTGTATACAAAAGACAGTTGGAGTTTTTCACCTTGAGATTAGATTGTAATAGATTAGAATTTTGTTCTAACATCAATCCTTTTTTGTCGAAAATAAATATGCGAATTGCAAATAATTTAGAAAAAGAGTAAATTATTATGAATTTGCCTTATTCATAGCCTGTCTAGGCCTTCCTTGCAAAATGTTCACAAAAATTCATTAGAAATAGCTTCAGCTCAATCCTAGTGATTTTCTTGTCTATTTTTAAGGCATTTTCTCCTCCAGCCTTTGAATTACGCACTGTTACACAACTGAAAAGACATTGTTAGGGATCGTGAGAACAGAGTCATTTTGCTCATTTTGCAGTTAGCTTCTAACGCTTTCTTCTCGAAATAATTTATAATAAGCAAACTGTTTGCAGGGATCCTAGATTGAGTGCTTGGCCATCCATCTAAAAACTGCTGTGATTTTGTAATGTGTTATTTGTGGTTTCTTTCTTTGGCCATTTTAATTAGGTACCGCCAGCGTACACGAAAGACTGAATCCTCAGGGACAGTCGTCTTATCACAACATGCAATGAAAACCTGGGCGAAATTATCTGCACTTATTTGACGTAGCAAAGTTCGATTCAGAAGTTTCTTTAATTACCACTAACACATTCAAAAACCTGAAAGAATATCAAATTACACCTATCCATTAAATGAATGAGTATTTCACCCTGAATTCGTAATGATAAGGTGTAATTTATTTTAATTTCCGTTACGATGATGGTTAACCGTATTTGAACTACGATGAACTCGGTTTTCTGGCTGGCAACTTGAAGTCAGATAAAGAAAAAATTTACAATGTTACCCAATGATTCCAGCCTCTTTTTTACGTTCTGATGGAAGAAGAACTGTTCCATTTCTCTCTTTTTTATGTTTTATAGAAAACTGTCCATTAATGGGATAGCAACTACGATCAGCATTGCAGTATTCTGCTTGCAGAATTTAATATGACTAATATGTCTACTTGTCATTTTTTCTGATCAGGTCTTTATAGATCCTACGTTTTTCGGCATATTCGTTTGCGGTCCTTTGCAGTCCTTTGTGGTTACTGCGCTTTTCACAAACGATATAACATGGTGCTCTCACTTGCTGTCACTTAAGCCACAGATAAATTATAGAAAAGCACAAATTATAAACCCTAACCATGCGGTACGAATTCCTTGATTCGCAGTTGCAGTCAGGATTAGAAAGACGAACCTAGAGTCGATTGTGCAAAAAAAGGAAAGCATTTAAATTTGAACAAATTCGATTACTTAAGGAAGTAAGCTTACCCCAGACACAAATATTATTCCAGACGTTTCCTCGTCGGTTTCTATAACGTTTTGCAAAGCCCTCGAGGTTATAAAACAACCTAGTTATCGCCTGGTCGGTGGTACAAACTTGCACCACAAATGAGAAATACCGCACTTCAAGACTCGCTGACTAAATTTAATAGGCCTGATGGCAAATGGTAAGATTAATGCCAATATGATGTCACTTTGTTTTCAGTTGTCATTTATGAGTCGTTTAGCAAATATGTCTTCGTTAAGTGTCCAGATAATTTAAAGGCAAATCTAAAACAAGCCAAAATATTAATCAGACATATCGCTTGCGGTACTTTTCAAGCAAAACAAAAGTTCAAAAACCGTATTTTTTTTTTTTGTTTCCTTAGCAAATGGCGTTCTATTTGTAAGAATGTAATTACACGCAAAACTGGCCGGGATAGTGAAATAACATTTCGCTGAAACTAAACTTCAAAATTTACACGGAAAAGCTGTGATTTCAAAACCTCCCCTATTACAGGCCGATCAATGAACAATTCGATTTGGCACAGTAGGAAGAGAAATAGAAATCAGTTAATGGTTTTTTAATGGATCCGAGATCAGAGGTCACCTGCACGCAACGACTTAGCAAACGAAGCTTCGTTAGGGTGGTGTCCGTGGTTCTTAAAACGTCAATTAAAAAAATCTGAATTGCTAGGCGAATTACCTCGGGTCCAAACCAGCGAGCTATAGTCTTCTGATCTTGAATGGTTTTAAGAGTGACTGAAAGATTCCCAATTAAAAAAAACTTCTGTTATAACAGTCATGAAAATTTCTACTTCCCGATGTACGATATTGCTCATCCCTTCATTCCTTATTCCTTATTTCTACTTGGGCGGAAGCATCCAGTCCGGCAATATCGGATCGAGAGATAAACACGCAATGAATAAAGTTTGTTTTCAACCGTGATCTTACATCTCAAGTAGTTTTCAACAGCAAGTCATTTAATATATCGATCGTAGTATTTATTTCGACTGTTAGTTCTGTCTTTTTCCTTAAGCGTTTTGGTTGAATAATTAGCAGTATAATTAACTGAAATTTCCGCCTTTTATCACAACTGAATGGTTGAGGAAAAGTTGAAATCTCGCTCACAGGCTTAGTTAGGGAACGGCTTAGAATTGAAAGTATATCAGCTAGTCAGAATCAAATCAGAAGCAAATCGCTCGGAAGTAAGATTGGTTATCATGTGTATTGTCTGAGATGTCTGTTGTCAGTCAAAGTAATCACTTTCTTTGAGACTTTTAGTGACGCTTCAGAGACGCTAATTGGAAAGTTGATCTCGTGATGTTATTGGAAAAGTTATCTCTGCTATCGAGTGCTTTGTTTAGTCTTTGAGATTTGAATAAAGGAAATCAAGGAAGACAAATGCAGTACAAATTTGCTTTTAATTAGTAATAAATTTACCTATATTCTGTCGTAATCCTACCAGTGTTAACCCATGTTATTAGGTTTTCAAAAAATATTAAAACTTGCTGTTTTAATGCAAATGCTATCTAGTTCACCCAAAAGTACGCCTCTACAAGCTTACTGTCTGCTTAACTGCGGAAGTTGGAATTTGTCATGGTGGACCACGGATAGTAACATACTGTCAACGTCTATTGTCTCCGCCATTGTCCATGTTTTGCGGCTTCGAAGGTTGCATCACACTGTAGGCTATTGTACAAGCCATACAGAATTCAACCAACCGAAAACACGTTTGAAACACCAGCCATGGCCAAGGAGAAGGCGGACAGCCGTTTTTACCATGCATTCCATAGACAACGATCAATGAATAAATTTGCAGTCCACAACTAACAAATGCCAAAACACTTGTTGCGAGAGTGACTTTAGCAACTTTTGATATTTTTCTTGGTCTTTGCTGAATTGCTCTTCTGGCGCTGTTTCCAAGTTCGATTCTTTCGAGTTGGTGTTGAACTACCATGGCTTGACAAATGACTTTCAAACCGCTGTAGATAAAGCTTGCGGACAATAGAAGGCTCCAGAGGATGAAAAATAACTGGCAAACAAGCGGAAGTAATGGCAAGAAATCGGGTTTGATGGCAGTTGTTGTGTCTACAATTATGATGATTGCAAAGTGAATTGCAATGATACTACCTAGAAAGCGTAGATCGTGGAGCTTATTGGGCCCAACCTGTATCCTTGCCACTTCAATAAAAGCCAAGTGAATCAAGCAGAACGAAGATGTCAAACAAGGATAGGCTAAGTCGAAAACCAAAGTCGTTATCCAGCCTGGGATTTCAATATTATTGGTCGCCGACGAGTATGGGTCAAGAAATAGAAACAAAGCTCGCGTTGCTCCCAAAGTAAAAAGCAAAAGGTTTATGGCTATAAACAAGGGTTTTCGGCCAAATCCCTGCCTGGTTCGAACTTGCACTAGAACGAGAAAAGAACGCACTGCTAAGACACTGAAGAGAGCCCCCAGTCCAGCCCAATGGAACTCCCAAGCGATGTTCCAATACTCTCTCGCTTTACTCCAATCAGGAACTGGCTCGGCAGCTGGTGGTCTTGTCGTGGATTGAGTAGAGTTTGTCGTTCTATTTAATTGACAGTTCAACATTATCTGCAATTAAATCAAGTCCGTCAAGAATGTGTTATTTTGAGAAGAATGATTTTTGAAACTTTGCAAGACGGCGATCACTTTTAGGCTTCTTCGATCAAATCTATCCCGTTCACCGCCCTGAGTGTTCACTGACGATTCTTTGTCCAGTTTTAACTAAAAAAAAAAGTTTTTAGAAAAACCTTCAAATCAATGCCTTCCTGACAAACGTCCACAGTATCACAGATATCATGATACATACATAATTAGTTGTATTCAGTGCTAAAACTATAATCAAATACTCGACACGCAACAAATACAGCGAGTAGTTAAAGATAAATGAATGCTCAGCCACTTACAAATAATGCTTCCTTCTATCACTGTCCTTATTATAATCAAAATACAGTCCTGAAGAGATGGCAAGTCAACTCTCTGGTACACTTAACTCAAGCCTTCAAACTGGCGGTACCACTTCATCTTTTAGTGTCGCGTTATAGTGATACAAAATAGCCGGTGTTATAAATAGAGTTTGAGTAATTATCGTCTTCATTCAAACCACTTTTCAAGGATAACAAAGGCCAGAAGCAAACTGACATGAACCCGGAAACACCCGGCATCCTAGCCACAGCTCGACCTATTGTAGCTCAGTGCTGAAGCTATTGTTTACGTTCAGACACGAATGAATAGAAAACTAGTACTGCTGAAACTAGGGATACCAGGAGAACGTGCCATAATAATACTAGCATGTTCGTTCTGTATTATTTACTCCGCCATCAGCATAACCGCGGGCTGTTTGCGTGCCGGCGGGAAGCCGTTCCACTTTCTCGGGGGCAATGCTTGCTTAAGAGGGGGACATGGGGGTTTACGGTATTGCGGTATTGAGCTTTTTTTCAAGCGGTATTTCGGTGATTTTGATTTTAATCTGCGGTATTGCTGTATCATCTTGCCCTGCGGTATGCGGTTTTTCATCCTTTTGGGGTAACGGTATTCGATAAAACAAGATCCTTCACGCTATTGCTGTACTGTTCATTTTCGCTCTCCTGTATAAAGCAGCTCAATATTGTTGTAAAAAAAACTGGTAGGGAATCCAAAATCATCTAATGACCGGGATTTTTAGATGGTTGTACCGATCAATTTGAGGTCTCAACGTTTTTTCGCAATGCCTGAGGTTGATTGATGGTGCATACATGCTTGCGATAAACAGACACGCGGAATTGTTACAACTTTAAGTAAGCGTGAACGATCATAATTGCGGTATCGGTATTTCGTCGATTTTCAACACGGTATTTCGGTATTTGCCAATTTTTCTAACGGTATTGCGATGTTGGGTACCCCCAATTTCCCCCCTCCCCCCCCCCCCCCCCTTTAAGTGAAAGGCCTATGCAGGAATGTATGTTGTGGATCAATCAGTTTGTCCCTGGTTTAAATGGGTTCTTCCTGTGTTTGAGTCCCAAGGTTACGTAACATAATGAGTTTATGAAACAAAGAAAAAACTAAAAACCAAGGATAAATTTAAACTACAATATGTCACATGAGTCATGTCACTCCTGCTCAAAACTACGAAAGCCGAGAAGGGTCTTCCAACTTCCGACTTCCAACTTCCAACTATTCTTTAACGGAAACCTGCGACAACTTTTTTTGTTCAAAAAAAAAGAAACCTTTAAAAATATGTTTTCCTGAGCGGTCTGTGACAGAGACGGGCGATACTTAACTATATCAGTCGAGAAGGCCAACTTCGACTAAAATTTAAAAACTGAATCTTACGCCGTCGTTTATTAATTGAACTTGTTTGAATTGGAAAATTCACGATTTCATGCCACTTATAGCTGATGTTGGATCAAACCTACATGATCATAAAAATTCTCCAGCTCCACTCAGCAGCTACAGTTTAGACTTCCGCACTGTACATGGACCGGAGGTTACTGGTTACGGCTGGCTGGCAAAATTGCTGCAGTTAGATTACACATGACTTGACACGTGAGCCGAATAGTATGTTGAATACAATCACAACTGAACTTTTTGTTTTCAATGGAGAAACAAAAGATTCAGCCTAAATATATCGGAGACAAAGAGACTGGAAGATATTTCCACGACGATGGCAAGGAGGGTGCATTTAATACGACCTTTTGCCAAAAGGCCTAGTTTCGTCAGAGTTTCTTTCAGTAATAATTGTCAGTTATTCTTTATTATAATTTAAGACTGGTAAATGACTGTAAGAATACATACATCTCTTTGGAAAATAGCCCTTGGTTCCCGTTCAGATCTCCACTCAGTGGAAAAAGCTTAACGTTGCTTCCAATATTTTGGACATGCATTTTGATTTTAGGGACTGTTAATACTTCCTTGTTCGCTTAAGTGTCAAGGTCAGGGCGTTTGCTGAAAGAGATTACTTTGCTTGCCACTTGTAATTTAGAGACGCTAATCAGGAAATGCTTTTTTTAACGTCATTGCAGAAATCATCTCTGCTATCGGGTGCTTTTGGATTTGTTTCCGCAGTGATAAATTCATCTGAATTTAAGTGTCGTGAACCCCTTAAGCCTTAAGGCAAGACGGTCTTGGTCTCGGTTGGGTTTTTAAATATATTAAATTTCGGTGCTTTATAATGAAAGAGAGAACCATCTAATTCACTTTAAATTAAAACCCCATTATCAGTTCAATTATGGCCTGGCTGAACGTGAGTGAGTCAGGTTTTCCTTTCAATGAACTGACAGTAACAGTCTAACAGCGTATATGTCCCCCGTTGTTCATGTTTCGCGGCTCCGAAGGTTGCGTCACACTGTAGGCTATTGTACAAGCCATACAGAATTCAACCAATTAACCGAAATTAACCTGAGTGTATGGAAAAACCACCATGGCCAAGGAGACGGAGTTTTAACTTTACTATAGAAACTGTAAACGCCGAACATGTCCACAGCAACAAAAACCCAGAAAACTTGTTGCAATCGAAATTTTTGCAACTTTCGAGGTTCTCTCACGCCTCGCCGTCCGTCCATCCTTGAAATACTTTGTCCGATCTCGATATCCTCCAGTTGTTTCTGTACATTCCCATCGCGATGAATGAGTTTCAATCCACTGTAGATGAAACTCGCTGACATTAGAGACAGATAATGAAGAAAGCCTGACAAAAGATCTGGGACGGTGCTAGACTTGGTTTAAGGCTACTTGCAACTTTCGCCATTATTTCCAGAGCGAAATGCGATCAGTTATAACACCACCAACAAAGCGTGCACTTTAAAGCTTTTTAGACCCTAGTTTAATCTTGGTGACTTCCCGGCAAAGCCAGATGGATCAATCAAAACGAAGACGTCAAAGAGGGAAAAGCTATACCGTAAAGAAGTCTTAAAAGCCACCTGGGTATTTCAACACCATTTTCTCCAGACGAGTAGGGATCAACAAATAAGAACAATGCGCGCGTTGTTCCTAAAATAGCAAGCAAAATCTTAACGCCTAAAAAAAATGGCCTTCGTCCAAAACCCTTTCTCGCTTGAATTTGCGCTAAAACAAAGACAGAGTGCACCGCTGAAACGCCGAATAGGAAACCAAACCCAGTCCAGTGGAACTCCCATGAAAGTCCCAACAGTTGATTCGCCTCTTGCCAGTAGGATGGGCCTGGTTCGCTGTCTGCGGCCGGAGGTTCGTGAACAGGTAAATTGTCAGTTGTTAGTGAGCTCGGCATTTTAGAAACAGACTGTAAACGTTTCCCGTTATTTAACTTTGCGTGCGTTAACTGCGCCCTTAAATTTGTCGACCACAGAGTCGTCTGAAACGTGCTTTATCTGTTGTGGATGTGGTAAATTGTTCGTTTGCCGCACAACATCAGTGTTTACATATATTAGGTATCATTATGTTCATCTAGGTTTTTTAAAATTTCGTGAGATTGTTAAAATTTACAATTGTTTGTTTTTATACGATTATGCCTCTGATAATAAGCCGTGTAATTTTCCATCAACCTCGTTCCCAGGGTTCTCTCCTACCCGCCCTATGGATAGGGCGGGTAGGAGAGAACCCTCGGAACGAGGTTGATTTTCATTATTTCTTGTATCTGAGCAACATAATTATTTTACATGAAGTACATCTGCTCAGCAATTACACATTCCCCACTCAAGAATTAGTATTCGAAAGTTTTGCCTCACCGTCATTGGAAAATAATATTGGAACGATCTCCCTCTTTCTATTCGCAATATATCATCGAAAATCCTGTTCAAAAAAGCACTTAAGAAATCTTTGACTGTGCGCGTGTGTGTGTGCGTGGGTGCGTGTTTGTGTTTTAATGAATAACAAACTACAAAAGAATAAAGTCAATCTTGTTAAAGGGCCATGATTAGTTTTACTATAATGTGCCCTTCTATTATGTACACGTAGTTTTAAGCAACTTTGTACCAGTTGATATTGTACAACTATTGTATTATTGTACAACTAATGTATTGTAGAATGGAGTAAAAATGAAATAAAATAAAAGTATACAGAGCAAGACTAAATATTGCTTGTTCACATTTGTTTGTTTTCTGTTGCATGGTGCGATTTCGTGGGGTTTTGACTAAATCTGTAAAAAGAACGTGACAAAAAAAGAAATAGAAAACTACAAAGAAGATCCAAAGACTATGACTTTCATGCGCTTGAGCCGAGCGGACTCTACCTCAAACGCTGAATTAAAATATGCGGACTGAAAAAGGATGGCTAAGGTAAGAGACGGCGACATATTAAACCAAAAAAAAAGTGAATAAACAATGCCCTTGTTATATAGCTTTATACGATCCGCTGAATTCATCTGCGCATGGCATGCTAAATACTGAACTTCTACTGAAATTCTTCACGCCAGTTCAATAAGATGATATGTTTTGTGTGTGTACATAAATTGTATACACATGTTGTGCCTGACTACTTAAGCATCTTGGTGTTATCTCAGGTAATTTTGTCACGTCCACTGCTGTATCTGTTTGTCTACTGCATATTAGCCCTCTCACTCGTCATAAATGTGGTTTGAAATAAGAAATTTCATTCATTATAACCATTTACTGTGATTAGTTTTAAACTTTAAGGTGCGTTTTTCTTCCGCACAAGATACCAATTCACGCTTAATCATGCTGTGCTCGTTAATAAACAAGTTTGCTGGGCAGTGTGAGAGCTCATTGGGGTTTAGTCCAACATGCGCGCAGACTCCCAGATCTCTAAATACAATGGTTTAACTCTTGGCGCACTCAGGTATTGTACATCTTTACTTGCTAAACTTAACCGATTGCAAAAATTAACCCATGTTGCGCGATGCCCTATGAAAATGATAAATCTTCACCTTGTTACGGACGGGGCTCGGTGATAGCAGTTACTAAATTGAGCCACAGTCAGATGTCAAGCGTTATTGGAGATATTCTCTCTTATATTTAGATTCAGAATTAGGGTCAAGAGGCAAGAATCGGTAATTTATTCAAGTTTTTGCTTGGTTTGTTACTTAACTTTTTGGTGCTGAGACAAAAGCTTCGTACAACGACTCTTAAATTGTAGTTATGGGGTAGAACTGAGAATACATGTAATCAAAGTTATCACAGTTTGATGTTTTGGGAGCCGGCTGCAAGATCCATTTCATCTTAGTGAAATAATTAAGAACGTGAAAATTAAAGCACCCTCCAAAGTTCACGTTTGGTCACTTTATACCAGGCTTTAACTTTTATATTCTCAGTTTTTGGACAAGTTTTCCGGGTTTCACAGGTTGCGTCACACTGTAGGCTAGTGTACAAGCCATAACGAATTCAACCAACCGAAAACACGTTTGAAACACCCACCATGGCCAAGGAGACGGATTAACAACTTTACTATACAATCCATAAACACAGAACATTGAATAAATCTGCAGTCCACAACAAACAAATCCCAAAACACTCGTTACAAGAGTTACTTTGGCAACTTTTGATGTTTTCCTTGGTCTTTTAGATGTTCTTCTGATTGTGCTATTTCCAAGTTCGATGCTCTCGATTTGTTTTTGTACTCTCGAAGCTTGATTGATGACTTTCAAACCACTGTAGATAAAGCTCGCAGACAGTATAAGGCTCCAGAGGATGAAGAATAATTGGCATATGATCAGCAATAACGATGCAGAATCGGGTTTGAGGGCAGTTGTTGCTCCTGCAGTTATTACGATGGCAAAGTGAATTCCAATGATACCACCTAAAAAGCGAACATCTTGGAGCCTTTTAGATCCAAGCTGGATCTTTGCCACTTCAATAAAAGCCAAGTGAATCAAACAGAACGAAGATGTCAAACAAGGATAGGTTATGCCAAAAACCAGCATCGATATCCAGGGTGGGATTTCAATACCATTTTCTGCCGAGGAGTAAGGATCAAGAAATAAAAACAAAGCTCTCGTTGTTCCTAAAGTAAAAAGCAAAGAGTTTATGGCTATAAACAAGGGCTTTCGGCCAAATCCCTGTCTGGTTCGAACTTGCGCTAGAACGAGGAAAGAGCGTACTGCTAATATACTGAAGAGAGTCCCCAGTCCAGCCCAATGGAATTCCCAAGCAATTCCCCAAAGCTCTTTCGCTACAGGCCAATCGGGACCTGGCTCGGCGGCAGCTGGTGGAGTCATGGATTGGGCCGAGTTTGTGGTCGTACCCAATGGAGGTTTTGACACTGTCCCAGTAAAATGAATGTAGATGCCAAAAATCTTAAGCAGACTTTAACTCAGTCAATAATGTGTCACTTTGTCACTTTGCCTGTGAGGATGGCGCTTTTTATAGGCTTCGGCGATCAAAACCAGGTGGCGGCTGGCGGTGTTGTCGTGGATTGGGTAGAGTTTGTCGTTCTATTTAATTGACAGTTCATCATTATCTGCAATTAAATCAAGTCCGTCAATAATGTGTTATATTGAGAAGAATGATTTTTGAAACTTTGCAAGCAGTCGATCACTTTTAGGCTTCTTCGATCAAATCTATCCCGTTCACTGTCCTGATCGAGTGTTCACTGACGATTCTTTGTCCAGTTTTAACTACAAAAAAGTTTTTAGAAAAACCTTCAAACCAATGCCTTCCTGACAAACGTCCACAGTATCACAGATATCAAGATATATACATAATTAGCTAAATTCAGTGCTAAAACTATAATCAAATACTCGACACGCAACAAATACAGCAAGTGGTTAAAGATAAATGAATGCTCAGCCACTTACAAATAATGCTTCCTTCGATCACTGTCCTTATTAATAATCAAAATACAATCCTCAAGAGATGGCAAGTCAACTCTCTGGTAAACTTAACTCAAGCCATCAAACTTTTTGGCGGTTAATAACCACTTCATCTTTGAGTGTCGCTTTATAGTTATACAAATAGATATAAATGGAGTTTAAGTAATTATCGTCTTCATTCAAACCACTTTTCAAGGATAACAAAGGCCAGAAGCAAACCGTGAAATGACCCGGAAACACCCGGCAGCTCAGTGCTGAAGCTATTGCTTACGTTCAGGCACGGACACACCAGGAGAACGTGCCATGATAATACTAGCACGTTCTGTATTATTTACTCCATCATCAGCATAACCGAGCTGTTTTCGTGCGGGAGGGAACCCGTTCCACTTTCTCGGGGGCAATGCTTGCTTTAAGTGAAAGGCCTATGCAGGAATGTATGTTGTGGATCAATCAGTTTGTCCCTGGTTTAAATGGGTTCTTCCTTTGTTTGGGTGCCAAGGTTACGTAAGATAATGATTTTATGAAACAAAGAAAAAACTTAAAACCCAAGGATAAATTTAGACTACAATATGTCACATGAGTCATGTCATATCTTGCTCAAAACTACGAAAGCCGAGAAGGGTCTTCCAAGTTCCGACTTCCGACTTCCGACTTCCAACTTCCAACTTCCAACTTCCAACTATTCTTTGACCGAAACCTGAGACAACGTTTTTTGTTTAACACAAACAAACAAAAAAAGAAACCTTTAAGTAATGGTCCGTGTAAGAGGTAGGCAGGCGAACGGTAAAAGTGATTAAAAGGTGCTAACTTTTAATCATTAATTTCAATTAAATCAAGCGTTCTGATTGGCCGAAATCCAAAAATCGCCAAGAAAACAGTCAAAAACGTGACATTTTGGGCGCTTTCCATTTACGAAAAAAACCCGGAAATTTCGGTGGTAGCAAAAGTGGAATTTTCGATTGGTAAAAAGTTGTTCCATTTGGTCGTAAACCCCGGTATGTGGCGCGGTGCCCGACCGTGGACCTGGAACTGGTACAAACTACGAGAAACGTAAATGGAATACGACATTCCGTTCGGAAATTCCAACAGGGAAAACGGGACCACCTTTTTAGATTTTCCACTTTTTCTGGGAATTTTCCAGTGGGACGAACCGACGAAACGTGTTCCATTTACCGCCGAATCGGAAATTCCGGAAATTTTGACTAAATGGAAGGAGGGAGGAGGCGTCTCTATTGTTTTCGGGTATTTGTCTGTGACCGAGTCATCATGACAGTGTGACGTCACATAGCAACGACTCAGAGCTTCGGGTCGCTTGATCAGTTTAGCGTCGAGAAGCCATCGAAGTTAAACAAAGAAAGGGCTAATACAGGCTTTTGTTCAGCGTTGGTAAAACAATTTGTCGTAAGTGTGCAAGCTTTGTTGCTTATATTGTTTGTGTGTAAAAGCTGTGTTTGTTTTGTCCGCACGTTTGTGTTAAATTCTACTCCAATCCACTTTGGGTCAGTGACGTGGGCGCAATTTTGAACTTGGAACTAGATAAATCCACCCTAAACGTCAGCCGTTTTCTCTTTAAATTGCCAACCAAATCTCCTCAGAAGAGGAGGTTTAATTCATTAATAACAGAAGTTTGATACGATAGTTGATTTGTGTTGATGTAACGAGCCATTTTGCTCATCAATCCTTTTGAATGTGAAGATACTGTGTTGAATCGCGTGTAGTTTCTTGGCTTCTTGACTGTCTGGGGTAAATTTTGCAGACTTTAATGCTGTCATTGTGTGTTAAGTTTGCTTGTTTGTTTACTGCTTGTGTCTACGGTTTGCTGGTTAATCTGGTGCCCCTCTGTTTTGATCAAAGTAATTGCTGGCCTTTACTGCTTTGAAAATTTACTGCTGTTGGTTGTTTTATTCTGTTTTGTTATTGTTGGTAAAATTTGCTATTTGCATTTGTCTGCAGTTTTTTGTTGGCTTTTTCCCCGTATTTTACTTGCCTGTGTCGTTGTTGTTGTTGCTTGTATTTGCCTTTTAAAAAGATTATTCTTTTAATTAATTTAGTGTGACTATTACTTGAGAAAAAAACAATAATAATAATATTAAAGACATATAAAAGAGACAGAAAAAAATAGTTTAAATAAAAAGTACATAGCTTAATTTAAGAAGTTATATTATTTTAAAAAGGAAAAATTACTTAGGGAGAAAATAAATAAAGTAAGATCATATTTATATAATATATATCTATAATTATTTTCTTTAGAAGAAGAAAACATCATGATGAATAAAAATATTTTATTATGTATATATTTGACAATGGGCTTCTTGTTGTATGATTTATATTTTGACATTGCTTGGCTTTTTAGTCCTCACAATCATAAGATTGTGTATCTTGTAATGGCTGTTGTGCGTGTCCATATTGTTTTTGCAATGGTTGCAATATCTTTCCCAGGCCTTTCAAACCTTCCATGTGCCCTCTGCATCCCTTCAAAGCCCCCCATCTTTTTTGGAGACACAAATCCCTCACTCCTTTGAGTTACAAAGTAAAACTTTTCATGTAGTAAAAATGTTGGTCTCCTCTGTTTTGTCCTTTTTTATTATCCACTTCAAAGTGAAGGTAATTCAAAACTTCAACCTCTCAAACTTCCTTGTTTTCCTTTTAGCCTTAACCACCATTCTTTTTACACTGACGTTTTTGTTTTACAGGAAAGTATTGTGCATGGTTTCTTTAAAGCAAATGATTAAGTATAGATCAACTTTAAATTGTTTGTTAGAAATGCTTCTATTCCCTGATGTTATTACCTTGAAATTATTTCTATCTTTGCTTGATCCAGTTTACAAAATTTTGTTACATGTAAAGCCCCAATTCAACTTTTCACTGGTACAATATTTTTGGAGATTAAAATCACACCTTTTTTTCTCCTGTCTAATGACCGTGTGCCTTTTTGTTTCTCATGGCTTTTTACTGAACCTTGGTATTACAAAAAATTGTTCTTTAAACTGTGAACTTCAATATCCTGTTTACTTGGCAACTGCTGCTTTTTTGCTGATAATTTCTGCACTCCCATTTTCATTCTTTGTGGGTTTATATGTTGTGACTATTATTTTATTTGGGGAGACCTTTGATGTCAGTTCCAGATCCTGTACAGAAATGCCACTTCTTTTCCAATTTTATATCTCTCATTTGGTGTACTTTTAAGTTATCCCTGTGCCAGACTGCTTGAATTACACCACCCTGGTTTCCTTTTTAGCATGTTGATAAGATCTAAAAGGTTGATGACAACAATTCAAATTGTTGATATAACAGGCAAGCCACACACCCTCCCTTTTGCACCATATGCCACAATAAAAGATCTAAGATCTCAAATAAATACTAAATTCAGAATAACAAGTGATTTGTACTGGTTGTCATGCTGTGAAAAGCCTTTATTTGATTTTTTACTTTTGGAAGAAATAAGAGGAACAGTTTTTATGCATGGGCGATTGATGGGAGGTGTACAATGCTGTCTGAAGGGATGTGAGAATGAGGCAGGATCAAGAAAATTTGATAGTATGGTTGGGCGGTATGAACTGAAATGTGCCCCTGATGATGTTACACCTGAAAATCTCAAAGATCTTAGGGTATGTGATAAACATTACGGCAGTTTATCAGCAAGAGGGCATAAGCCTCCTAAGGGGAAAAGCTCCACTAGATCACGCAGCGATGCCCAGCTGGGCATCCTGAAAGTTACACCATGTATAGTGCCTTGTTCACAATGTGGCAACAAGGTTTGTCTGAGTAGTGATGTTCCCTGCAAGAAACACCACATAAATATTTTTAAAAATATGTTTTCAGTGGGATGCAATTTTTTGGATGAAAGAACTGGCAATAAGACTGATTTACATAATGACTTGTATAGTGTAGATCCTTGTGATGGAACTTTTCCAGACTACAGATGCATGTCATGTCAGCCTTTCTATTTAAAATCCATTAAAATAGAGCATGAGTACAAAGAAGCTCAAAACATCTTCCACCAAAAACAAGGTTGTTCAATTTCCACAATAACGACAGATAATGACAGCAACAAGCATGAGTTTTTTGAAGAAACAACTATTAATCCAACTAAAGGACAAGCCACTGTGCTATCAGAAAAAATGGTCTTGGATAGAGAATTTGCTGTGTCTGATGCTTGAAACTGTAAAGCAGGTATTTTTACAGATGTGCTGAATGAAATAATGACACAAACTGCTCCAAAAGAACCAGTAGATGCAGGAAATGACAGTGAAGTACAGTCATCACCTCTGCCAGTTTATACAGTTTTTCAAACAATTATTTCATGTATTTTTCCATGGACAGTGTCATTTACTCAGCACACTACAGATAATACCATGAAGGTTACTTTTTCTCTTCCAAGTATCGGAAAAGGTAGTGTAATAACGAAGTGGAAGGAGTTAACCCTTTTTCTTCCTTCTGAAATAAAAACATTTCCTTCAAAGGATTTTAGTCCATTTACAGTAGAATTCTTGGGTAACAAAATTGACCATGGGGAACTCCACACAATATTTTTCAAGAAAACATATTAAACTCTGCTTTGGGTGTCATACTTAAAACTATTGAAAACTTACCGGTTTGTCCAGGTATATATGATCCAGCCCTTGTTGATAT
Source organism: Porites cylindrica (assembly GCA_964035525.1). Taxonomy (NCBI): domain Eukaryota; kingdom Metazoa; phylum Cnidaria; class Anthozoa; order Scleractinia; family Poritidae; genus Porites; species Porites cylindrica. The sequence continues at coordinate 2,457,420 of OZ037776.1, forward strand.
GGCTGAAAGAAAAAGGGAAACAAATTTATACTTTGTGGATGAAAAAGGAGCAAATGTAGATGGAGAGATTGTCAAGTGCATTAGGAGCTTAAATTGCACCTACAAACTACCTGTCCATTCAAAAACCAGATGCCACAAATGTCAAGATATTTTACGATCTTGCTTTCGTTGGAAAACAAATCCTTCATCTGAATCATTTGAGTCCAAAACAGCCTATGATTCACACACTAAACTCAGTACTCTTTCACATGCTGAACTCATAGCCAGAGCAAAAAATTTACACAAAGTGGTTGCTCAAAGCCAAAAAAAAGCAAAACGATATTACAGTTTGTACCTAAAAGAGAAACAAGAAAATGTGAAAGCACCAAAAAATTTTCAACCCAAATCATCTGACCTTGCTAAACTAATGGATATTGCCATTGAAAATCATTGGCTTGTTGAAAATTCTGTTCTCTTTGCTCTACTTACTGACACTTTAACCTCACTGAAGAAACAGGAGGAGGAATTTGCAAAGCAAGGAAAACTTACCAAAAATAACCAAAAGCCCCACCCTAAAGGTATGAGATATAACCCTCTTGTGATAAAGTGGAGCTGCATGATAGCAAGCAAATGTCACAAAAAAGGTTATGAGGTAGTCCGAAGCATTCTTCCACACCTACTAAGCAAGGTTACACACCTGAGAGGCACCCACCAAAAAAACAAAAAGTTGGAAGAACAGAAACAACTTCAGACATTAGAGGTGGCAAAAAAGAGTCAAAGTGTAAATCATTTAAAGAGTTGATTAAAAGCATGACTACAGAAATTGACAGTGACAGTAGTGACGATGATTTTGCAAAAGCATTTCAACCATTAATTGATACAGATATGTCCTTTGTGACACTTGATGAACCCACAGAAAGTGAAAAACATGCAATGCAGACCAAATCTTACATTTCTGATGCATTTGATTATTCGCATGAATTTCAAATGGTCAAAACACAAGATCTTTGGGAATATAGGGAATTTGACAGATCTCTCATGCCAAAAGCTGGCAATAATCACGATCATCTTGAACAAGTAAGACGTTTCATTTTGAAAAATGGTTTTCAATATCATGTGATCTTACAACTGGAAGAGTCTATATCACTGAAGGAAACCATAGTCTTTGGGTGGCCATTCAGGAAGGTATACCATTCATACCATGTCGTGTTATTCCTCACTGGCTGCCCCCCAATGGCTCTTACAAAAAGCTTAACATTGATTTTTCCACTTTAAAATTTGGGGAAACAGTACTTCCTGAACAATTGGGATTGACGGTTGCACAGATTAGTTTCAATAAGTGCATAAAACAATAACCTTCATAAAAGATGTATCAAATCTATTTCTGTTTGTATACATAAACTTCAACACTATCATAATTATAGTGTTCTTAAATTAAAAATAATTAGTATTAATTTGTTGATTTTAATATTTTGTACTTTGACAACAGACATTCCTTGCACCCCTGATCAAAAATTATTTAATGGAATATTGCCGTTAATATTGTACAATGCAATTGCACATAGATTCTAGCCTAGCAGTGTTATCCCTCTAGCATTAATATATGGAGAGCCTGAACATTAATTTTATAACCTGCATGTATTTCAGGACCGCTATCTATTTGCCATTCAAAAAATTACGTTTTCCTGACGTTGATCCATGCACAAAACATGCATATAAGTCTCCTGTTGTTAGAAGTAAACGAGTAAATTTCAAAACTTACCACTGATCTCTACTGCCAACCTGTTGCAGCAGGTAGTGAATTGATGTAAGCAGATTACATTTATGTCGTCTCCACACTTTTTCATTCCATCGACTTTAAAGGGATTGATGAGAAGAACTACGCACTTTGGCTCGCTGAAACTCGGCGTACATTAAGCTCAATGTATCATAAACCAATCCTCCTATTCTGAGATCAGGATATTTCCACACCACCTCACACGTTGCCCGAAAGCGATAAACGATCATACAAACTGTGCCAATTTATAGACACTTCGCGGTACCTTTCTTTGCCTCATGTGATGCTTTTGAAACTTTTTCCGACTGAACCTTATGGCGAATATTTCCATGTTATTTTTCAAAAGCTCTGCCTTATTGAAGAAGGCAAAAGATGAATTCAAACATTCAGAAAATTGACCTCCTTTGCAACGTAACGAAAAAGAAATTTGCCCGCCATTTTGAAAATCACCGATGTATGACGTGACGTCACACTGGCAGTGATCAGTGAACCAATGTTACAAATGTTTACCCCATTCTCGTCCCCAGAGCCGCTTGGCCCTCTTAACCGTCGGAGACTGAGCACGAGGGCCCTCTCCGACGGTTAAGAGGGCCAAGCGGCTCTGGGGACGAGAATGTGTTTACCCTAGAGACGGCCCCTCCTTCCTGAAAGCGCCCAAAAACACCTTTTTTTAGCTTTATTTTCCCCATTCCCCTGTTTTATACCTCACGGCCAAGTTTCAGTATTGTTCTATGCGCCAATCAAAAGTTAGAGCGGAAAACGTGCAACACACGCGCGACCTTATTGTGACCCCATCTTAGTGTGACACTTGAGATGTTAGGAAATTTGTCTTTTAGCCGAAGAAATCTCGTCAATTTCTTCGTGAAAAAGCTACATTTTTTCTTTATTGAATATTTATCTCAAATTTACTGTATTTTATAATCGGAGTGATCGTCAAAATGGTCTTAAACATGATTTGCTGCCGTCCTCGACATGCCGAGTCGCCATGTGGAAATTTAGGCCCGGCGTAGTTGTTTTCGTTGTCAGGCCGGATCAGGAGGAGATGGGAATAATTGTGGCACTAGAAATTGGAGTACAGCAGGGCATAAAAGGAGAAAGGGAAAGATTTGTTGTTTTTACGAGGATGAATTTATTTCTCGAAGAGATGTAGAACACTTGAGCTTGAAGTAAGCTGAATTCAATAGATTTTCGCACCCCCGCGCGCATTATGTGTTATTCATGTGTTTGCCCTTTTCGAAACTTCCATATTCCGTGTATCTTTACCCAGCTCTCATTCGATTTTTTTTTCTCTCTAGACTGCTTCATCAAGCGAAATGGAAGTTCGCCGTAGACCTTAAGTTAAAATGAGCGAATTGAAATTTGTGACACGTTTGCATTTTGTACCTTTGATTTCTGAGACGGAGAATATCGAGACGGAAGCCGCTTAGGTATCATAAATAGCTGTCAATGGTGTTTGAGTTTCTTTTGGTACGGAAGATCTAGCGAGCATGACTGTAGCTTTATTTTTTCCAAGGACGAGAGAGATTGTAAGAAGGATTTTTATAGAGTAATATCAAAACCTTGAAAACAGATAAACTGAAGGAGAGCTTTTTCTGAAACCCAATTATCCGAACATGCAGGACTTTTTTCTATCTGGGCAACATCATCTTTTTTTCCAAAAGCAGAACATTTAGATAACATTTAGGTTTGAATGGATGTTACTAAAAGGGGGTAACGTAGCCTGCGAGCAAGCTCTCCTATTTCGGCGAGTGAAACGAGTCTCGCGAGAACGCGCGAGCGAGCGGCGAAGCCGCGAGGGGCAGAGGAAAGGAGAGCTTGCAACCATCCCTTACAAATTTTCATTTGTACTTCGGCCAGACGAAGGGAAATACCATTGGCTGAAAAATGACGTTCCGGAAATCAAAGTTGATTGATAACAGGCCAAGCTGGCACCCGCTTCGTCTGTGTGTCAAATTTGGTTCTCAGGGGGATCAGATTGGTACCGAGAACTTGTTTCAGCGCTCAATGCAGACGGGCTCGTTTGTTGTAATTCTCGCAAAGAGAATATTGCGTGCCGAGGATAAGTCGCACCGAGTTTGTAGTTCTTGTGGAAGGAAAATGAAAACCCTTCATCAGTTGTATTCATTTGTGTCAAGCGCCTTGTTTAGTTCTGAAAACCGGGAGAGTGAAAGTGAAGAGTGATTAAAGCGCTGCCTTCCAACATCGGTTTCTTCGCCCGATTGAATTCTACTGGGTAGAAAAATTCAGAAACATGTACTTGACAGTGTAGCTGTGTAGCTTGATCGTAAAGCAGGAAAAGAGAAAGAGTTGGAAGCAACTGGAGTAAACCTTAAGAGAAAAGTGCCGAAAACTCTATTCTCCAGTTCCAGACGGACAAATATATGATGTTTTTGTTGGTGATTGCGATGGGGAGTAGTCTTCTACGCTGCAGTATGGACGACCTTTTAAAAGTAAACGAAACGAGAATCAAAGTAGTGAGTTCTTATCCGAGCGGACACGTTGAAGTTCGATGTCCCCGTGAAAAAAAAAAAAAACATGTCAGTGATATTAAAAACATTGCTTTAATGCTGTTGCGAAAGCGATTTATAAATAAATAATTCTACGCGCCCTCGGCTGTCTAAACTTACTTGACAGGCGGTTGTCACTTTTCTAATCTGCCGCACGTTTGCGGTGACAATTTTCGCGCTTTGTGGAGTCCCGGGGTTTCCGGGGTGGAAATGAAAATTTATGAGAGATGGTTGCAAGCTCTCCTTTCCTCGGCCCCTCGCTCGCGCGTTCTCGCGAGGCTCGCTTCGCTCGCCCAAATAGGAGAGCTTGCTCGCAGGCTAGGGGTAACGGGGAGCGGGGAGCGGGGAGCGGAAGTCTGGGAACGAGTTGTCAGCGGAAACCTCCACAAAAATCCAAAATGGCGGTCCAAAAAACGAGAGAGAGAAAGAAGAAGACAAAGAAAGGAATTCGTGCCTTGGTTGAAATCAGGTGGGGATGAAATTGCAAATCAGACTCACATTTTACGTTTACGTTTTGAGCAGGTGGTATGTTTTTTCGATATTCAACCTGTTTCATTTACAATATGATAAGGTCTTAGGTCTTAGTTTTCGAGACACCTGGCACACTCACATTACTCCGGATTACTCCGTTTACTTTAGACCGTCGCTTAATCCTGCCTGTTTGTCCCCCTGAATGTTCTTTTTCCCACTCAGACAAACTCTTGGAGAGTAAAGGTTTTATCCAAGCCCATTATATGCCCTGTTTTGAGAATGCTTGGTAAATAACTCGCAGGCATTGTAATGAGAAATAAACGTGGAATTTATTAATGCATGTACATATAGTGTTCTCGCGTTCTGTGCGTGAGTCAAACTTTGTACAGCTATTAGTATTTAAAACTAACGGCTAAAACTTGTTTTTTACAATTTTTTTATAACTGGGAAAGCTTGTTGTTGTTGTTAGTGTTATATTAAAGTCGTTGAGTGATGAGTTATGAATCGTTTAAGGTCAGGGTTTGGCATTGAAAGCAGGGTTAAGCACTGACTTCAAGAAGGTGGTGGACAAAACACTGACCCCCATTCCATGAACTACCCCCAATGACTACCCTAAAATGGACTATGCCACTGAAGTTAAGTCATTAGGGTTAGGAAACTGAGTGAATCAGGTTCCATTTAGGGTCCTTATACTGGGAAAACTGACGTAAAACTTCATTCACTCAGTTTCCTAACCCTAATCACTAAACTTCAGCGGTGTAGTCCATTTTAGGGTATGTCCATGAAGTGTGGGTCAGTGTTTTGTCCACCACCCTTCAAGCATGCCAAATAATACTGAATTCTGCATGTACTGGCACAGATTAAGGAAAAAAGAGAAACCAAAAAAATGAAGGTGCCGTGAAAATAATTATGATTTAGTTGTGCTTGGTTTTAGTGATGCATATTCACTATTGTATACAGTGCTTTTCAACACGTTTTGTGAGTGTAGTTTACATTATAAAATCATCACATTTTCTTAATTTACTTTAGAATGAAAGAGTCCAAGGCTAAGTTTTAAAATCAGCCAAAAGAAATGGGATATGCTAATTGCTTATCCAGATTGCACCATGTTATTGCCTTAGATGACGTTGTTTTAACAACATTTCAAAGATCAAAGTAAAAGAAAATGTAACTCTTCAAGTCCCATGATCGACCGAAATCAATTTTCTCGAAACAATATCAATACATTATCCAGAGGAATGTTTATGACAAGTAATGAAATAATCACCAAAGGGAAAATGCATTAATCTTCAACCAAATTCTGTCATCTAAATCTTTAAGGAAATGTAAAGAGATAAGTGTGGACAATGTTATTTGTATGTGGATAATGAAGCTTAGAGGGTTAAGGTACGAGTAGGTATGACTAGGATCATTATGTCGAGTTAACCAAATGGGTTAGGTATAAACTAACATGTCTGAAACAGTTTAAATTCGTAAGTGGCCGCCTAAATACTTTTATGATATTGTATAGTTCCCTTCATATACATTACTCTTTAGCAAAAAGGGGGCCAGTTCATTTCTTTATATCAAGCGATAACGGGTTGATAATAGAACCCTATGCCAGCAAATTGTGATAGTCAAGAGATCTCTACCAAAATCCTTCACGACAAAGGAGTATTTTTAAAAAAATGATTAGAATTTGCTTTTACACGCATTTTATATTCAGAATGACATTTCAAATTGATTTTGATATTTGTATCTTTTGACCATAACTAGGTTATAAGGGGAAAACTGAATAATTGCCTCAAACCCTTTCATCTCCATAGAGAGTGAACTGGAAAAAATTCCCTTTAGACCTTTTACTGTAAATCCTCTATTCAGCCTCCCTCTCCTTAGAGGACTACAACAAGACAACCATGAATGTACCCCTTCCTTGGTACAAAAAGGTATTTCTACAAATCATGCTATATGTTGGCAGTAGTCAGTGCAGCATTTCTAGTATGTCTCTCACTCTCTTTAGACTTGTGCCATGTAATATTGGCCTAAGCATTCAGGAGGGGGTATGGTAGAGGACTGACAGTACAATCTGTTGAATTTATATTAGTAAAAAACATGCAATAAATGAGCTTTGGCGTTTCTAGTAAAGGCCAAGAAAATGCCGGTTTAAAATTAGGCCACGTTATGGGTCAAAGAGTTGAAATTATAGAGGCAATTAAATAATTGAGTTGATGAGTCATGAGTCAAGTGAAAAACTTCAAATATCTCGGATTAACTGCTACTATCCGCTTTAAACAAATACTGGTATATACAGTAAATATAGTGACAAACCTGAATAGACACTTCTTGAAGGGTGGTGGACAAAACACTGACCCACACTTCATGGACATACCCTAAAATGGACTACACCGCTGAAGTTTAGTGATTAGGGTTAGGAAACTGAGTGAATGAAGTTTTAGGTCAGTTTTCCCAGTGTAAGGACCCTAAATGGAACCTGATTCACTCAGTTTCCTAACCCTAATCACTTAACTTCAGTGGCATAGTCCATTTTAGGGTAGTCATTGGGGGTAGTTCATGGAATGGGGATCAGTATTTTGTCCACCACCTTCTTGAAGTCAGTGCTTAACCCTGCTTTCAATGCCAAACCCTGACCTTAAACGATTCATAACTCATCACTCAATGACTTTAATATAACACTAACAACAACAACAAGCTTTCCCAGTAATAAAAAAATTGTAAAAAACAAGTTTTAGCCGTTAGTTTTAAATACTAATAGCTGTACAAAGTTTGACTCAAGCACAGAAATGAATTCCACGTTTATTTCTCATTACAATGCGTGCGAGTTATTTACCAAGCATTCTCAAAACAGGGCATATAATGGGCTTGGATAAAACCTTTACTCTCCAAGAGTTTGTCTGAGTGGGAAAAAGAACATTCAGGGGGACAAACAGGCAGGATTAAGCGACGGTCTAAAGTAAACGGAGTAATCCGGAGTAATGTGAGTGTGCCAGGTGTCTCGAAAACTAAGACCTAAGACCTTATCATATTGTAAATGAAACAGGTTGAATATCGAAAAAACATACCACCTGCTCAAAACGTAAACGTAAAATGTGAGTCTGATTTGCAATTTCGTCCCCACCTGATTTCAACCAAGGCACGAATTCCTTTCTTTGTCTTCTTCTTTCTCTCTCTCGTTTTTTGGACCGCCATTTTGGATTTTTGTGGAGGTTTCCGCTGACAACTCGTTCCCAGACTTCCGTTCCCCACTCCCCGCTCCCCGCTCCCCGCTCCCCGTTCCCCGTTTTAGTAACATCCGGTTTGAATTTGTGTACTTGTTGTTGTTCTGTATGGTGGCCGAATATGAACGCGCGACATTGGCGCGTTCGCCAGATTCGCCACGTGAGAGTGAATTGCTGCTGTTTACGATCACGGTTTTGACATTTCTTTTGTGAGAGCCGACGTAAATGTTGTTCCCAAGGTCGCTGATTGATGTAACACTGTGCTCATCTTCGTGTAATTTCATATCAGGTTAACTTCCTCGGGTTTGGCGCATAGAAATCTTTTAAATTTTAGATATGTTATATTTTTCAACATAACAAAGCAATAGACGAAATAAAAAGTTGTTCGAATGAGTCTTAAGCTATCTCAATTCAACTTTAAAATTCAAATTTCGCGCTTTTCGCTGTATTGACCAATCAGAGCATTCAGATTTAATTTGATTAGAGAAATTAGCGCCTGAAAAATAACTGACGCTATTGCCGCGGGCTATTGTTTTTCTGCCTGCTTCTTAGCTGGACCATTACTTAAAAATGTGTTTTCCTGAGCGGTCTGTGACAGAGACGGGCGATACTTAACTATATCAGTCAAGAGGACAACTTCAACTAAAATTAAAAAACTGAATATTGCGCCGTCGTTTATAAATATGAACTTGTTTGAATTGGAAAATTCACATTTCATGTTGGATCAAACCTACATGATTATAAAAATTCTCCAGCTCCACTCAGCAGCTACAGTTTAGACTTCCGCACTGTACATGGACCGGAGGTTACTGGTTACGGCTGGCTGGCAAAATTGCTGCAGTTAGATTACACATGACTTGACACGTGAGCCGAGTAGTATGTTGAATATAATCGCAACTGAACTTTTTGTTTTCAATGGAGAAACAAAATATTTAGCCTAAATATATCGGAGAGAAAGAGACTGGAAGATATTTGCACGACGATGGCAAGGAGGGTGCATTTATTACGACCTTTTGTCAAAAGGCCCGGTTTTGTCAGAGTTTCTTTAATAATTGTCAGTTATTCTTTATAATAATTTAAGACTGGTAAATGACTGTAAGAATACATACATATATTTGGAAAATAGCCCTTGGTTGCCGTTCAGATCTCCACTCATATAGTGGAAAAACCTTAACGTTGCTTCCAATATTTTGGACCGTGCATTTTGATTTTAGGGACTGTATACTTCAATTCGTTGTCAGCTTAAGTGTCAAGGTCAGGGCGTTTTCTTAAAGAGATTACTTTGCTTGCGACTTGTAATTTAGAGACGCTAATTAGAAAATGCATTTTTTAACGTCATAGCAAAAATCATCTCTGCTATCGGGTGCTTTTGGATTTGTTTCCGCAGTGATAAATTCACCTGAATTTAAGTGTCGTGAACCCCTTAAGCCTAAAGGCAAGACGGTCTTGCTTTCGGTTGGGTTTTTAAATATTAAATTTCGGTGCTTTATAATGAAAGAGAGAACCATCTAATTCACATAAAATTACAACCCGACCAGTTCAATTATAGCCTAGCTGAACGTGAGTCAACTTCTCCTTTCAATGAACTGACAGTAACAGTCTGACAGCGTCTATGTATGTCCCTCGTTGTTCATGTTTCGAGGCTTTTGCGTCACGCTGTAGGCTATTGTACAGGCCATACAGAATTCAACCAATTAATCGAAAACCTGAGTGTATGGAAAAACCACCATGGTCAAGGAGACGGAGCTTTAACTTTACTATACATGACTATAGAAACTGTAAACGCCGAACATTAAATAACGCTGGAGTCTACAGCAACAAAAACCCAGAATACTTGTTGCAATCGTAATTTTTGCCACTTTCGAGGTTCTTTCTCTGCCTCGCCGTCCCATGGTCCGTCCTTGAAGTACTTTGTCTGATTTCGATATCCTCCAGTTGCTTCTGTACATTCCCATCGCGATGAATGAGTTTCAATCCACTGTAAATGAAACTCGCTGACAATAGAGACCCCCAGATAATGAAGAAAGCCTGACAAAAGATCTGGGACGGTGCTAGAATTGGTTTAAGCAGGGGCACCCAACGAAATTTTCGGAAAATATCTGTTCCGGAAGACAATTTGAGATCTAGAATTTTCTGAACATTTTTTGCAAAATTTCTTGCTTGTCTGCCTCTCCTAGCCTGATCTTCGAACATCTAAAAAATGGTAAAATTGCCCATTTTTAACGGATTTTTACCCTAAAATGGTCACCTACGATTTTCGGGAGCATTTTTTCCAGCTGAAATTGTTGAAAAGGTAAGTTTTGGTCCCTATAATTTTCAATCACTAGACTTTCAGCTAGGAAGTCCGAGCAGATGAGAAATTTTTAGGGGATGAAAATATGCCTATGACTACCGTTTAAATACTAAAATACGTTTAACAATGCTATGTTTAAGTGGTCTCGAACTATATATTCTCGTTGGGTGCTCCTATTTTTAGGCCACTTGCAACTGCCGCCATTATTTCCAGAGCGAACTTGAGAGTATAACACCACCAACAAAGCGTGCACTTTAAAGCTTTTTAGACCCTAGTTTAATCTTGGTGACGTCCAGGAAAGCCAGATGGATCAAACAAAACGAAGACGTCAAAGAAGGAAAGGCTATACCGTAAACAAGTCTTGAAAGCCACCTGGGTATTCAGAACACCATCTTCTCCAGACGAGTAGGGATCAACAAATTGGTCGACCACCTTCGTGTGAAACGTGCTTTATCTGTTCTGGATGTGGTAAATCGTTCGTTTGACAATATTAGTGTTTATATATACTGGGTATACAAAGCAAGACTAAATATTGCTTGTTCACATTTGTTTGTTTTCTGTTGTATGGTGCGATTTCGTGGGGTTTTGAATGAATCCGTAAAAAGAACGTGACAAAAAAAGAATAGAAAACTACAAAGAAGATCCAGAGACTATGACTTTCATGCGCTTGAGCCCAGCGGACTCTACCTCAAACACTGAGTTAAAATATGCGGACTGAAAAAGGACGGCTAAGGTAAGAGACGGCGACATATTAAACCAAACAATAAGTGAATAAACAATGTCCTTGTTGTATAGCTTTATGGGATCCGCTGAATTCATCTGCGCATGGCATGCTAAATACTGAACTTCTTCTCAAATTCTTCACACCACTTTAATATGATGATATGTTTTGTGCCGTGTACATAAAATGTATTTACATTCGGCGGAGCTAAACGTAGTGGCAGTGACAGAGAATGTAAATACGTTCCTATTGGTATGAACGCCCGTGAGCCGCTATGGCGTTAATTGACTCTATTGTTATTAGGTATATAAGGTTTTGACAGTTGAAATGTATTCATCTCAGCCCTCGAAATATCAACTTTTATTTTTATATCTTACTTTATTCATCTATCTATTGATTTTTTACCTTTAGGCCCCAGAGGTTGGGCGATTGCATCGGTTGGGGAATACGTTCCCAATTTTTTCCCATTGGGTTTTTGGGTTTTCGTATCAGGCGACGCACGGGATAGTTTAGCCTGAGTGACTTTATTTAAGGAATATGTTGAACTTTGTATGTTATTTGGACTTAAAAACACTCAGGCTCCACAGTTCGAGCTGCACACCCATTCTCGTCTCTTAGTCGTGAATATACTAGGAATTGTATACACATGTTGTGCCTGACTACTTAAGCATCTTGATGTTATCTCAGGTAATTTTGTCACGTCCACTGCTGTATCTGTTTGTCTACTGCATATTAGCCCCGGGGGGGGGGGGGGGGGGTACTCGCAGAAAAATTGGGTAGGGGTGTGCGGCCCGCTTCCCAACACCCTTACCCTATTTATGACCAAATTCTGCGATTTTCCCTACCCTATTTATGACCTAACCAAAAATTTGATACCCTATTTATGACCTGACCCTTAAATCAATACCCTGTTTCAGACCTGCCTTATAACTATTTCCCTAGTTCAGACCAATGTTAAAGGCAATGTTTATCTGCTTTTATTAGGTTAGGGGGACATGATAAGGAAGTAGCTTCTTCTAAAAAAGTGCATTCAAGACTACAGTGTAAAAATCGTTACCCTATTTATGACCAAAATGGCGGCAAAATAGCCAAAATCGATACCCAATTTATGACCAAAACGGCTGAAAAACCCTACCCTTTGGGGCCGCACATACCTATATAGCCCATATTAGGGAGTACCCCCCCCGGGATATTAGCCCTCTCACTCGTCATAAATGTGGTTTGAAATAAGAAATTTCCTTCATTATAACCATTTACTGTGATCAGTTTTAAACTTTAAGGTGCTTTTTTTTTCGCACAAGATAACAATTCACGCTTAATATTCATGCTCTGCTCTTCAATAACAAGTTTGCTGGGCAGCGCAGTGTGAGAGCTCATTGGGGTTTGGTCCAACATGCGCGCAGACTCCCAGGTTTCTAAATACAATGGTTTCACTCTTGGTGCACTCAGGTATTGTACATTTTTACTTGCTAAAATTAGCCCATGTTGCGCGATGCCCTATGAAAATTTTCGGGAAGTAAGTCTACACCTTGTTACGGACGGGCTCGGTGATAGCAGTTACTACATTGAGCAGCATACAGTCAGATGTCAAGCGTTATTGGAGATACTCTCTTTTATATTTAGATACAGTATTAAGGTCAAGAGCCAAGAAAAGGTAAAAAAAAGTGATTAATTTATTCAAGTTCTTGCTTGGTTTGTAACATAACTTTTTGGTGCTGAGACAAAAGCTTTGTACAACGACTCTTAAATTGTAGTTATGGGGTAGAACTGAGAATACATGTAATCAAAGTTATCACAGTTTGATGTTTTGGAGCCAGCTGAAAGATCCATTTCACCTTAGTGAAATAATTAAGAACGTGAAAATTAAAGCACCCTCCAAAGTTCACGTTTGGTCACTTTATACCAGTTTATATTCTCAGTTTTTGGCCATGTCAGTTTCCGGGTTTCACAGGTTGCGTCACACTGTAGGCTAGTGTACAAGCCATAACGAATTCAACCAACCGAAAACACGTTTGAAACACCCACCATGGCCAGGGAGACGGATTAACAACTTTACTATACAATCCATAAACACCGAACATTGAATAAATCTGCAGTCCACAACAAACAAATCCCAAAACACTCGTTACAAGAGTTACTTTGGCAACTTTTGATGTTTTCCTTGGTCTTTTAGATGTTCTTCTGATTGTGCTATTTCCAAGTTCGATGCTCTCGATTTGTTTTTGTACTCTCGAAGCTTGATTGATGACTTTCAAACCACTGTAGATAAAGCTCGCAGACAGTATAAGGCCCCAGAGGATGAAGAATGATTGGCATATGATCAGCAACGATGCAAAATCGGGTTTGAGGGCAGTTGTTGTTTCTGCAGTTATTACGATGGCAAAGTGAATTCCAATGATACCACCTAAAAAGCGAACATCTTGGAGCCTTTTAGATCCGAGCTGGATCTTTGCCACTTCAATAAAAGCCAAGTGAATCAAACAGAAGGAAGATGTCAAACAGGGATAGGTTATGCCAAAAACCAATGTTGATATCCAGGGTGGGATTTCAATCCCATTTTCTGCTGAGGAGTAAGGGTCAAGAAATAAAAAGAAAGCTCTCGTTGCACCTAAAGTAGAAAGCAAAGAGTTTATGGCTATAAACAAGGGCTTTCGGCCAAATCCCTGTCTGGTTCGAACTTGCGCTAGAACGAGGAAAGAGCGTACTGCTAATATACTGAAGAGAGTCCCCAGTCCAGCCCAATGGAATTCCCAAGCGATTCCCCAAAGCTTTTTCGCTACAGGCCAATCGGGACCTGGCTCGGCGGCAGCTGGTGGAGTCGTGGATTGGGCCGAGTTTGTGGTCCTACTCAATGGAGGTTTTGACATTGTCCCAGTCAAATGAATGTAGATGCCAAAAATCTTTAGCAGACTTTAACTCAGTCAATAACGTGTCCCTTTGTCACTTTGCCTTTGAGGATGGCGCTTTTTATAGGCTTCGGCGATCAAAACCAGGTGATTTCCTCTGGTGGTTGTTTTGCCCAAATTTAACTAAAAAAAAAGTTTATAGAAAGACAAAGGAAGACTTTCAAATCAATACGCCCCTACCAAACTTCCAAAACATCATAGTATAAAATACACAGTTAGTATGAAATACTCGACATGTACACAACAAGAACATTAAAGTATGCGGACGGAATAAATGCTGTTTAAACTTACAAATATCGCTCCTTTGACTGGCCGACCGTCTGTTTAATACTCAGAACTTGTAACTGAACCCACAACACTGCAACACCAAAATCGGGCGGAGATGAAAGGCAACCTCAAAACTTGACCGATCCTTCAAAATCAACTTTGAAATGAATAGCATGTTTCCTTCACCGCCAGGTAGGCAAAGCTCCTCTGACACTTTGCTCCTCTAGAGCACACAATTTAATAATTAAAAGGGATCGTTACGTTACGAATATGCCGAAATTCCGTGTTTTTTGATAAATGATAGCAATAAGAGGCCGCTTAGCTTTTTTTTTTTTTACAAATTTCAATCTAAATAAAATCCTCGAGAGATAGGAAGACTTCGTGTCAGATACATTTAAGATCAAGCCATCCGCCTAACTATTACTGACCTCGTTACCTTTCAATGAAATTTGTAGTGATAGTGGTCTCATTAACTATTAGAACACAATGAATATGCGGGGGAAATAGTTTTTGTGCATGATAATATCACATTTTGCTTATTTTCATGCAAAACGGCAATTTATAATAATTTCAGAGTAAGAAAACAAATTATACAGTCAGAACAATCACCGGAGAACAAAATTGTAATTACAAAACATGCTTGCCGCCGTCTCTTTTTATATGCAAATATTTTGATAGTAGAATTTAAGAACTTTTCGCAGACCATGAAGCCTGTCATCACTGAAAAGTCCCACTAATTTTTAATTTCATTTTCCTGCCGTTTCCTGCTAAGCCAAATAATTGACCAACACACCTTATCACTAAAGTAACAGTTCTTACCCACAGCCTATATTTTTATTTTTCCCACAAAGTTTGCTGAGACAAGTGTGCGGAAATCAATTGATGGACTCAGCTAGAGTTCGAATTGCGTGAAGAAAGCGTCTAATTAGAAACAGGAAAACACATGTTGGAAATCAGATTACAACTTAGATTTGGCAACAACCCTGACCTGAATGTTTTGGCTTAGCTCTACAACTCCACGCATAACGTGAATTTCTGTTTTCGCTCGAGTTTTCCCTGTTACGTTCGTTGGAAGTCGTTAGTATTTGACAATGGGTTTGATTTGGTCATTAGACACTTCTATTTCAAGGAAAAATAAATTGTTTTACATTTAGCGGCTCTGTTAGTCAAAAAAGACACTTGTAAACACGATCCTTGAAGTGGTTTTTCCTAAGAGCGGCACAAATCATCCTCAGGTTAAAATGTAACTAAATAATTTAAAGTTCTAGTTACACGACCTGTTTAATGGCCAACATTTTAGAGGAAAGTAGAGAAAAGGGCTCTAAACATTAAATTCAATTAACTGACAAAATTACCAGCTCTGAATAATTTAACAATATTTTTAAACGAAATCCTGCCTTTAGCTTAGTCGCAGAACTGAAAAGGCAGCTAAATATTAAGGAAAGAAAAAACAATTTAGGGAATGACAGGACTTTTAAATCTTGTGTTCCATCAAGCGCACTTAACGTAGTCGAATAGTTTGTCTATTTTATACCACAAAATGATGAGAAACAATGAATAGGGGAATTGACGCTTTTGAGATAGCAATTGCGTTAAGATTTCACACCATGTTCAGATATTACGGCGCAGCGGAATCATGTCAAATTAAACAACACTATATACCCAAAGCGAAAGAAGAACAAAAGACCTCATTAGTTTTTGATAGCCTGGGATTTAATAGAAAATAAACCTAAAAGCAAACTGACGTCACAGGAAAATAGACATTTGGCTTAAAGGGAAGGTGATGTAAATGTAGATGAAATATAGGGATTTAACGGATTATTAAAAGCTTTGCAAAATGGTTTCTTTCGGCGGATTTTACAATTTAACTTCTTTATGACAATACTACAATTCATCAATCTAGATAGATAGAGATTTCACTACCTAACGGTGGGCGGTAGTTTATCATTTATTTATTTATTTTATTTTATTTGCCACACAATAATTACAAAAACTATAGGAAAAGAAGAAAAAAATAAGTGGCGAGGAGACCTAACAGAAACTATAGGAGCTTATGAGAGGTTAGGCCTCCTCGAACTATGAGCTAGAGTTGTTTCACATCAATTGAAGAAAAGAAGGCGAAAAGTCGAAGACGAATTCGAAAAGACTTACAAACTGTTTTCATACTTACTTAATAATTTAATCTTCAGTTTTTTCTTAAAAGAGGAGAGCGATTGAGAGTTGATGACCTTGTTGTCAAGTGAATTAAAAAACTTAGGCCCTTGAAAAAAGGGCGAGAACTTCTTCGTGTTTGTAGAACTTCTTCATCTTAAGATGGTTAACATAAAAGCCTTGCATTTTAATTAAGAAACATCGATATCCTGTTCACTCTATATATGACATACTGGGAAAAATGCATGTAAAACTAAAATTTCATATCCGTGATTAAAATTTCTCAACTAAATATTATTGTAAAGAATAAGTTAATTTTTTCCTAATAATTGCCCCCCTATAACCTGAACAATTTTTGTCATAATTGGTTTTCCTTTGGCTAGAGTTAAAACTACAAACTGGAAGACGAACTCCTGGTATCGTAGGTGGTCCTTTTCAAATATTTTTAGCATAGGTATTCAGGTGCTACGATATTGTTGTACACCTTGAACATGCGGCAAGGTATGTAATTTAGCGTATGGAAAGTTTGTCCCACAAGCCCAAGTTCTTGAAGTAGGGAACCGGAGTAAGAGTACACCGTGCTTGCTGTCCGCCTTTTCTCCGTCCAGTTCGTACTGAAGTAGCTCAGAAAAAATAAGAGACTGCTCACCATCTGGAGCTAAAGTTCAATATTGAAAACTGCTTTGGAGTTTTGAAGATTCAGGGTCAGTTCTGAAACGAAATCCCCCCCAAAAAACGCTAGCGGTTACATTATGGGCCCTCAACCGGCCATCATTACCCTCTTCAGTCTGCAGACTGCGTCACACTGTAGGCTATTGTACAAGCCATAACGAACTCAACCAACCGAAAACACGTTTGAAATACCCACCATGGCCAAGGAGACGGATTAACAAATTTGCTATACAAACCATAAACACCGAACACTGAATATATCTGCATTCCACAACAAACAAATCCCAAAACACTTGTTGCCAGAATGACTTTAGCAACTTTAGATATTCCTTTGTTAGATTTCTTCATTCCCCTTCGAGAAGCACCTTCGCCAAGTTCGATAGCCTTGAGTTGTTTCTGTACTCTGTAACCATAGCGAATTACTTTTAAACCACTGTAGATAAAGCTTGCCGACAATACAAAGCCCCATAGGATGAAGAATGACTGGCATATAATCAGTAATGGTGCAAGCTTTGGTCTTAAGGCAGCTGACATTTCTGCAGTTATCACGAGAGCAAAGTGAGCTGTTATGACACCACCTAAAAAGCGAACATCTTGGAGCCTTTTAGATCCAAGCTGGATCTTTACCACTTCAAGAAAAGCCAAGTGAATCAAACAGAACGAAGATGTCAAACAAGGATAGGTTATGCCAAAAACCAGCATCGATATCCAGGGTGGGATTCCAATACCATTTTCTGCCGAGGAGTAAGGATCAAGAAATAAAAACAAAGCTCTCGTTGTTCCTAAGGTAAAAAGCAAAGAGTTTATGGCTATAAAAAAGGGCTTTCGGCCAAATCCCTGCCTGGTTCGAACTTGGGCTAGAATCAGGAAAGAACGTACTGCTAATATACTGAAGAGAGTCCCCAGTCCAGCCCAATGGAACTCCCAAGCGATTCCCCAAAGCTTTTTCGCTACAGGCCAATCGGGACCTGGCTCGGCTGCAGCTGGTGGAGTCGTGGATTGGGCCGAGCTTGTGGTTCCACTCAACAAAGGATTCGACATTGTCCACAACCGCTACAAATTAGGGTAGATTAATTAATGTTTCACTTTCGGGAAGTATACATTAACGATTACTTTGCAAGCCTTTGACGATGGCGCCCTCTATCATCCTTTGATGATTGCTTTTCCCAATTTTAACTGCAAAATAATTATATACAGAAAGCCCCATATCAGTACAATTGTATAAACCCACTTCACTGCCAGAGGGAAGGGAATGGAGTCATGGATAGCCTGCGCAAGCGATTCCGTTTGGTTTCGGAGCAAAAAAAGACCGTGGAAGGGGATTTTCGGTTTTGACCGAGAAATATAACGAAAACCATGGGCTATTGACTCAGAGTCCATTCGGGCTCGAGGAATAATAATAATAATTATTATTATTATTATTGTTGTTGTTGTTGTTGATGATGATGATACTTACTCGGTCTTATTACTGGGTTTACTTGACCTCCCACCATCCATTTCAAGTTTATTACAAAGAGTGACAAGTTTTACTACAAAGTGCGACAGCTTAATCTATTGCAAAGTGCGACAGCTATTTCAAAGTGCGTCCGAACACTTTTTGCCCGCCATTCATGTCATGGTATAAATAAAGAGTGATGAAGCCATCAAGAAATTCCAACTCATTTTCTTTTTTTATCCGTTTTGTTGCTGTTTCTCGCTGAGCTGAATAAACGACCGGCACGAACGGCCATTAACAGTTCCTCCTAGTTTATTTTTTTAAATAATTTTTCCAAAAAAAAAAATTCGGAGAGGCAAGTCTATGGAAACAAATTAGCATGAGCTCAGCTGGGGTCCGAACTACATGAAGAAAACGTCTAGTTAAGAAACAGGAAAACAAACGTTGGAAACAAAAAAGATACATAACATTTAACTGGTAAGATGCAGAGTTGATACTTTGATTAAAGACCTATTGTGTATTTGACGTCCACGCTGCCGTCTACGTTGTAGCTACGTTGTGGTTGCTTAAAAACCCTCTAGCACTTGACAAAAGCTCTGATTTGGTCATTAGATACTTCTTCTTCAAAGAATAATGAACCATTTTGCATTTTGGGACTGTTTGCCAAAACTCACAAAGCCCTTGTAAATACAAACCTTACCTTTCGAGCTGTGGAAAACATCGAATCTCAGGCTGGAATTTAACGTAAGTTAAGTTTCAGTTTGTACACGGTCTGAAACGCCACTGCCGCGCGTTAAGAAAAAATAGAGAAAAAGCACTACTGTACTAAGCTTTGAATTAAAATAATTGATAAAAATATCAGCTCTGAATAGATTAGAAAACATGTTTTTACAAAATTCCTGTAATTAAGCCGGAAAAAGACGACTTCATTAGTTTATTTAAAAAAAAAAATCTATTTAGGGAGTATAAGGCTTGAAAATCTTTTTTCCATAAAGTGCATGCTTAGTCGATTAATACAAAGATCTTTTAGGAACCATGATGAAGAATTATTTTAGGGGAGGTCAGTTTTGTGTTAAGATTTTGCGGAGAATTGAAAGAGGCTTGAGACTCAAAACGCCATTATTCAGCTATTACGGTGAAAGTGGAACCACGCTAAATTAAACAAAACTGCGAAAGGAAAAAATAATGAAAGATGCTATTTGGTTTTGACAGCATCTTCTAATTATAGGCATAGATTCTTACAAGAGGGGTATTATTTTTATAGGGACTTTGTAGAGACAGAGAGTAATGAAAAAGCATAAGATAGACTTTTGGCTTAGAGAGAGGGTGATTTAAAAGGAGATCAGGTAAAATGGGACTTTTAAAACCCATTTTTAAACCAGATTATGAAGCGGTGTAACAAAGATTTTTGTCAAAAGATAATCAAAATATAACTCATTCTATGTGACTACTACAACTCATCATATCATTATATAAGCTTCGAGCTGTTAAAAATATTTCCCATTGTGGTACTTAAAAGTACTACAATTTAGCAAAGGAAATGTGATGAGGTCGGGGTTGATGACACTACTTTATTCTTTGATGGCAATTTGCATGTTTCAAAAAGTGGGTGGTTGTCAGTCTTCTTTAGCGTAGAAAGCAAAATCTCCTCCTCCCCCTCTCCCCTTCATTCACACCAAAGCTTAAACGTGTTTAAAAGCTGGTTAAAATTTTGTTCACTTTATAATAACTAGTGTAATGATGTTTGTCAACTACAAATTTGGTACACTAAAATTTGGTACAAACGAAAGCACAAGTCCAGATTGAAACTCGATTTAGTTTTCTTTCACTCAATGAAATTCATTTTGTTAAACGTTGTAACGCTAAAAATGTTTCGTGCTCGTGAATAGGGCTTCAGTGTCATAATTTCCCATTTTAAATAAAATAGCGAACTTAACAGACATTCAAAAAAACCTCGGAAAAAACTGTGCATAGTGTTGAGCAAAGACACGAAAATTTGAACGGATAAGTGTCTCACTAGTTTTATAATTACATGGCTTTAATGAGAGGGCGTCTTTTGTTAACGTACAGTGATCGCTATAAATTCTTCATACCCTTTTTTTGCATATAAATTTATCAATTTTGTCTTTAATATTGTTCTTTCAGTGATGGATGCAATCTCTTAAGAATGACACAATATGGAGCATTTCATAAGTATCACTTATAAAAAAGGGCGAGAAAGATTTACGACCCTTTCACGTATCCGCTAACACTGTAAACAGGTGTTATAAATAGGATTTATTAACAATCGTCTTCCTTCTAACGTCTCTTTAAAAAAGTATTTATTTATAACACTGAACAGAGAAGTGTGCACTTAATACAGCCAAGGAAAACGCAGACGTGATACAAAACAAACAAGGTATCAAAAAAAACTGAACTAAAATTAACAAAAAGGAGAGAAGGGAAAAGATCAACCCGTGAAAAATCACAAAGCGTATCAGAAATGCAGACTTCAGGGAAGTTCACCCGTTTCTGGATTTCCGTTTTGATTGCAATTTTTCTTATCATTGAATTTCCTTTTCCATGAGAAAGATGAAAACAAGTCTTCGGCGTCTCGCACTTGTTTTCAGCTAGGTAGCAATAATAGTATGCAATTAGAATGTAATGTAATGATTGATGCAAACAGCTTTTCAAGGATAGTAATGCCAAAAGACAAACTGAACGCGGAAACACAGCGTAAAATTCCGGCATCCTAACCACAGGCTTTTTTCACGTGTATTGAATTCCAAATGAAGTAATGGTCCATATTTAGGCATGGAAACTGTTTCCTGACGTCTGTTGTAACGGATGGCATGGATCGGGAAGTGGATTGAAACTTGAAAAAGTTGGCCCAACATTTTCAAGTTGAGTCAATGCTTTGCGGCCTGAAAAAAATCACCAAAAAAATCAATGAATATCGTCCGGTGCTACATGATTGTTTGTGATTCTCTGCGGGAGCATTTCTTGAATGGGCAACGACATTAAGTAATGACTTCAGCACAGAATTGACTAAAAACAACAATGTCTTTGTGACATAACCCCCTTGAGTCCACTGAAGTGTCAAAAATAGGGACACCAGAAGAACGTATGATATAGCTTCCGTGTCACTCATCGTACGCCATAAGCATGACCGAGCTTTTTGTGTGCAGGCGAGAAAATTCCATTTTCCCGGGGGCAAATGCATGCTTGCTGTTATTAACCACATAATCAGGGGTGTGTACACATATTGGTTATGCGGCATGTCATAACTTCCTTAAAACCCGGTTTTTTCTCACTGGAAACTAGCTTGACAAAAACTAAAATGAAATAAATATAAATAACAAATAATAAAAACAGAAAGAAACTTTAGAAATTAAAGCTTAAAAAAGTGTTTTCTCGACCGATCTGCAATTAAGTCGGACAGTCTCTGAACGCTTGCATGATTATTGTCAATGACAACTAAAATAATTAAACCGTACTTAAACTCCGAACATTCTTTCCTTTATAGATTTCGTTTGTTTAGCTCAGTTTGGAAAATTGACATTTCGTGCCACTTATAGCTCTTTTTCGATCGAAACTCCTTGAAAATGCTCTTCATTGCGCAACTTTTTAAGATTTCCGCATGCATGAGCCGGAGGTATGATTGCTTGACAATTTTGATGAAGCTGGAGACAGCTAGTACACATGACTTGACACGTGAGGAGATATGTTGACTACAATCACAACTTCGCATTTTGTTTTCAATGGAGAAACAGCAGATCCAGAAATATATCGGAGAGAAGATACTTGCTAAACATAACGCACTCGGTATGCATCATTACTTTTATTAGGGCAAGGTTGAGACTGAACAACTTTAACCTAAAGATACCGGGTCAACGCGCACGTGGATAGCTCGATCATCACTTATATAACGCTCGTGGTTACGTTAAGAGGCCAATAAGGATTAACATTTTTACCCAATACATTTCAATGACGAAATGCAGTTTGCCATTGCGTTTCACTACAAAGGGTAAACTGTTGATAGGACGAACCTGGCGAAAATTAGAAGGAGGCATTAGGATCTTTCAAAAAAAGCCTCAAAAGATTCGGGGGCGAATTGTTTCTTCAGAGTTACGTTTACTGTCAAATATTTATTCAACTGATCGTAAGAACACATACATGTTTGGTAAATAACCCGTTCAGTTTGTAATGACTCAGTGGAAAAGCTTGAGTTGCATCTACAGTAAACTTCCTTGTTCGCTTAGCTCCCAAGGTCAGGGCGAACCATTAATTATAAGCTATTATATGCAGTACCTGCTATAAAACAGTTTAAATATCACACTTCCAAGCCCGTAAATGAAGTTTAACATGTCTTACTGAGCCTATCTACTTTGGTACTCCAAGTTTATAACATTGTGGATATGCAGTGGTCATTTAATGATAAGTGGCTCATGATGAGTTTTTGTCTACCTTTGACAAAACAAACTTCATCATCCTGTCTTTGTGTGTGTAAGTGTGTGTGTGTGTAAGGCAGATTCAGTGTTCCAGCACTCTTGTGGAAGACGCAGTTTTAAACTGTCTCCGAAATACCTTTTTCACTGAGAATATTCTCACGAGCTGTAGACTTCCTTCGGGCGGAACTAGCGCCATTTCTATGTGAGGGCTGCATAACACAATAAACTATCGTGCAGGCCATAGCGATCTCAACCAAGCGAAAACAGGTTTGGAACGACCACCACAGCCAGGGTGGAGGAGGTCGTAAAGTATCGCGGTAAAAATGATATACATCTATAAGTGAATATAGCTGGATGATGCTCCAAGCAAGACCTAGGCCGCTGGTAACAAGAGTTATTTTTGCCACTTTAGAGGCATTAGTTCCTAACTTCTTTTCAGATCTTTTAACACTGGACCTCTCTTGGTGCTTTTCTCCAAGCGTTGTCAGTTGTTTTTTAACGTTCCTTGCACGACAGATCACTTTGAGACCTCCAAAAATAAAACTTGCCGAAAGGAGCAAGCCCCAGACAGTGAAAAACAGTTGACAAACGATGAATGGCACCGCGAAATCGGGTTTGATGATCCCGGAGACTTCTGCAAACAGGACAATGGCAAAATGTACAGATATGACAACGACGAGAAAGCGCGCATTTTGTAGCTTCTTAGATACCACTTGAATTTTGGCAACTTCAAGGAAAACTAAAAAGATTAAATAAAACGCTGAGGATAAACAAGGAAAAGATATGTTGTAAAGCAACTGGGCAGCCCAACGAGGCATTTTTACTCCGTTCTGTCTTGATTCATACGGATCCACAAAGAGATACAAGGCGCGAGTGATTCCCAAGACCAACAGGAGTGCGTTTATTGCCACGGCAAGGGGTTTACGACCGACACGCCGGTGCTTGTTTGTTTGCACCAAAGATACAACAGAGATGATGGCCAAGACACTAAATGCAACTCCCAGACCGATCCAGTGTATATGCCATGCTATTCCCCACAGTTCCTTGGCTTTGTTCCAGTCTGGTGTTGGCTCTGCGGCAGGGAAAATGTTTGTCGGTGATGTTGTTGGTTGTGTCGTTGGACGAGTAGACTCGAAGTATTTTTCTGTTTGAATTCCTTCCATCCAACTCTCTCTTACAAACGCTTCTCCGCCAGTTTGCCTCTCGTGACAGAATTAAGTTGCAACGTTTTACAACAGCTCCGGGATCGTTTTGATCCGTCCCTGAAGACCTTCTGGCGTGATACGCTCGTTTGGTTAACGTTACATCACAGATATTTCTGATATTTTCTTCTAGATTTTCAATGTTCGCATAATTGAGTTTGAGTCATGTTCGCGTGATATTACACATTTCTTTTATAATTTAATAAAGGGCTTTCAAAATATAAACACCAATAACGGCGGCCCTCGAGAGAGAGTGCAATATACTTGCATAAACTAATGATGATTGTCTTCGATTGCGGTTTGTCTTAGCAACGTTAAGGCTTGTTGTTTACGACAACATGTATAGAAAACTTTGCCTAAAGTAAAGCTCGAGTTTCAATTTTTGTTATTCAACTTCAATTAAAAAAAAAGCTTGCAATCGTAACACCAAAATCTGAGTTGTTTCTTCAGTTCTAATTACCACTTGTATTGGTCTGAGAATACATGTACGCCATAAATAGTACCTAGGCAGTTATTAATGACTTAATTTAAAAACAGACGAAACGGCCGCCGAGTCAGCGACCTGTTTAAGTTAGGGCGTACCCTCATGTAATTTGGAAAACCGCAGAGTCATTAGTCTGCTACGCAAGGAAGGAAGTGTTAAAAAATATTCCAGTTTGATTAGGAATAACTTGTTTATAATCACCCTTACGCTATTTTTAAGTTTGCCTTCGGCTACGGATGTGATTCAGTGGAGAAAAAGGATTGCAAATCGAAAAAGGACCGAAAAGATCTCGGATAAATAAAGTTCCACTGAAGTTTATCTCCAGGAGTTGTTCGTTTTTCATGGGAAAAGGTACTTACTGACAAAATTTGCACACACGACGAGTGTACAGTGAAACCTGTATTAAGCGGACACCCTCGGGGAATGCTGTAGTGTCCGCTTAATACAGGGTGTCCGCCTAATACTGGTTGAAATAGATAACGTCATATGAGGTGTCCATTGCCATTCAAATGAACAGTGGAAGCGTTTATAATACTCCCAGAGACTATGACGATATACGTTTGCATTAATTTCTTTATTTAAGTGAACCAGTTGATCAAAGTACCATAAACGTAGATTGCGACTCAAATTTGAAGAAATCTGATGAGTGAAACAAGCTCTATACAAACAAAACGAAATAGAAAACACTATGAAACTAATCAAATAAGCTGTTCCTTAAGTCGCGTTTTTTTAAGGTAAAAAATGCCAATTTGTGGGTTTGCAGTCTGTCGCATTTGCGGTGTGTGGCATGTTGGGTGGTGGAATTTAATTACAAGTGTCCTTTTAATACAGGTTGGAAACAATAGAAATGACCATTTCAGGTACTTTTTAGGTGTCCGCGTCCTTAATAGAGGTGTCCGCTTAATAGAGGTTTCATTAAAGTAAATAAGAGAAATAAATTTGGGGACGTCGGCTTCTGTACGCTCAATAGAGGGTGTCCGCTTAATACGGTGTTCGCTTAATACAGGTTTCACTGTAGTACGACTTTGTAGAACGACTGTGATGAATGATGTATGTAGCGAATTTCTATAAAGAAAATTTAGTCAAAAAAGAAATATACGCTGAACTTAAGACCGTTTACTGAGATCTATTATTTTATACAGTGTCGTCCAAGATTCGACCAAACATTTTATTGAGAAAAAAGAAAAACATTTTAATTTAAAGAAGCTGGAAATTTTAATTGTCTCCAATTTTCTCACATTGTAAAAGAGCTTTAAAAGGTTTCTTTCAGAACCTTTCAGAACCTTGCCAATATATTAATTACACAGTTACGTAGTTTGAAATCATAAAAACAATACTTTTGCGGTGAAGTTTAAAATAACAAACGGCGTTTGTTTGTTTTTGTTCTCAATTATCGTTATGTACTTTTCAGTTCTCTTATCGCATAGCATACTAGAAAATAACTGATTTCAAAAGTACTCTCTATAATTAGATAGTGAATTGAAGACAGGCAGAGGAAAAAATTTGAAAAAAGTGAGTCCAGTATGTCTGACCTGTTCAAAAGGAGAAAGGCAACAATGGTTGTGAGTTTATACTCCGTAATTCCCGTTATACATTAATTGTTAGAACTTGTTTTCTAGGAAAGCGTTGGTGATATAAGCTACACTAACTGAACATGTGCTGAATTAACGCTCTCCTTCATTAAGTAAATTGTTTTATCTTAAACCGTAGCTGGTTTGCTCCTTA
Organism: Porites cylindrica; assembly: GCA_964035525.1. Classification (NCBI taxonomy): domain Eukaryota; kingdom Metazoa; phylum Cnidaria; class Anthozoa; order Scleractinia; family Poritidae; genus Porites; species Porites cylindrica. The sequence continues at coordinate 2,483,655 of OZ037776.1, forward strand.
TTGGTCCTGTCTGTCATAGTTTCCGGTAAATCATTTCGCGCATCATACGTAAAAATCCTCGGAAAGAGCCTGGAGATGAGATAGAGATAGTTATTATGGCAGAGAGCGACCCACCTTCTTGTGGGTCGGAAGCAGCAGGGCTTTTATCCGGAGGTTCTTATCAGGTAGCCTTTAAAGAAGGCGGTCACAGTAAAAAAAAAGAGTGAAATTTGATTGGCTATTTGCGTCTCGCTACTGCATGCGATGTTGTAGATGGTATAGACACACCGCGATGATATTTATCGCGTGTAGTTAGTGTCGCACATATACTGAGGAGATTCTACAACTGCAAAATGGTTCAATAATTCCAGTGTTCCATACACGACGCCTTTTCATTGTGTCTACGTCCTTATGAAGCAAGACATACAATTCTTGGTTTACAACCACGTGACAAGTCGGCCACGCTGTAGGTCAAAACAACAGAATTTTTCTCGAAGAATTTGCATGAAAACAGAGTTTAGTTCCCAGAGGAGAGAAATGCTTGTGTTCTTGATCACCAAAATGGCCGCCGTGACGTCACGTGCAAACCAGCAATACTGTAACAATCAAATTAAAGTTACTGAGACTAAAATTTGTGGTGGTACTAGACGGTGGTTCCAAACTTTCAAACAATTGACGAAGACCTAATTTTAACTTTTTTTAATCACTTAAAAAGCTACAACCAATTACTTATATACTTCTAAGGCTGTACAAGATGATTCTTAGTAAAGTGCTAGAAATTCAATCCTCCTGGGTAACTACACATTGAAATAAAAGTTATTGAACAATGTTTTCTTCTGGCAATGTTTATAAACTGTACAAGTTTTTCCTAATCTGTCCGAAGTGTCGTCTTTATCATATTTTTTAGCATTTTAAAGGATTTTTAAGTTGTTTCATGATCTCAGCTTTGGGTATCTTGTAGTTGGAAGTTAAAACGGCACATTTTACAGAAAAAAGTTTGATATCAAGTTAGCCTGCCGTTAAGGCACTGTTTTTGGCAATCGAGCGAGCGTTGTTTGTGTGACCCACTACATCAATTACATTGAATTTGCAAAACACCTAACGTTTAGACAGGTGACAAGAGGAAGACTAAAGAAGGAAAGGTCGATTTGTTCCCCAATTTTCCCTTTTCCTACGGCCTGCCGACCTCTTTTCACCTGCGCAAATCCTTCGTGATACAAACTCAGGCTGTCACTATTCATCTCATTCACACTTTCACTACAGAAACAAATCCTGGAGAGAGAAAATATTCTAAATGTCTTGCAACACCCGTAGAGAAATTGAGATAAAATAACCGATACAAAACAGAGTGGAACGAAATACCCCCAATTGTTTGTGTGAATGGAATATGAGAGTGCACAGAGTTGACGCGACCAACAGTGTGGGTCGACCTACTGTAGGCCATAAAACGCTCTTTATCTTCTAAAACAGTTCTACGCACACGGGCATCCTTAAGACCGCCAAAACATCATTTCCTGGCAAGTTGCTTCACACTGCTCCAGGCAAGAATTGGTTGGAATCGCTGAGTTACTTTGGCATTGATCAACGTTTCCGTTTTTTGCTGCGTGGAGTATCGTGTTTGCTACTCGGCTTTTTCCTTTTCTTGGTCGGCGTTTCTTCTTGTCCTTTTTCGCGGTCGGCTGGTGAAAGAAAAACACATTTTGGTACGTGAGAATGATCAATTGGTTGGGTCGGTCCCCAGCCGAATCAACACTCAGACACTTAAAATAACTGAGGAGAGTTGCCGCCCTTTTTACATCTAAAACTTGCTAGACCATCTCGTCTTCTCGGATAAGGAAGAAAAACTGTAGGCTCCGCCTCAAAGCACTTTCACTTATCTTTTGTGGGAGGTTTATGTACTACTTCAGTGTTCTCACCAGGATTTTGCCTTGGGGAGTCCCAGGGCCCCCTCTTCTGAGAAATGGGGGCCCTGTAAGAACATTAGGGGGAAAAAGTTACAAAAAACACGCGGTACGAAGAACCTGCGCCCGCACTCCAAATTGTCTGTTACATGAAGTACCTACCTGATCCAATATGGCGGAAGAGGTGTTTACGATTCGGAGGAGGAGTTTACGATGTAGTGGGACGTGCGTGGGACCAATGAAAGTAAAGGCAACAAAATTAAAGACTTTGACTCATTTGATATCATGTTTTTTATTTATTCAAACAAACAGAATGCTTTAGTGTTAGGTTGACCATAAAAACTACTTAAGTCCGTTTGACTCGTAGCTTGCCCCTGCGCCCTAACGGGCGCATCTTCTTGGTTTTAATGCGCCATTTCAGTTTTTCTTGCGGGAATCCCGCAAGGCCGCGGCCTGGTGAGAACACTGCTACTTGGGATGTAGCATTCTCTAGCTAATGACCACATACAAATTCTCCACACTGGACCCATAGATTTTCATGAAAATATAGTAGAGAGAATTTGATAAAAGATCAGAGCATTTCCCCTTAATGATGATTTTCTTAATTCCCATAACCTAACATATCGATCATGTATCGACATTGTTAGGAGGAAACTGATGTTGGTCACTGTTGGGACTTCATGGGTCAAGTAGGAGTTCAGCCCTGTTGTGATGGCTTTATCACTCAGTGTTCTAAATCTAAATGGCAATCTAAATAGAGAAAAACATCTTTAAAAATTTAAGTCATAACTATAACAAAATTCTCAAATTTGACTGGCTATCGACTGTCCTGATTTCAGCACTAATAGGACAGTGTAGCCCGCGCGCGTAGTTGAATGTTTCTTTTTTTTTTCACTACTAGCAAAAAACGCTCGGAATATCTTGTCTTTTAATTTTAAAAATCTTGAAATATGACAAATTTTTTATATAGTTATGATTATTTGGTAACAGAACTTCGTGTGCTCCAATTCGGTCTGTACTGTCATACTCGTGAACAAACAAATCAGACTCCGATTTTGTTGATCACTGGTACGATTATTGGATTACAGATCGAATTGGACTCCATTCACTCCTGTTACCATTACAAATCGAAGTGTTTCCAGTCTACCTTTCGCAGCTTCCTCCTCTAACTCAGACCAGTCCTTCCCGCTCTCCTCTTCGCTGCCCATCTCTTCATCAAAGTCTACAAAGCGTATCAAGAAAAGCGGGTCCAATTCGAAAACAATAGGTATTGTTTTCTGTTGTAAAATTGGCCATATTTGGTCATTTTTGAAATGACTTAAACAATGGTCTCTTTACACATGCAAAATTCCGATGACTACCGAGGCGGCAAATTTGAAACTTCGGCGAGTGTCAAGGAGTGAACAATATTCATCGGGGGGAGGGTAAGGGTTACATTTGCCTCAAAGCAAAACTCACTTAGAGGGAGGGGGACAAAAATACTGTCGTCACCCTATCGGTTCGGTTACACAATTGCAAAGGTTGTTTAAGGCCCTTTGCGAATATTGGTCAGACTGCATTCAAAGATTTTTTTTACAAGTTTTTAAATTCAGCTTTCAAATCTCGGGCTTCATTGATGCATTTGAATAACTAATGGACACACTCAGTGGGTTATTAAGTTCGAAGTGGTAAACTTAGCATTCAAAACTCGCGCTTCGTCGATTCATTTAAATAAATTCGCACCCGGCTACCCGGAGAAAAAAATCTTTCATTTCAGTCTCCTACAAAGTGTTTCATCGAAAAGAGCGGGACATACTGTCGCTTTTGATTTCGCTTCGCAAGGCTTCCTTGCTTTTCACATCGTTACCAAAAAAGCATTTAAATTCTGTGCTTCAGTTGTCTGACAAAGAGATTGAATAAAAAGTCTCACATCCGCGGCATTCAGCTATTGAACTAAAGCGTGCCCTGTTCGTGCCTTGTTTTATCCGCGCGCGTTCACGTTCTAATCCATCTTCTGCGTAAAGGCGTTTTCGTCATGAAGACTTGGCTCAACTTTGGAATTGTTTTAAAAATGAAAATGTGAGGTATTGGATACCGTCCAATGGTAATATAATACGTAGTATCCGTTAGTTGTCCATTAACTCTACCCCTAATCATGTGCGCTAGTTTTGTTATCGGCTACATCACTGTTACCTCGCCATAGACCTGATATCGCACCTTTTTTCCCCCCTAAAAAACGGAACCGCATCAGGGGGGAACGGCCTCGGTCTTGCCTCCCCCTTGATGCGGCTTTGCTTGTTCCGGCAAACAATAAAGATGATTTTGTTATATATATATATACGTGTGGTTGTCGTTTTCTTAGTGCCTATGATTATATACGTTGTTACTAAAGCAACAATAGATAAAAATGTCAATACTGAGCCAAGCCACGTCCTTACCAGACCCTGATTCGCTTGTCTCTGTCTCTGAAGAGTACTCGCTTTGAGAAGATTCGTCTTCATCGTCGTCTTCTGAAGGAGCATAATCACTCTCTGGATCCCCTTCACTGTCATCCTTCTCACTTCCCTGAAATAACATCGGAGTGAAAGGAACTTTAGCAGCGACAACGGCGACGAGAACATCAAAATAAGCAAACCAACAACTCTGCACGTACATCACACTTCTTTGTACATTTCTGACGTCACAGCACGCCTACGACGTGCAACTCCCTCATGCGACGTTTTACGGAGGACGTAAACACAAGTTGAAGAATTTTCGTTTCTCCTCTCAAACATGGTGTAGGACTCCAAGAATTCAATTCTGGGTCAATTCATTTACATTTGATCATGACATTTTAAACGACTCGCAATAGTCTCGACAAAGTTTAAAAGGATCTTAAGTAGTCGTAGCTAAAGCTCGCTAATGTATAGGGGTGGGAGAGGTGGATGGGTGATGGTCGCAACACAGTAACACCAACACCACCACCACTACCACCACCACCAACAACAGAAACAGCAAAAGCTGTAGCAATGAAGCCTTAAAAGATTGAAAAGGTGACGTTTCGAGCTTTAAAATCTTCGTAAGAACGCCGAAAGAAGGGATTGTGGAGTGAACGAACGTGGTTGATTTGCTACAAATTTTTGTGTTTCATCTGGACATAGGCTTATGTTCTTGTTTGGTGGGGGGAGGGGTCGTGGTGGCAGGAAGTGGGTGGGGGGGGGGGGGGCTTGGGCAGATTAGAACTTTTTCATGGCAAGCGGTCTTGGTAGTATAGTTAACTCACACTACTTTCAGGATCAAGGAAACTCCATCCGCCATTCTCAATAAAAGCTTCAGGGTCATCGTTGATCGTTTTCATGATCTTGGCCCAGTTCAAGCTCTGAATACCTTCCGTGTATTTAATGTCACATGAGCTGCGAAAAGGTAAAAAAGCAGGTAAAAACAGTTATTTTACTTCGTTAGCTCGAAATGCTCATCCTTTAACAAACAGGTGGTTCTCATAACCGCCTCTCTCCATCAGTGCTCTGTTTTACGGATGTTTAAAGCTACGTAGAGCTACACGAAAAGGAAAGAACTCGAAACAAGGATTTGAGGTCACAACTGGGAATCGAACTCGGGACGTCCCGCTTAGGTGGACGCGTACTCAGGCCAGCTGTGCCAATCCTTGCTTCTCAACATAACTAAGGGACTGCGCGACATAGCAACAGTTTTTAAGTTATCCTTTGAAAGTATAGCCTGAGAAAACAGCCGACATTTCGTAACACCATCACTGGTTTCCTCGCGAAATGACGTCTGAGAAACGAGCGCAGAAATTCCATTCTGATGACGTGTCACTACCCGGATCTGGGTTGTGCTTCTGATTGGATGAAGCAAATTTTCAGCCAATCAGAAGCACTAGCCAGATCGGGGTAGTAACGCGTCTTAGTATGGAATTTCTACGCTCGTTTCTCAGACGTCATTTCGCGGGTATGGTGTCGGCTGTTTTCTCAAGCTATCTAAACATCTTTAGCAAAATAACTTTAGAAATTACTGTATTGCAACGTGTTCGCACGCAAAGCAAAAGACTTACTTTAACCAGTCTTTGACAGAATCCAGTGACGTCATAGGTATGGCATTCACATGCTCAACTTTTCGTTTGTAGTCTTTGAATACAAACACCATGTCAAAGTTCTTCAGATGGAACTAAAAAGCACAAGAAAGCAGCAGGATTCAGTCATAGACAGTCAGTGTTTTTTTCTCAATCCTTCAGTAACATGGGTACCCAGTTAATAATAATAATGTGTCTTTATTGTTCATCAGATAAACATACATATCCAATGTCATAGGAAAAAGGATTAAAAAGTTAAAATGAATACAATAGAACAAGGATTGAAGTATAAAAAGATTTGAATTGTCAAAAAAATACATATCTCTATACATAAAAGCATTATAAAAGGTCGCGTTTAAAAACTAATCTATTTAGCTATATCCTCAATAGCTGCGCCCTTTTTTGGCGCTTAAGGTCTGCCGCTTTCCATGCGGAAAAGGCTGTTTTTGATTGAAAATGGCGCAAGTTTTTTAATTCAATATTTTGGACTCTAAGTTAGCAGCATACGCGATGCTTTGTATCTAAAATTAACAAAGAAATAGAAATGGACACATTCATTTCCGCCAAACTCAACAAGAGAATCAACGCTCGGAGCAGGTAACCTAGCCTGCCACCAAGCTTTTCGTGGCGCTCTTGGGCGAAAAAGGAAGCCGCGAGAGCGCCCCGGAGAGTTTGCTCGCAGGCTATGGGTAACTTAAAGAAGTGTGCAAGTCACAAGTGTGATGGTCTAACGTCCGATTGCAGTGCAGATTGCTTGCAGTGATGATGAGCAGTAATGCGTTACCCGACAAATTTCTTTTCACAATGATTTGAAATTATAATCTTTTTCGGTATTTTCGCGGCACCAGTTCGCGGGTGCGCCATGACTGAAAATATTGCGCTATATTTTAGTAAGAGCCATACCTGAACACGCTCGAAGTGAACAAGTTCTACTTCGTCCAAAGTAATGATGAATGTTGGCTGTTAAGAGAAAAAGGACCAGTATTAAACACTCTGAAAAGGGGTGCCATTTTAACTCAACCATCGGGGAGAAAACCAACTATGTTCATTTTATATGTTCGCATTATGTAAGCTCGGTAGGTCTTATTTAGGCAATTTATTTAGTCCAACAAAGTTCAAACTGTTATGATAAATAAATAAATATGGTCAGTTTTAAGCGCTGTTAGTGACCGACTTAATTCCTGCCTGTGATCGAACATGATTTCCAGGCTGATCAAATACAAAACACCATAATTTTAAAGCTGAAGATTTACATAGCATTTTTTAAAAGAAAATCGAAAGTCAACATAATCTATGCCCGACAACTTTTCTGGTACGTAAGACTAAAATAATAGTTACCCGGACATTTTTTTCTTGTTAAAAGACAAATTTTCAGCCCTGTGACCATTACAGCACTGGTGCAGCTTAAACAAAAAGGTTTATGTCGCACTAGCTTCCCTCGCAGACGTTCACAGGACTTCGTCACGCATTCTTCCCCCACGTTCGTTTGGGAGGATTGCGTGACGAGACAAAAGAGTGTCTTAGTGAGAGCCGGCTAATTTCGTACCTGCTCAGTAATGTTCACTAAACAGTGTGTTGTCGGTTGTAGCAAAACTGTGCTTCGAGAGGGTACTCCCATGAACCTAGCCAAATAAACATCAATAAAGTTAGACATGATGCACAAAGATGTTGTCTTTCGCACAGCTGAAAAAAATGCACTAAAAATTCCTGAAACCGACGACCTCTTGTCGAGAACTTCTCCGCAACATTTTCAGCTCTCTCTCCCCACCCCTACCCTGCCGTGTTTGCCCACTGAAAAATGCGCTTGCTTAACAAAAAATCGTAAAAGTCAACAGCAATGACTGACTTCTCTTTTATAACGTCAACATCGTCGGTTCTAGTAACCCTTGCCTGCGAAAATAGCTGACATTTCGTGAAGCGACCACTTGATTCCCCGCGAAATGACTTGTGAGAAACGGGCGCAGAAATTCCATACTGATGACGCGTTTATCGGTTACTACTCAGATCTGAGCAGTGCTTCACGCGGCACGACCAATCAGAAGCACTACCCAAATCTGGACGCGTCATTAGTATGGAATTTCTGCGCCCGTTTCTCACAAGTCATTTCGCGGGGAAACCAGCGGTGGCGTCGCGCAATGTCGGCTGTTCAGGCTATACTAACCCAAGGTCTCTAAACGGAACATCAAACTCGACTTGTCCGTGAGTAATTCCTTCGACTTTGTCAATGAAACTCTTGAACACGGCCTTTAATCTTTGTCGCAACTCTCGCTCAGCCTAAATGAGAAAACAACATACAGAAACGTTAGTCCAATGTTTTTGATGTCAATTTTTCTAACGTATACATACTGTTTAAAGGGAGCCAGTACAACACCTGAAGGAGAATCGTGATGTTGTCCCTGTATTATTAAGATCGCTCCTAACAGATAACCCACCGAGCCAAAGAAAGGTTGGCACATCGTCGAGGTCTACGTCCCCTACTCTTTTCGAAGAGTGGTGTGGGTTCTTTAACGTCCCACAAGAATCAGAACAGTGAAAGGGCTGTGAGACGGGGCCCACGGTTTATCGTCCTTATCCGAGAAGACTAGAAAGACTAACCGTGTGCATATGTCACTACATATACAGCACTTCCTACTCAGTTACTTAAAGACCTTGAGTGTTGGTCCGGCTCAGGTTTGAACCCGCGACCTTCCGCTCAGTAGACCCGCACACTCTCAACTAAGCTAACTAGGCGGTACTATTATTAGAAACGATAACAGACCTGTTCAGCCTGAAGATCGTCTCTGTCGTGCATGTGTTGATGTTTTCCTAAATCTGTTGTGATTTCGCCAACCTACGAAAGAAATAACATAATATAAGGGCAAATACACAGTTCATGAGTTGGAAGAAATTCCAAAATCAACAGCAGTAGTTATCCTCAATGTAATTAACAGCACTCACTTCTGTATAAAACTGTATATCTCTGTATTTCTTTTTCCCAATGATAATAGGATGCTGACGATAAACAAAACAAAGTAAAAATCTTTGACAGTAAAATACAAAACGTCTTTAAGAACGTAAATTTAATAACAAGGAAAGCAAAGAATTCAATTTAATAAAATTAGCCAGTGTGGATACAGTTGTAGCTGGAATTAAGGGCAATTACGATATAGTTCTACACACCATCTGGAATGAAAGAGGACAAGCCATGCAATTGATAGCCTCAGAAAACAACCGACATTTCGCGCCGACACGTCTGGTTTCCCCGCGAAATGACGTCTGAGAAACGAGAGTAGAAATTCCATACTGATGACGTGTCACTGCCCAGATCTGGGTAGTGCTTCTGATTGGTTTTGCTACGTGGAAAATTTGCTTCAGCCAATCAGAAGCACTACCCAGATCTGGGTTGTGACGCGTCATCAGTATGGAATTTCTGCGCGTGTCTCTCAGACGTCATTTCGAGGGGAAACCAGTGGGATTGTAGCATCGCAAATAGTCGGCTGTTTTCTCACACTATCCAATCGTACACGTATTTTTTAACTTTATGTAAAGAATAACTTAACTAATCGAAGCTTGGGTAAAAGGGCAGACTAAGGTAAAATTGTTCTCAGACGGGGTATTCTCCGACAGGGGAATGCATACCTCGGTTTTTAGGGTAAAAAGTTAAACATAAATGCAGAAACTCTAACAAACCTTTAAGTGGAAGTGAAGCAAAATAATCATTTCTCCATCACAGGGCTGGATGGCAAAAAAGAAAAAGAAAACAAAAAGGTTACTAAAATGCCTTTATAGTTAAGTCCAGTTAAAACGTCGAACTTCAACCTAAAATAATCCTTCACTTATGATAATGAGCAAAATCTATCGTTCTCAATCATTAGCTGAGGAGTAGGCTCGGTTCATGTGAACATTGACGTTTGACCCGCGCTTTCAAAACACCTGCCAACTCATATTATCGATAAATCACTACATAGACAAAGAGAGGAGGTTAGTAATTTTACCTGGAAGAAAGCATGCTTTACATTTCCGTACAAAATGTCCACATGCTCCCCACGATACATACCAAACCTAAAACCTACAGGGAGACCAAAGTGAGAGTATAACATAACATACAAAACAACAAAAACAGATGTCATTGCATGACTGCAAATTAAAGACCAATGCGACGAGAAGACAAAACGAAACCGAATCACAGGCTTTCACTCTGGTAAAATGAAAAATGGGATAAGGACTGACATAAAAACTACAACTTGCAAAATTATAGCTGAGATGATGATTTCACTAACACAAGCACAGGATAGTCCTTTTAATACCAACAACAACAACGCGTGATTGAAAGCTTTGTCCTGAGCTAAATCTAAATAATAAACCTAAATATATAAAGACACTTCCTTACCGTTAGTGTGAGCTTCCAGAGTGCCCTAGAATGAACAAAAGGCGTTCAGATCTTACAAACCATATCTTTGGACCAGATATTTTGTGTCAGATAAACTAATCTAAACGATTAACACCCTTGCAAAACAAAGCCGCTGATTATTTTTTTGGCGCTTGCAAGCCAGGCAGACGGACGGGTGCAAGATTTCAAGTAATCAAGCAACAGTTTCATCTCCCGTTTTAACTCTGCTATTCATTTCATTCATATTTTGAAGGAAAGGCAACTAACGAAAATAAATACAAACTCACCGGATATCGTCTCTGGGTGATGCTGGGTCTAATGTACAAATCTTTCAACTTGGGATTTCCTTTGTTAGGATTTAAAATGAGGTTGCCTTGCTGAACCACCCCCTAAAATACAAAACAAAAACACGATCAACCAATCAGCTACCCAACATGAATATGCGATTTGAAGGGTAGAAAAAAATCGGTCATTCGCCTTTTAACTGGCAAAGTAGAAGTGCGCATCTTTTCCAACTCGTGACAGTTGAATGGTAAGTCAGGAAAAAAAAACATTATTAGAGTTAGTTTAGGTGATTTAGCAAAGAAAACTGACAACGTGGGAACACCTCCTCTTGAACGTTGGAAATTAAGTGAGAGGGCTGTACATGTACATACATTAAACTTATTGGCAACAAAGTCTATACAACTTCCACTATTAAAATTTCCGTCTAATAAAAGTCTTCTGATAACGCAAAATAATGTCTCTTGGTCTAGTGTTGTGACTTAACTTTCGACATCGTTCATCAATTATTGTTTCTTGACAAATGGCCAGCGATCTTGTTGCTCAACAAGTTGCAACATGTTGAACAGAAAACAGCCCACTTCTTATGTCGGTTAACAACAATCAACAAAGTTCAATACTTGATGCTGATTAACGTGCGTTCAAATGTGTGCCGCTGGCTTCGGTGTTAGTTTTACATACCGCCAAGATAGCGCCGGGCCTACACGTCACTCACTGACCTGTCTTTCTTTTTCCTCAGCCTCTCTTGTTTTGAATTTCTTTTGTACTTCCTTTATCAGACGAAATGCCGTGGTAAGGTTAAGAGCTGGAGGATGTAACGATCCCGCCGATTTGGAGTTTGAACTTCGATATGTACTGTAACAGAAATAATCAATTAAAACAAAGAAAAGAGCGTCAGATTAAAAATGAACAATCATCTAATACAAATAAACTAATACTAATAATTCTAATAACAACAAAATTCTGTCATGTTTTTCAAATAACTTTGTCGCAAATCCTCAACAAATGAGACTTGTCTCCCAAGGTAGAAAGTTTTCCTATCACTTCATGTACAAAAGGTTGAGTTTGATGTACATGTACATGTAGCTCTGCACCTAATATTGGGTGCACATGTCCCCGCCGGCATTCACAAAGGAAGCACGTTTATTTATTTATTTTTTTGTTTTCCTGCACAAAAATTTGGTCTCTGCTTATTCAACCAGGTGACGACGAAAATGCTTTCAAATGAGCAGATAATTTTCAACACACAAACACGAAAAATGTATCACTTACACTTCCTTCACAAATGTAGCTTCAGGCTGCGCAAAAAGGCTTCCTTCTGATCGACCTACAGAGCTAAACAAACAACGAACAAACGGTTTTTAATTGAGGGACGAAAGTAATCTCACAAATGCTTTGTTTTTTTCTATTGTACACTTTGCGCAACTTGCTTGACAGATCAAGGGAAAAACCAGGACCAGTCGTGAATCCATGACTTGCTGAGGGCAACGTTCCCAGACGCTTGACACAGGCTAACAACGTTACTTAGAGTTCTGATTGGTTCCGGGAAATGCGCGGACATTTGTACTGATTGGCCAGACTAAGTTCTTTGCCTTTGCTTTTATGACAAACCACTGAAAATTGGCTTTGAAGAAAATAACTACTGCAATTACTTAGAGTGGATGGGAGATGCATACAAGTTAACAGTTTTGACGCTTAAACGTCTTGCTGGAGATTTCTTGTTAAAATGGCCACTTTCACACTTACCTTCCCGGGCAAAACAGGTTAATTCGAAGGTAAGTATATCCGCCTTCATCGCTGGAGCTGATGTTCTGAAACACACAAGCACAAATAAAATTATTAATACCTTATTCTCCTTTATTTTCGCGGGACTTAAATTTCGCGAAAATTTTCTTAGCACATTTCGCGAGTCATTAATTTCGCGATCGCGCAGAAAAATTGTGTTTGCAGGGAATTTAATTTCGCGAAATTGACGATTAAGTCCACGTTTACAAAGAAATTTGGAAGCCCATCGTCGGGGAGCTTTTGAGATGTTCTCACGAACGAAACAATATCTACGATCGTTACGCAATCGCAGCTAACAAACGGCTCCGTGGTCGCCTGGCCGATTCGATTATGGGCCATTTGCCCATAGAGATTTCTAGAGCCACTCGCTTTTTCTTATTGAGAGGTGGGATGGTTTATCTTAAAGTTACTGATGAAAACGATCATCGATCCCCATTGATTGAGGGAGGTCTGGAAATTCCTGTTGAGGAACAGGGCAATAATGGAAAGATACAAGACACTCGTAACTACACACTACAAGGAGCCGGGAAAGGATGGTCAATTTGACGACTGTACGAAGGATGTATTGGAGGAACTGTGCGAAGATGATTACTCAGATGCCGAAGAAGAACTTGAGGCGAATCTTGACACTGCTTAGCATTTAAAGTTGATAGATGATAGCTCCTTGTACTAACACCTTGTGTTAAAAATTGTTTAGGACCCTTCAAAACACCACTACATGATTTTTCTATGTCCATTAAATTTCGCGAGATCAAAGTTCGCGGTCGTTATTTTTCGCGGGTCTTCAAGTTCGCGAATTTAAGAACCCGCGAAAATTAAGGAGAATAAGGTAGCTTTTACAACCCTTTTGCATCGTTTTATTTAAAATTGCATTCCTTCCCTGCTTGTGTTGACAGTATTTCACTTCACGCTAATGGTTAAGCTGAGTAAATACTTATGACCGATGCAGGATTAGTTTAGTCGTTAGAGCAATTGACTGCAAAGCGGGAGGTCCCGGGGTCGATTCCCGGGGCCGGACCAATACTCAGTCTTAAAACAACTGAGAAATGAAGGTACTTCTTTTGCCCTGCAAAAGACTAGACCTTCGCGTGGTTCGGATGACCACGTAAAATGGGGGTCCCATCTCTAGTAGGTGACGTAAAAATAGTGTTCCCAAATAGTGCTTTCGTGCTAAATACATTAAAACTCAAATAAAGTGCATTGTTTTGGCTGACTGCAAAAGCCTGTGAATACCGCTGCCTCTCACCACTCCCCGTCGTTTGGACGTTTGTCCCCAGCGAGGGAGAAGCATGATAGGTGGCCGCATTCACAGGCTAAATTGCAGCAGCAATTCTTAACTCAAAAAGTACTTGTTCACTTAAGACTGCAGTCGACAATCAGTTCGCCGGTGAACGGTCGCAAAATTATGCCTAGCAAACCCTATTTGTGCTTACTTAAATCAAGTCTATCACGCATGGATGAGAACATTAAACCACTGCAACCTTCGAAAAAAAAATTCACAAAAGTTCCAAAAAATAAAGACATGCAATTTCTGACTTCCAGATTCCGCTGGCTCTCTGGGACGTTTAAGATTCTAACGTTCTCTTTGTCAGAGAGTACCACCAGTCTTTTGCAGAACAGATTCGGAAATCTTCGGCATCTTTGGATTTCGGACATCTAAGATAATCCTTGCTCTCCAAGGTTACAAATTTAACGTCCGAGACTCAGACAAGTTGGCAAGTACCGTAAACTGCCGCTTATAAGGTCTGGGCTTATAGATCTTTGTAAGGGGGTTTTAGGAGGGGTTACAAACGGAAGGGCTTATAATCGAAGAGGCTTATAACCGGAATAGAAAAGGCGCCTCAAAATTGGCTTATAGTCGGATGTATTTTTCTGTTTTCAAGTAAATGGGCCTTTAACTAGGGGGAGGGGGGGGGGGGGGGGGGGGGGGTTACAAGCTGCAGTTTACGGTTTGCTTTATGGTCATCTCGCCACCAAACCATCTCGCAACCAGAGAAGTCGACTCGCCACCAACGAATGACTCGCAAATAATTGACATAGTTTAATGCCTAGGATTACTTACCTAAGATTTACTTTTTCGTCACGCTTATTCTAATTTGCAGTCGATTCAGATACAAATCTGTCGATCCTAACTGACTTTCTTTGCGTTGAACTTTTTATGCTTCTTTAAAATACTCCAAATACTGGATAAAGCTAAGTTTTATTCTTGGTGGCGAGAAGGTTTGCAATTGGTGGCGAGGTGACCAGATACCTTAGGTTTATGTTCACGTGGGACCCTCACCTTGATGGTAGATATATGAAAAGGCGCAGCGACTCCAAAAAAGGGCAAAATTACAGCCTCATACTTTTTATCTGGTTGAAAGAAAAAATAGAGAACAAACCAATGACATGTAATGGAATAATATCGAGTGTCACGAGCATGTGTGGTGGACACCAATAATTGCTTACCCACAAATATTTTGTGATCTCTCACTTCATTTTCTCTGGGGACCAATGAGGCGTGTTTGTAAGCAACATTCGATGGCTTTACTCTGAAAACAAGATAAGATATAAATTACAATAAACAACAACAACAAAAACACCCCTAAAGAAAGCAACAGTACAATGTCCATGTAGTTCTTCTTTGTAAGTAGATTTTTCAAGGACACATGAGTTATAAAATAAACAAACAAACATAAAAAACAAACTTGATCATAGATGTTAACTAGCAATCACGATAAACTGTGTATCTACAACGTTGATCGTCTGATTGTGACAAAAAAGACACTTATGATTGAGATTTTAAAAGTAGTGGTAATGATAACAGCGTGGTTAGGGATGATGATGATGATGATGATGATGATGATGAGTAGGACGACAATGAAGATAATGACAGTGTGGTTGAAATGATGATGACGACTATAACGATGATGATGATGATGACGGTGATGAGTGAAGGTGTCAATAAACGAATGCAAAGCATGCAGTCAAACTCACTTAGCAAGTGTGTTGGTATCACCTTTTGACTCCAGAAGACGCCTCTATGTAAGAAAAGAAAATGGAAAACAGAGATGAGCTAGCCTTTCCTGAATGCAAATAAAATTAGAGTTCTTTAAACATAGCCAAAGAAGTTCAGTGTTGTAGTAGACTCTGTTTAAAGAACTCTCTAATTTTATTGGATCTAATTCTAGCTAAATAAATTTCTTCATGAGGTTCCTGAATCCAGTTGTCAATTATAACCAGCTCGAATACACTATTATTATTTCCTCGGGGGCATGTACTAGTAATGACCTTGATTAAATGGCCCACAACATTATTTTGCTTTTCATTGTGAAACAATTCCAGAAATAATCCTGGTGTCGCTTCACCCAAGTGCGGATCCACACTGGTTTCCGCTGTTTTACGGAAATCAGACAGATTTGCTATAAAAAGTATATGATTTCTGAAAAATGCTTTGAAATTTTTTTTCCAATTTTCCAGAATTTTCCAGCATTAGAAATAATAATAATAACAATCGCTAATTTGTAAGGCTTCATCCCAAGAATGGAACAGGCCAATATCCTGTCCAAATGACTCAGAAACCAAGGTAACGGGCCTTTAGGGAGTTAAAATCCAAATAAAAACTCCCGGGGAGCATGCCCCCGGACCCCCTCTGGAAACTTACACCTTTGGCGCTCAATTAGGAAATGGATCAGTATTTATCCTAGATCCGCACTTGTTGTCTGTCAGTGAAGTAAACTAGCACACAAACCTTTGCTTCTTCATGTAGCTGCTCTTTTAATTCCAGTTGATGCTTCTTTCTTCTTTCCTCTGCAGTCATTTCAGTCTGTTTTAGGTAAATAGTATGATCACTTCAAAAGCAATATATCGACAAGAAGAATAATCATAACATTGAATCTATCACAGGTTTGACTTGCATTGTTAACTTTATTTCATATTTTATTTCTTAAGAGTTTACATTCAACCTTTCACTCCCAGCATGTATTATGGAGGTACATTATATGTCATGTTGAACTCTGACAACAGAATCTCTCAATGCGACCATTATACCTTTAAGGTGATTTCACTGCATGGTACAATTTGTTCCTTGGTATTTTGCAAATCAAAAATTGTATATTAATACATGATGTTTTTGTGTTACCACTACTGAGAGTGAAAAGTTTAAATTTTATGCAGAGTTTAACTTAGTATATTGTAGAAATTATTTATTTCAATTTTTATTAGATTAGAATGTGCTTAATCAGAAAGCAAAATTGAATGCATAACAACATTTCACTACAGTTGACTTCATTTATTTTACTCTACTATGAAGGTTACCAATGTATGTTTTAATTAACAGGTGCAAAGATTTAATTTATTGTTACAAATCTTTTCTTTTCTTAAATATAACAGTGCTGTGTTTCATGTATGTCAACGTCTGGCATGTCTGGTCTGAATTTTAACTTGATTTTACTTAAGAAGAACAACTTAAAAAATTTTCAAGTTAATAATTATACATCTTATTTTAAAAATTCATTGTAAATAGCTTACGGACGATCCAGACGTTTTCAGCTCAGAATACTGCAGAAAAAATTCAGGAAATTAAAGTTTTAAAGAAAGCAAACTGCATGGTCAAACCTGCATTAAGTACTCCCTAAAAGTGTGGAGAAAGTAATCTCTCCTCATAATATCACAGGTTATTAAAATAATCAGGTGCAAAGATTACATCAAAGATTATGTTAAAGGTGACAATAAACAGTGGTACTGTATGTAACTGATGTCTTGATTATGAAAAAAATCTCCTTAGTATTACAAGAAATGCATAGAGAACAGTTTGGAGAAAATGCCTGATACAGTTATATTACAGCCTATCTAAAGAGTGAGGAAGAAAACCTGTTAACGAGAAATCTATTAAACCCTATTTCCTTCTTTTTGCAACATTTATAAATCACTTACTCTTGTTCTACTTTCAAGTAAGGCGCCTTTTCCTTCTCGACCCAAAAGATAATCTTCCTCAGCCTGAAAAAAGAAAAAAACCTGACCCTGACCTCTATGTCACTAGCTTCTCCACATACTTTCCTCTAGCAGTGCCGACCAGTAAATGCTACAGTAATGAACCAAGTTTACAAAGTGCCCAAAGCATGTAGTTATTTTTAGACACCATACCTCGCCATTCTCTTGCTGGTTTTCCCCTTCATCGTCTTCATCCTATGCAAAATCGAGAAAAATTAATGAAGATAATATCAGCCCTACCTTCATGCAGTAACAAACAAACAAACAAAACAAATTGCCAAGTCTTCTTTTTTTGTACTTATTGTGTTTTAAATAGCTTGTGAGAGGGCTGTACATCCATGAGGATAATATTAATACTATTGCAAAGCAAACAAAAGACAAACAAACCTTGAGAAAGATACCAATGTTTGCAATTTTCTTTTTAGCCGCAGTAAGCAGAGAAGCAGGAGCATCCTGGGAAGAAATAAAGTTGAGAACAGATAAATGTCTGCTTCAAGCAAATACTGAAAATGTGCCACAAACTTTCAGGATCTGGAGGGAATTAATAATATGCCCCATTCACGCAGTGAACAAGCTCTTCAATAAAAAAATATAAATTAAATGACTAATTACAAAGGAAGTTGACAGTACACTGTATGCCGAAGAATCTTACCTCATTGACTACAACAGTATCCCCAATAAACAAAGCATAGTTTTTGCCTTCACTATTGTCAGCACTCTCATTAACCAGCCCTGAAAACCCTGCATTTACATTGAAAACCATACCTATTGACAAAAAGTAGATCATTTGATAGTTTACAATAGCAAACTGTAGTTTTGACAGTCCCTTTCTTTCAAAATTAGGTTGTACACCCTAATTGGTCTTGTAGGACAGTGGACAGTCAATTTTGAGCAAGAATTTAGTCTCCAACACAGTCAGCCTCTTTTGAGATTTCTGGATCTAAAAACGTTTGTTAGTTTGTATGTCGATATGTGTGGAGGCATGTGTCGCCAGCGGTTAACACCACGAACTCTGGATCTGGAGGTCTGGGGTTCAAGCCTCACCCTTCACATTGTTTCCAAGGACAAGAAACTTTAAAATCCACTTTGTCTCTCTTCACCCAGGTGCATAAATGGCTACCGGCGACATGCTGCTAGAGGTTAACCCTGCAATGGATTAGCATCCTGTCCAGGGGGGAGTAACAACACTCCTAGGGGGTTCAACCGGGATAAGCTCCAACTGTTTGGGCCTTTGGCTTGTGTATGCCTTTACCATTTTTTTTCCAGTAGAGTTCTCTACAGCTGGTATATAATTGACCTTAAACATTTTGGAAGGAGTGTAAAAACTGTTTTGGAAACCAATTGTATCTTAGCTAGGTCTACCTCAAACTCTATGAGAGGAGGTCTCTGTTAATCAAACTGAGTTCTAAATCTCTGATCAAGAGTGGACGAAGGTGAGGCTCAAAAACCTAACCAACAGTTTATTGCTTCTGTCAATTATAACAAAGATTACTGCCAAATGAATGAATCTCAAAAAAGATACAAACAAAGTGGGTCAAAATCTACCAACATTATTACAGCTCACTGATTATTACTATCATTAATTATTTATTTTATTATTCCATTCCCAGTTACTTGGCAGACCTGCTCATTTGAGTAAATCTTGACTATATTCTTACCTTTCTTTGCTACATGGGTATTTTTTGAACTTATTAGCAAAGAGCCTTCTCTGAATTCAATTCCCATTCCAAACCTGAAAGGGAACAACACATATTTAAGTTAAGGAGAGGAAAACGTGTACAATTCCAGGTACATGTATAACAAAATTAATGTCACTCAATTGTAAAATAACATTTTTTGAGTGTATTAAACCTCAGCATAGTCTTGCATGAAAACTTAAAAGGTTGTTTAAGGAATAAAGAGTGAACTGACAGAAACTGTTCCTACCCAACATTTTTCACGAAACTGTTTTGCAGGTCAGCCTTCTGTTTACCAACATGTTCAAGTGCTGCATTGTAAACATCACAAAGCTTTACTCCTGAAAAATAAGCAGATTCTCTGATGTCACACTTCTCTGACTAAACGAAGAAATTTTAGTGACGGCATGAAAGTACACAAATGCTACTTAGAAATTGCATGCAACTAGATGCATATAAACTGTTCAAGAACTGACCCATCTTGATTAGCCTTTGCTATCTGTGGGTCAAATCATTTACTGCACTACTGTTAGAGAAGTGTAAGTCTTCATATAAAAAAGTTCAAATGAGAAAATGTTGCCTAAGAAATTGCAGTCTTCAAAGGCAAAGTTTAACGAGATGACAACAGTCTAATATTGAAAAACATCTGGAAAAGATGGCTGCATGACTATAACGTACTAGATTGCAGTTTAGTAAAGGTCATAAAAACAAAGGAAGATAAAATCAATGACAATTCAAAGCAAAGAGCAAGAATATCATTACACAAAAGCTAATTGAAGTACCCAATTCATTTTCTGCAAAGCAACTAAGCTTAAATATGGAGGCATTCCTAATATCTTCAACAAGACTCTTGAGTTGATCAAAAACACTTTGTTCAAATTTAGTTGGTAGATCACTACTTAGACATGGTTTCTTGATAAGGTTCAGCAGAAGAGTTTGTTAGTAAAATTGTCTCGAAAAGTCAGTTACTGATAGAACTGTAGGTCTCTAGATAAATTACAGCGTGTGGTATAAAGATTTTGTGTATAAGAAATGACTGAATTCACTCTTGTGATCACTGAGTTTTATACAACAAATGCAGATGGCTTTGCTCACCAACTCGCCATGGGCTTTGGTTTAGTTCACATGCCAATTTTGCGCATACTCCTATATCTTGCTCTCACACTGTATGCGCCAGAGGAAGATTTGTGTCAGAAGGAAAACCAAGCCCATTTTAATGCTCTGCTGTTCCCATTGAAATGACCAAGGAATATATTATCTTCCAAAAGGTAGAGTGAATGGACCCTTCCTGAAATACGCTGTGGTCAATTCTAATAAGCCATGACCTCCTGGAAGTAACCACTATATCTTGGCATTTTTGGAGGTTGCTTACAGGAGGTTCAACTGTGTCCTACAAAATATCATTCAACAGATGATTAGTGTAAAGTTCAAAAAACTATTACAACTTACCATGTCTTAACTTATCCAAAATTACATCCAGTGTTGCTAACAGCAAATTATAGTTGTCTTGTTGTTCCTAAAAGATAGAAAGAAAGAACAATTCTCAACGCCCACCAAAAAACTTGACTTTCCAAATGTGTACTGTTGCTTTACATGAAAAAAAAAATCAGTTACAGCTGTTGCGACACTAACCTCTGTTGGCTCATACAACATTGTCCGAACAATGTTTGAACAGTAGAACTTGTACCGCACACCAAGGGAACAGATTATTGTACCATAATGAAGCTTCTCATCGTTACTAGATAGAAAAACAAAAAAATTATCAAACGACATTATCGCATTAAAATTAATGATGGCAAAAAATAATGTTGTTGTTTCACATTTTTCATTTTCACATTAACTACTTTATTTTGGCATTTGTGATAGTCATCAACTATATTTTTTTACAGAAAGAGCAACTCTAATGCACTTTTTTCAGATATACATATACTAGTAATAATATTTCATACCTGACTGTGCTAAATTTGAGGGTGAATTTTCCCCCACTTTGTACAATGGGGGAATAACACATCTCAACCTAAAAAAAAAAAAAACTGTCTTTACTCCAGAGCTCCCATGAACGACAACCTTAATTTTAAAATTGAACTGGCAAATCTCTTTACAAAATAAATTCAAATATACACCTGATCAGAATCCATGCCAGCCATTAAAAATTTCTTGGACTCCAAGGCTCCCTCTATTCCATCAGAAATTTTTGAATGCTTGACCCTCTATAAAAACAACCAACAAAAATATCACATACAAATCTTTAAAATTGAAAAACTAATGTTGACAAAACTTATTTTTAATGAAATACAACTTATACACTTATGGGCCACATAAAAGTGTATTTTACTCTCCTGCAACCAAGGTCTTTATTTTATTATTAATCCTACCTTTTCATCATCTACAATTTCCATGATTTGCTTCTTGAAATATTTAACAAAAATGTCAGATGAGACTTGAGCCGCTTTCTACAGAAATAAAATTGTTACATGTAAGTATCCACTGTAGGTACATACCTGCATACACCTTCCTGTCTTTCTCTTCACTTACAACTACATGTATCTTTTCAAACCTTTGTTGAGCAAAAAATAAATTGTCCAAAAAAACTAAGTCTGGAGATACATGTAGGGTTTTACAGTACAAGTCATGACCTAGTGGACTACCACTAGGGTCGAGAGCTGATACTCATATCAAAGTTTGTCACTGGAAAAGGATTACCCTTTCAGTCTGTTTACCATACATGCTTTTTATTAAATCTACTCCTGTACAAGGCTCTAATATTAGCAATTTATAGGGTGTTTTATCCAACTGCAATCAGGACATACTCAAAATAATGTACAGACCTTGACATGATTAAGTTCTTGGTCTTCTCTTACAGACATAACATATGCAACAGCACTACTGACATCAACCTGTAAAATAACAATAGAAAGTTTCAGCTTTTTCATGCAGAAGAGTAACAAAATACATACAAGACACACTATGTCTCAAATTCTTGGCCAATGAATTTTTTTTGCCTTTCATCCAAATTTGGAGTCTGGGTGGTATCTGCTAACCTCTGCTTATCCTCCCCTCTCGGAGCAACTGGGTATACAATGTATGTTGTATACACTCCAGAAGCACTGTATCTATCTGTTTACTTCAAAGGTAATGTTTACATACACAGCTTTGTCTTTATGGGAGCCTTTCATAGTTGAAGTAGTCTCTGATGCAGGGGAAAAGACAGAATAGGCCACTTTACAGTTACCTGCAGAATGCCATGGCCTGTGAATAGACTGGAGGTGACCATGTTTAGCTACAAACCTTCCTGTTTTTCACATGTAAATGATTATGTTCATAGGCTTATTACCTTGAGAATAACATTATTTGTACAAGAGGAGCAGAAAGGTTTGTAACAAAAAAGTTCACTTCCAGCCTAGTCTGTGATGCAGCCGTTTCTGTCTTGTCACAAATGCTCTGACAAGACAAAAGTAACTGCGAGGGAGACTGACTCCAGTCTCGCTTTTATTCAACGACCATGGCACTGAGCACACAACTGTAAAATAGCCTAATGGAAGAGGTCAACATGTGAAAAAAAATGGTCATGAAATAACTTCCCCAATATTTATTAGTTTGTTTATCACCAAAATTTATACTGAACATTTGTGAGATGATATACTATAAATACTGTTACCGACCTTCTCAAATGATTCACTTTCAAACACTTTTTTCCATTCATCCAAAAATTGTCCTTGGAAATTATCCTTGACAAAAACACCCACTGTTTTCCCCTGAAAGTAAAATTCAACAAGAACAGTTTACATTATATCAGACATACAAACTTTGATACATGTACACTGACTACATTGTAACAAACAAAAGCATGCCCAAAATATTAACACAAACAAGCAAAAAAGAGCCCCGAGCAAGCTAAGAATACAATTAGTGAGAGTGGCAGTATAAGCAGTATAAGGTCCTGAGTTACTTTTCCAGCGCTGTTAAATTCTCCTTTTGTTTTACATGAAAATACAAGGCACTAGGCTATTTAACAGTTTAACAAAAGCAACCTTTCTGTTTTTTTTCATGCACCACTTTATTATGGGCAACTGGGTGTCCACTAAAAATTAACACTAAGTCTATTTCTGGGTTGACAAAACAGCTAAGTTCAGTTAACAAGTTCTTTAGTAGTATAATATTATTTATTCATTAGTCATCGTTAAATGGTTATCTTCAGTCTGGCTTAATCTTTGTACTACATGTACACTGAAGCAGTCAAAGTCTGTTCGAAATATTGATTTTTTTGTTAACTCCATTTATTAACTACTTACAGATTTACTTTCCTTGATTGACTTGACAAGTTTTTGAAAATTTGCCTTGTCTTGATCGGTCTGTGAAATAAAAATATAGGTCTGTTTCATTACCTTACTTAAAGTACATGACTACACAATACTGTATAAGCATTTACACCTGTATATATATTATTTCGCTGTTACATAATTTTACTTAAGGAAAGGAGAACAAAATCCTGAAAGTTAACCTTGGAAAAAAGGCGACATTTTGCAAGCCACCCCTGGTTTCCTGTTGAAATGATGTCTAAGGAACAAACACAGAAATTCCATACTAGTGACAGGTCACTACATGATCTTGGTAGTGCTTCTGACTGGTTGAAGCAAATTTCCCTTGCAGCACAAACAATAAGAAAGACATGACATCACTATGAAATTTCTGCGCTTGTTACTCAGATGTTTTTTTGTGGGGAAATCAGCAGGGGTATTGTGAAATGTCTCTTGTTTCCTTTTCTGTTTCTGCTGTGGGACTCAGAAAAATGCTATGTGATATAAAATCGGCACCAACTATCCACTGAAACATCAAGTTAGGTGTAGGGTAGTAAATTATGCAATACTAAAAGGTCACTCAAAAGTCACAGCGTACAAAAATGCTTATCACCTTGTCCCGCAGATGGAGCTCTATTGACGGAGAGCTGCTTAATTTTTTCTGCATATCTTGAACAGGCCTCAGGAAGTCAATTTTCTTTTTGCTCGCAAGAAAGTGAATTGAAGATTCACACAGCACTATGACTGTATCTGCCAGTTCATACCCAAACAACCATTGCTAGACAAAGACAAACAACATGAAATAGACAGATTTTTATATGGACTACTTTGCAGAATTTTCTCCTATTTATGATTTGAAAAAATGCTGAGGGAGTGGAGTGAAATATGAAAGAGTTGTCAAATATAGTGTCTACTAAAAATGTACACTTTTTTATGCCTGCAGGCATTGGTATAAAGTGAGGTTTCTTTAGCCAATTGATCCATCTTCACAAGTTCCTGGACTAAGGGCATTTATAACATCTCTCAATAGGAATAAAATCACCGCTGGTTTCGATAAAATGTCATAAAGGCCCAATTAAACATCGACAAATCACAGCAAGCAAAATTTTGCATGCTGACAAAATAAAGAAAACCGCTCAAATGACTGCTTGACATTGCATGGAAAATATTTGCAAAATGTCCTTATCGTCTACTAAAAGTTGGGTAGATACGTCATGTACAACGTACTTATGATACAACTCAATAAGCTCACATGTGACTACGAAAACCCACATACTTACACTGGAATTATTATTTTACCTGGATGGCTGTCGATTTACTGTAAATAACGTCCTCATCTTGTCCAACTGCAATAACAACTGCATCAACACTTGGAAAGTTTGTACCATTATCTTCCGTCGTCTCCTCTTTCTGAAATTCACGACAGCGCATCGAACGAATTAAAAAGACAAAGTCGTGACGAAATACAACGACTTCACTGACCCACATAACACCCCCAAATTTTTACCTTCCAGGCGTCGTAAATCCTTTTGATTCGTCGAAAAAAGGCGTCTTTGTCGAGTGAGATTTTTGAGGCCGCCATATTCTCTTTCGTTCGAAAAATCTACATTGGCCAAATCTTCGAACACACGAGAGGACAAAATGGCGGGAATAAAATCTTACTAAGCGACGTCACGAGTACTTCAACCAATAAGAAAACTGTTTAGATTGCCTTCCATGCGTCTTACCGCTGACCGTGACATTACATTTGTAGCGATTTGTAGCAAAGAGAGCAAACTCTACTGGATGTTTTCGGTTCAAGTGAGGGGCGAAAGGGTACATATTTCTGTTTCACAGTGAGTAAACTTACACCTCTTGTTATTTTTAGCTTATCTTGCTGCCGATTTTCGTTTCACTTTACAGTCGATTACAGATGACCGATATAACGGCGTCATTTTGATGCTGTTGTCCGTATCAGCTGTTGTATACATGGCCCGCTTGTTTCTGTGCATGTTTTCCGTTGTAGATTTCTTTTTGGAGGTGTTATCACCTTGCAATTTCTTCTTACAGTTAGCGTCGTAGAAGGTCAATGAAATATAGCTGTCGGAAAAATATCGCGCTCACACTTACGTTAAATTAATCGGTTGATTAATTTGAAAACGGAATGTATTTGATTTCCTGGGGCCCGGCGGGGAGACTACGGATTCAAATGACGGGGATGATCGAATGGGAGCAAACATCAAACCCCCAACAAATCTCATGCCGAATTTCTGAACCTTAAAAATTTCCAGAAAGCATTAAAATAACACGAAAAATAAAAACAGTTGATAGGACTAGGCGGCCGTAATACGCGGGCACTGACCACGAAACTTCAGATTGTTTTGAATACCCAAAAAATCCCAGAATTGAAAATCCTTTGATCATCCCTGTCACTTGAAGTCTGGAGTACTCCCCTGGGTCTTGGATAGTGGGGGCGGGGGGGGGGGGGGAATCTTGTAATCTGGTACCCCTGCAAATTTAAACAGCCATAGTTTTGGGCTGGGCATAAAGTTAATGTAAGAAAGTTCTGGAGCTTTTGGCATGGGATGCTAATAAGAATCCATGCTTTGGGTTTGTCACGCCTTGCAAGGAGAACTATTGGGAAAAGAAATTGCAAACACAAATGCAGTTTAGTTTTATTGTATTACTCCAGTGTTTCTTGGTGTCCAACAGCATCACTTGTGTAGATAACACCTTAGTTCATCACCTGGCGATAAGAATCAGGGATAAACAATATTCAATTAAGTCGTTATCAGAATCAATATTAATCAGTTTCATTTATTGAACTGTTTTATTATAAAACCTGGTTTCCTGTAGCCTTGACATCAAGGACTGGGCCTATGTACCTAAGCCTTTTCTGCCCATTGTATGAATGCTCTTCTGGAAGAACATGTACAGTACTGCATGCCATGCACTTTTTGAGGTGTTATTACAGCCATGGACAGTTGTCAAAAATTATGTAGGATAGCAGCACTTACTAGTTAGAGTCAAAGAAAATGTCTAATAATTAAGGGCCTGACAGTGTTATTTAAATAAAAACTGGCTGGCACTGTTATCTTTTTGTAGGTACTCATCTCAACCAATCAATGAATCGCCATGGGAGGGAAACTTCATGTGAGCTATCAGTCAATTTTTGTTTTATTCACTCAAATACATAAAGGAATAGGGTAGTAAACTAATGCTGAATTGAAATCGCAGACAATATCTAGTATTTTGTGTTGAAGCTTCATGCTAGCTCATCTCGAGGCTGTAGGCTACCCTACCTACATTAGAGAGCCTGCTCTCACTGCAAGTATTGAAACATCCGTGACCACTTTCACTTTTTCACGATTTTAGGTCTACAGTTGAAAATGTACATGATGACTTTGTCACTCATAACTGCCTTGCACCTGCTGCGTATCTCCAAAGCTGGATAACATGTCCACCAGATAAATCACCATATATCCAGTGGATGAGTATTTGAAAAACCAATAGCTTTATCCACCTTTTCAACAACTGGGGCCTGAATTACAAAAGAGCACAAAAGATCATGGGAAGCCTTACTCCATTTTAGTCGGCTTCACAACCTGCGTTTTTAGTGTTGTCACGCAACGTTCCTCCCCAGGGAGGAGCGTTGCGTGATGACACTAAAAACGGCTGCGTAGCAGACTAACTCCATTTTTCCCTTTCCATGCTTGAATTCGCTTGTTAGAACTGAATGAAAATAAAGTCGCAAATGATAGGACCTGAATACACGTTCTCATTACATTATATATTGGCAGTAGCAGTCCATTTAATTTATGTGACTTATCATTACCGCTAAATTTGTCAAACATATGCCAAGTGATTGCGCGCCGAGGTACAGTGTAGAGGAAGACCGCGTCACGCTCGCGGGAAACGTCCCCTAATCGTACGCTGAATAACGTGATCATCTGGCCACAGTTCAGATCAAAAGCTGAACAGCGCTATGCACTGGAAATATCACTGGGTCGCCTGTGGATAATTAGTTAGTTTTTTATGTGGATAGCATTTACTACAGAGAGGTTAAGCATCACGGTTACGGCAAACGGCAAACGGCAATTTGTCCCACGTGACCAAGATTCCTCTTTACTTGTCGTTTACTGTTCGTTATTTCTATCCCTAAATTTGTAGTTTCAGGCAATTTTTCATCCATAAGAACTGTTTTGAGCTGTATTTATCTGCTCATTTTCTATTTTGAGAAATTCTCAACTTAAATCTGACTTTTGCCGTTTGCCGTAAACGTGAGCCGTTCGAGCCGCAGGAATATTTTTTCGTTATCAAATTCCTTGATTGGATTTTTTTTAGGCCGTAGCGTGCATATTTGTTAGGATTAATAGGCGTGCATGAATTTTTTTTCATTTAATTTTCCCTCGCGCGAATATTTTTTTTGTACTTCGCTCGCCCGCCCGCCCGCCTTTTATCTCGTTCAATTCGTTATAAATGTTGGCGAACTTTATTGAAGTTGAATTCTTCGGTGAATTATTTTTATTATTGTACTTTGTACTGCACTTATATCGTCTTATTGTATCTTCTTATCTTCTCATTTGTATCTTCTTATTGGCTAAGAGCCTAAAGTTAATTCTGGAAATCAGCGCAACCTACAGAATAGTAGTTAGTTATCTGCTAGATTAGTGACTAATCTGTAGCTTGCGCGCGCAATGCGTGATTTCCAAGAGCAATGTCAAACTCCGCGTGACGGTGTGTTTGTCGTTTTCTTTTTTTTTTTCCAAAACGAAGTATAACTAAACTATTATTGGATTCCTTTTTTGTGTTATCCGGAAAAATCAAGATCTCAGTAAAAATGTTATCAGCTTCGGCTTTCGGCTCGACCGATAACACTTACCTCGACCATGATTTTTCCGGATATCACAAAAACCTCATCCAATAATTGTTTAAAATTGCTCGAAAATGAACTTGATCAAAGAAATCTGGTGCAAGTTCACCAAAATTTGGGGTCAAAATACAGGCTGTAGGCCGCCATGCCGGACCAACTGGACCAGTACAAGTCCTTGAACTTATTAACAACTGCTTGAAAAGATGTCCGATTCATACTGGGTTACTCATATCATCTGAAAGTAATTCAATTACAGCATAAAGTACATGATAATAAATGACGATTTTCGAGTATTCTCCCTGTTTTTGGAGCTTACCATTTCCCATTATTTTCATCATCTTTCAGACAAGGCAGGGCCACATTTAATGCGATTAACAAAGAGCGTGCATTCTTTGACTTAGAGGTGACTGCCAGATGGACATTATTGAAGGTGCGTTTTTTTGTAATTAGATTTTCTAGTTATTAATTAATTTAACTCAATTAACAACCAATTGAAATGTCATTACTAGTCAAATACAAACGGAACTAAAGAAGTGACACATACTTTACACATATGGACTCTTCAGATTTACGATAAAATGACTGATACAAATTACCAGGACGGGTTTTCGCTGTTCATTTCCAACCTTCTTTTTAACGTCGCCAAGAGACTTAACAATTTTTTTGATACGCCATGACTGATAATGCCGAAAACGTTTACCCGGTAATAGATTTCTTTTTTCAATTTCCATTCAACAACAATTCCGCCCGAGCGGGGTGGGGGAGGGGGCGGTATTTCCTTATAAGAGGCTAATGGGGATGTGCCGCCGAATGGGGTCGCATTTTCAATAGAGTTACTAGAATGGGGTCGCACATTTCGGCTTTTTTGGGTTAAGACAGTTCTTCATATTTACGGTTAGCAAACGTAACAGAATGTTTTTACTGTAGATGAAAAGAGTATTCTTCATCCAGTCAAAAAAAATGGGCCAATTCAGTGGGCTCCTGTCCAATTCATAAAAAGAGAAATTGACTAAGTGGGGATTGCGAAAATTACATATTTGCCCAAACGTGACTAAGATGGGGTGTATAATTGGCCACAAAATAGACTATAATGGATAGGGGCTCCAAGAGGCCAGCGACACATACCCTGCAAAAGCTATCCCAAGTACCCCCCCCCCCCCCCACCCCGGGCAATTCCGGTTTGAAATTTCGGAAATTTCGCGTGCGCAATGGAACGGGACATTCCGATTGCACAGCGACCCAAGCCACCGCGCGTTTGGTTATTGTCCTTGTAAGCAGGATACAAAAGAGCGGTACTGTCAAATGGAAAGGGACATTTCGGTCCGACCGACCGAAATGACTAGACCGGTCAAAGTGGACCACCTTCACTAAGCTGGTCCCGAATATTTCGGTCGGACCAAACCGAAATGGTCCGTTCCACTTGACGCCCCAACCGAAATTTTGGGTTGAATGGAAAGCGCCCATGGTTCCGACCAAATAGTGTTTGATCGTTAGGTTGGGTTTGAATTCGTTAGAATATCAAAAGCGGTCGGTTTTTACTTATTCTAGAGATTCCTTTAAACTAATTCTTTGAAGACAACTGTCGTTTTAATTGCTCCGTGAAGTCGGCTAGGAACGCTTTCATTGTTAGAGTTGATAAAATACTGTTCTTTTGATACGCGTTCCATTTCGCATTAGTCTGTGGGCTTTTCGACCTGCGGCTAAAGACCCCAAGTGAGATAAAGAACTTCTTAGAACAAAGCTCGGGAGTCAGTATGGTAGTTCAATTATCGCAAGTACTGTAGACGACAATTATTCGCTCAAACTCTGTATTCGAATACCGAATGACTGCACGCGTAACCTCTAAACATTCATTTCTTCGTCTGTCTTACCTAGCCTGGGTACCAGAGGATTTTTTTTCTTTAACAGTGCGCACGGTCAGTTAAATCATCCTAGGAGGTTCGAGAACGGACCTCTGGAGCCAGGGTACGCGCGTCCATCTCGGAGTCACTTCTAGAATCTAACCGTAAGAAGCACAGCTAAGCATTATATACCATACTGGACTAGTTAAAGCCGGTCAAATCGCCGAAAAAGGTTATATCGGAAAACGTCTCTGTACGAATAAGGCACTTCTAGATAGTATTAGCTTTCTAAAGTTAGCCTGAGTATCAGGCGTTTCTGGGGAAAAGGGGAAAATGGAAGCGAAAAATCTCCTCTCCCCTAGCCCCGTAGGAAGGCCTGATACTCAGGCTATTCTAAAGTGAACAATTTTATAGCAATACGATTTCACGATGCGAAAATCTTCGCAAAATCTTCAGTTCCCCTTTGAGTATTAAAATGACACGATCGTTTTTCTCAATACTAACTTTAATATTTTTACAAATAGAGTATATACGTGGTTCTCACTATACAGGGATAAATCACCTCTTTTTGTCCTCTTACTATGTCTATATAATAGTTGCTAGAAGCCAAATGCATAGTCACTGGTTTCAAAGCACTAAGCCCATGTTCACAATGGCCACAAGCTTGTACAACAACATTTAAAAACCGTTTTATTCCCAGAGTAATTATCGACACATGTGGCTGTGTAGCCATTCTAATTAAAGCTAGTCTAAGGAGCACTTTCTGGTACGTAATACTATTACTTTTCATTTTACGAAATGAAAATTGAGGGTTTTTTGTTCTGCGTTCATCTATGGTCCTCGTGTGAAAGGGAATTAAGTAAGCATCACTAAATTTCAAGGTGGATCTGTACTAAAGCGTAAGATCCGGACAAACAGCACCCGCTGATAAAGTATGCTTTAAGCTGAAAAGCGCTATTTGCGAAATAAATTAAGTACTGAGCAATGGCTTAAATTTCAACTGATCGCTAAAACATAGCCTAAAATAACTGGAATTAAACTAATGACTAAGACTACAGGATTACCATTCAGGCCTTCCGAAACGAATATGCATAATTATTTAATTACTACCATTAACTGAAGAACATGGTTCACAGGCTATGAACATACAGTCGCACACGCGAGTCCGATGAAGTTTGTAAACAAATACAAACTTCATCGATTGTTTCTGATCAGTTTCCAATTATTTTTGCCGTTTATTTAATGATTACTTAATAATATTTACATACAGTCTTGCAGCACGGACCCAGCGACAAACATTTATCAAAATTTACTTCCCTAATGTCCCACAATAACCGGCGAATACACCAAACAATTTCACCAAATATATGATATAGCAGTAGAATATATTAATAAAGGAAAGAATAGAGTTTTTTAATTCCTCATTATATGGCAATTTTTTTCTTGTCAAATTTTCTTTGGTAATGCAGATAGAAAAATATTCCAAGTGCAAGTTTTTTGTTGACAAGTCTTCGTGTTTTAAAGCTGACGTATTAAACAACGAGGCTTGTGAAGAAAAAGCTCATCGATTTTTCCAACTCGACAAGTCTCTTGCCAAGAAAACGCCATGGACGTCTAGAAATCCGCTGTCCGATATCACAAGTTCGCGATGTATTTGTAACTGAATACGCAACTGTCTAGGAAAAACTGGTAGCCATGTATATGTACACTACCAAAGAGAATTTGTCAATGACATTTGTCGAGAAGAGAATTCTATTGTGAATGAAGCTTAACACTCGTTTTTCCCCTAGTGAAAGATAGGCCACCGCTGATTTACATCGTTTCTTACAAACATGACGCTGTACGTAATTTATCAGCTACTGAGGCTTTGTAATGGTATGTTTTTTTAAAACATGATCCCTTTCTTTATCGTTCAGTCAATTTAGATGGATAGAAAAGTTAATATCCACATCTACAATTAAGACTTCCGTTTCTCTCTGCTGCAAAGATGTTTACCCGGAAAAAAAATAAACCATCTGATTCCAAGTCAAGACTCATTGTGCCTTTCTTTCCCTAATCTTGCCAAATTCCTTGAAAAACGCTTGAAAATCATTTTAAATAGTTATATCCACTCGGCGGTATTCTAGACGAACAAGGTTTATGCCGCTATGTACGAAATACGGTCTAATTTTATAAGATTACTGCACATGCACCAAGAATTAAAACTAAGAGAGATAAAAAACAAGAAAAAAAACGTTAATCCAACAAAAAATGTATCTACATAAAGGAACCCTAAGTTTTAAGTAAATGAAATCTTGCTCAGTGATAAAGTACTGAGTAAACATGTAGCCCAAATAAACAATTCACGATACCAAGGTAATCGATAACTAATCTGCCGTAATCTGCTTGCGTTGTCGTCGGTAGACGAAACACTGATTTCTTAATCTTAAAAAGAGTTTTAGTTGTTATCACATGCTTCGTGGCAAACGTTGCGTTTCTTAGATGCTTTTAGGTGTCTCCTTGTCTACTGCTACTTGCTCCATAAAGTGTTTGCGGAAATTTAGATTAAACGACATGAAATTAAAAAGGAAAAGAAAAGCAAGTAGTTACTGACGCCACATTTTAGGGCAAATTTGGTTTTGGTTTTAGAACAGGCTGCCAATGTGTAAACCCTATACGGAATTGTAATGAAACACAGGTCGAATAACCTGATAGTGAAGTGGGGTCTTTAATTTTAATTATATCCGGTAAGCCTTAATAAGAAAACTCTTGCTGTCGTCTTTGTCCAATCGCTTATAGAAACATTGAAACAACAATGATAAGACGTAAATGTAATTACAGTTAAGCACAAAGAACTTAAAAGAAAACAAAAAGGAACCTTTCTTTGCAGCTGTGAAAATCGTCTACCGAACGCGTCACGTTAGCAGAATGCTGTTCCCTTCTAATGCATTAATCGCGTTTTTGAAAGGAAGACAAAGCTTTCACAAGTATATTTTTGCGTAATTACAAACTCTTAAAGCTTCAAGTCTCGAGGGAATCCTCTTTTTCTAAAAGAAAATGGCTTATTTCTTGTCCCGATTCTTTAACGGAATTACGCAGGAAAGATATCGTGCTTAATTTTTTAACCTCTGAAATACTAACAGCCTGTTTGCTTTTTGTTTGTAATGTCATAACACGAGTACTCGTTAATGTTCATGGTCTCCATTCAAAGGTCCGTTGTTCAAACGTAAATCACATTGCAATAATTATGCATTAGTAGCTCATGAATCTGTGTATATCACATTTATTTTGACAACAGAAACAACGGAGGTCGTATAAAATGCGATATGTGTAGAGCGGCTCTCGAAACTGAAAATCACAGTCCAGTAAATCACTTCTGCTCTTCATTTCTGTTTAGTTAGACTAATAAAGTATTTAACGCTATTTATCTTACTGGACTTACGGACAGTAAGAATATGTTGTATTCATAAATCCGTTTGATTTTGCCAAGAGTTTTGCTTCCGATTTCCGTGTGATTTTGTAAAGTATTCGCACAAACGCGGTGCGAAATTCCTTGTTGAAGCACGTGTAAATTATCGGGTTCGCCGCTGAATTGCTGACAGGCAGGACGTAGACAAAGGTTACAACTATAGCGGTTTTTAACTGCAGTGGAATCTTGGTTGGAGAGAAACAGTCTGTACAGTACTGAAAGGTCAGGTAAATAACAAAAAAAGGAAACCAGGAGAGGATAAATACCCCTACTACAATAGCGAGTGTCTTGGTTGCTTTGAGTTGCTTCATGATCTGCAAACCAGACGATCTTCTGGGCTTGTTGCTGTCTGTTAACGGATCGCAGCTACGCTTGCCTATCGATATTGCCTTGGTGCTCGAGGTCGGTGAATTGGCAGTACCACTAGTCTCTTCGTTTGTGTCGCGCTCAGAGATAAAGTTGATTGCAATAGCGTCCTTATCCTTTTGCACTTGTCGAGCGTGGCCGATGGCAATCTTAAGCACCAGGACATAGTTAAAGACGAGAACGGCCAAAGGAACGAAAAAGGCGGCGAAGGCCACGATAGTAATGTAAACCCGTGTTTTTATGGAGCACTGCGGCCCGATCACGATAGTTTCGTTTCCTCCCCACTTTACAAACGAAAGGGAGGCAACAAGGAGCGCGTATGCCCATACGCAAACTATAACCAAAAGGGCTCGCTTAGAAGTCATGTTTTCATGGTAAGTGAGCGGCCATTTCACCGCTAGCAGGCGGTCGACACTGATGCTAACCAGGTTAAGAATGGACGCACCACAGCAGAGCATGTCAATCCATATCCAATACTGGCAGCCGGCAGGACCCAGACTATCAGGAAACTTCTCGCCGTTGACAGTCTGGGCGATCCTAAACGGAAGGGAAAGAGAACCCACCAACAGGTCACTGATGGCCAATGAAACTATCAGGTAGTTAGTCGGCCTTCGAAGACGTGGAAAATAATACACACTGAAGCACACAAGAATGTTGCCTATGATGGTTAGCAGCATAACAAGCGTGTTGAAAGTCGCCGAAGCCACGATGGTGGCCATCGCTGGTGAGGCATTGGTTGTGTTTGTAGTACTATTCCCAGACATCCTTTCTCTGAGGCTTGCACGGAGCGCTTGAGTTGCTATCAAAAGAAGTACGCGCTTTCATGTTAATTTTCTCATCAACGTAAGCAGTTTTATAAAGCAAAACAAAAGCTTAGGAATTGAGGAGAGCAATTATCCATTGAACAAAGGGATCAATTACTGCCGTTTTGCCAATGAACTGTTTACGTCCTGCGCCAATAAATATATGCTTGATGAAGAGCCCGGGTTGAAGATAACTCAAAGCCCACATTTGAGGAAAAAAAACTAATCAAATTTTGCAAGAACTTGAAAATAAAAACAATATAAAGTGAAAGTACTACTGAAAGTGTTTCATCAAATGGCTATCTACAAATCTAACGTTTTTCATCGGGGAATGAACAGAAAAAACAAAGTTGATATTTCATGCTAAGGTTTGACTTTTTGGAAAACGGGTTATCTTGGTCGTCTGGCCCGATATTCCAATTCTTACCTTGATTGAAGCAGAATTACACAGCACTAATTCCGGCCACCGTCTAATTGGCTTTATATTATCCTGGAAAAATCTGATTATGACAGAAAAAAAAAAAGAAGTTTATTATTCCAACACATATAAAACAAACGCGTGCATCTTATCTGCAGGTTTCAGAGCATGGAATGTTAGAGTTGTAGACTTTCTAAACTTCTCTGGTCATTGCCCTCTTGAAATGCAAACATGGAGTGAGTGAGTGTATTTTCATAAATGAAACGAGAGATTGACAACCGTTTATTCTCGGCTTTATTAGCAATTTACCCTTTTCTTTATTAAAAGTACAATCGCAGAAATTAACTTTTCTTATGCTTTTTGAAATGAAATCACTTTTCACAGCATGTGATTATAAGTTTACTAAAATTTAAAGGTCTGCAGTAACCATTGCTTGAACGCTTATCGCAAACGCTATTAGCAAAGTTTACAGGCAAAACATTGTAAGGTATCCGGGATCAACAGATATAGTCATCTCCGAGTTGTTCTTTCTTGTTTTTACTTGCACCAATTAAAGTGCGGTGCTTGAGAACTCCATTACAGTGTTTGACTAGCACAAGATATATAAGCGGAAAGAGACTTGAAGACGCCCAATTATCTGCAATATATGTCATACGATGGTTGCGGGCGTCGCTTACAATTTAAGTGAAGGACTCCAGCAGAAAAATGATTTCCAGTGCCGCGTAATTTTTACGTGCGTACTTGCGTAAAATTTACGTTCCCAGACAAAATAGAGGCAATGCATGAAAGGTCGCTTTTAAGTGATCGTAAAAGTTGAACCTCGATCAACCTCTCGTTTCAGCTCGGCACTTTTTTTTTCTTGCCCCTCTTTTATTTACGTGATTAAAATTTACGTGCGTAGCCAAAAACGCGTCAGTAGAAATTAACCTTTAAGGAAATTTTATTTACAAAGTAATGCTTTTGCGGGGCATACCGATGTTTTCTGTTGAATTGAAAAAGAAAGCAAACGTCATCAGCGAGTTTCCCGCGTTTTCAACGAATAACGTGGTATCGTGCGGAGATATATATCGTAAACACACGGAATAAGCCTTGACGTGCCTTATTGATTGCGCATCAGTCTAAACTGCCTTCGCAAGTCAAAAATGACCTTTGCAAAGTCAAGAGCTAATACTGTGTGTCTAAACAATTTTGTCCACCGAATGCGTTCTCCTATTTTTCGGTTCTTACAGACTCTCAGTGCTTACTGGACTTCCGCTTTTTTTGACCCCTTAATGACCTTTTACATTCAATACTTCTCTTATCAGTTCTTGTGTGTATTAAACTGTCATGAAGTGTCTTCCTCGCTAAATAAATTTCTATGGTTTGATTGTGGTTTTTGCTTGTATTTGTATGCCTTCTGTGGGAAGCGCTTTCTCTTATGGTTTATAATAAATATGAGGTTCGAACGTTATCGAACTCTGAAACGTGTGTTTAAATAAAAACCAAAAGTTTTTTCTCCATTAACCGGAGATGTAGGCATCAGTTCAGTTTGCATTGTCATCATGATTTGCACAAAGAAGGACACAGCTGCGCAAGCTGCACATCGATCGTCGAGACAAAATTTACATTAGCTTGAAGGAATATATGAAAGAAAGCTGCCTCGGTTTGATCCATCAAGTATGGCGACTTAATCAGGATTCGGAAAAAAACTTGAATTGAAGCTTGTCCTTAATTGGGTAAGCAGCTTTTACACGTTGCTTGTCCGAGGCCACTTCTTGCTGGTCTTAGTTAATGATTTTGTTAGAGAATGAGTTGCTTTGACCCCTCTCCTTTGGCCAAGTGAGTTTTAAAAGTCACTTGCTAAGCAAGAAAACATGATCTACCAAAACTACTCGTTCTGGACTACAGACCGGGGCTTTTCTCAAGCCCTGCTTGATTGGTACTCTTAAAACTAAATTAAATGCAAGG
This sequence comes from Porites cylindrica, assembly GCA_964035525.1. Lineage (NCBI taxonomy): Eukaryota > Metazoa > Cnidaria > Anthozoa > Scleractinia > Poritidae > Porites > Porites cylindrica. Next base: position 2,520,636 of record OZ037776.1, read on the forward strand.
GTATTTTATTCCCATTAAGTTTTTGGAAGAAACCGGCTGTTAGAATTAAAGGAAATGGACCTGCTAGCGAAATATCGTTTTTTTTTTCACAGCCTTTAAACAACGGATGGCCATATTTGTAAATCAAAGGACTTCATTGAAATCTGAAAAGTTTACACGGCTTTGTGAAGTCCGTTGTGAATTTTCATTTCTTTCGTGCCCCCAAAAGGAGGATAGGTCATGCTTCGTGCATATACGTTGATGAAAATCTATATCAGAAAAAGATGTTACGTACGATAAGTTTAGGCTCATAGAAATCCAATCTTTCCCTTGACAGACATTTAGCACTGCATTGATTGTTGCTGGATAGGTGGGTTTACTTTACCAAACATTATTTCTGTTAATGTAAATCCTGTTCGGCAAACATGTTTACCATATTAAAACACGTTATTTCACCTTAAACAGCTTTTTTACTGAGCGGGGTGTAACATATTGCGGAAATTCCGGCCGAAAACCAGTCTAATCTTGACCTTTTAAAACCACTGTTTAATTGGAAAGAATTCGCAAGACTACGTTGTTTAACCCTGTGTACCTCTTTTGCTTTGCGCTCACGGTGTGTTTGCTCATCTGTCCAACATGGGCTAAAACCCGCTTTAAGTTAATTTGCTTCCGCGCAGCAACTTGAGAGAAAATTGCGTTGAAATGAAAAAGAGCCTAGTACTCTAAGCATTTGCGATTTATTCGTGTTCTGCTCATATTCTCGTTCGCATAGTCACGAAATGCGTCGAAAACTGAATAGCAAAGTAGGATGTGAAATCTTTCAACACGAGCATGGCGCGGAGCTTAAGAGTCTTTTTTACAAGCTTACTGAAAACCTGCGGCACCCTGATTGCACGAGACAACATTAGTGTAGAAGTTCGTGTCATCTATTAACCAGTCTTGAAAAAAATAGAAATTGCAAATGGTGCGTGTACAATGTCCATACCTTTCACTTATAAAACCTTTCGCGGAAATCTGCTCTTTTCGCTTTGATCCGTTGTTGATTTAGAGCTCCACTTACGGCGGTTGGCTGCTGGATATGTGAGTGAAGTCCGTGTGTACCGACTGTACAAAAACAAAGACCAGTGGCTATTTAGCATATGTGCTTGTTCCCACCAATTCGAATTTCGCAAATGATCGCACTTATCAAACGTGCGTCAAGCCGCAGATGGGTTAATCGATATTATCCCTATCGCTATTTATAGTTTCTCGTCAGTTTGATATTTTTTCGACTTCCTAAACTGCAATTTTAAACACAATAAGCTTTTATACGTTTTTCCTTGAAAGCAACATTTTTGCCCCCGATTAACTCTTGCAGCCCACGGACAAAAAAATATGATTGTTTTGGTGCTAAATGGTACAAATGGGATAATTTGCCCCGCCCATATTTTGGAAGTTAATAATGCCTTCTTTATTTGTCTTATGACGCTAAATAGAAAGAAAAATCAGTAAGTCTTTGTCAATGTTATTTGACTTCAAAAGTCAAAAGGTATCAAAAAAGATACCAAATTGTATTTTGTAAATATTGAGAACCAAACATTACCACGCTAAAAAACTTACGGCGCAGACTGAGAAGCTTGTAGTGTATTGGCTCCACTAGGACTCCGGGAGTAAGTTATAGGGTAAGATAGTAGGAAGAGAGCACGATTTAAATCACGCCAAATCTCGACCGGAATTGAATTGCCGAGCCCCATGCGGAGTAAACCGTGGAATACATTTAATTTTGTCGCTGCACGGCGTTGTTGTCTCGTAAAAAGCAAGGTGGTTGTTTCAGAATTATTTTAAGGCTGTTTGTTTGTAGTAATGCTACAGCGATGTTTAGATTTCGGCACGGGAGAGAGAATTAATTAAAATTCATTAGCCACCAAGCTCTGCACCCGGCAGTGTATATTCAGAAGTTTCAAATCAATTTACAATTGCTCATTTAGCATATTCGCTATCGCCAAAGTACTTTTTAAGAAAAACAAAATGTCCCTAATGGTTTTGCATTTTGATATATCCTGCTACTACAGAAATACTAGTCATAACTTTTGTTGTTTAATTCCGGCCTTCTTTGTGAATCAGGCATCTAGCATAGCTATCTAAATGCAAATCTATCCGAGGAGCGGATGTATCATGATTTTAAATCTCCAAAACGAATCGAAAAAGTATTGCTATGTAAGGTATTGAGGTGGAAAATTCATGGTGCCTTAAATAAATGAGTAAAATGATGCTTAATAAAAAAGTTGGCCGTTTTGGAGACAACCGTTTCTTCCAATATTTTCCATTTCGTTATGAATTTCTCCGAAGTCTTGTTTGGGCAAAAAGAATTCATATCTCGGAAGCTTTTTCAGTAATATAGTTTAAGTTTTTTCCCCTCTTTTAAACTTAAATTTGAAGCTTTTGATGGCATTTTAACTATTTTAATCTATGACCTCAAATTTAATACTCGTGGAGATTGTAATCCTATTGCTAAATCTCTGCTAGTTTTTTAATATAAAGTCTCTCGTTTTTTTCAATGTGTTATAGCATATTCGATAAGCAGCTTGTTAAAAGGCTCTCTTTTCTAAGATGCTGCGTTAAGATCGCTAATTTTTTTCGTGCTGTTTAACATGTCAGAGTACATTACTAACTTATCAAAGAGCATCACGATGATGTGGGTATAAATAGTTTTTGGAGGCGACAAAATGAATGAATTTCATCTTTTATGAAGATACAAGGTCTATCCGCACGTATCAAAACAATTAGGAAAATTATGTTACAAAAAAAAAACTGCTCTATGGTAAAATGCTTATCAGTTTTTCTTGAAGAGCATTCGAGCAAAATCTGCTTTAGTGAGAGATTTCCATGGTTTTTAAAGTAACCATTACATACATTTCAAACAGCCAATTCTTTAACACCACTTAGCCACTTAAATTTCAGGTAGTGCTGCTAGAGAAATCGTAGAATATGGTTGATCCAACTGTTTGGGGTGTAACCACGACGTGAACCGTTGAAGGAAATCAATGACTTGTTTATAGAACATTCTTTATCGATGCGACAGCCAGTCTGGGTCTACCTCAAAGAATAATTTGGGAATCGCGATAAGAAAAAGGATTCACCGTGACTATGATCTATGGCCGGAGTCGGGTCTCAAGTAGTTTTCTCTAATTCTGCCCTCCGCTGTAACACTACACTTCTTTAGTCAAGACTGCAAGAATTTCAAATGCGAAATTGTGGCTTTCGTTTACCGAAGAGAGTTTTCTTCATGGAAGTACCCCACTTTCCATTTTTATATCTTCTCTACTTAGCTTATTGTAAGAGATAGATAAATATGTTCCAGTTATGCATTGTGATGAATTACGCTTCTAAAAAACAATTTGATATTTCACACAATAATCTTTGAAGAGTCCATAATAAACCATATTGAATAACAAAATCAATAGGCATTTTTCGATGAGCGAAGGTAAAAAAAGATTTCCTGTTGTATAAATAGATGTTTTGTCAACAGTGAATGTAAATGTGAGCAATGATGTATTTCATTATGCCGATAGTTATACAGCTACCCTTTGTAGCTTTTATGTTGAAATTTCAAAGACGTTCTTTCAAAATCGACCATTTTTAGCTGCTTTCTTTAGTTTCACGTACCGAAGGTGCGGTATATAAATCCAGTTTTTAGGGGGATTATGTTTTTTCCACCCTGGATTGAGAGATCTGTTTTCAAAATATCTACCATGAAATAAGTACTGTCCTCGTGCCGGTCCGACATCTCATATTTGCGAACTTCGCCGCCCGTTTTTCACATGCTCAAGCAAAAAAGGCCTCGGGCACCTAAATGTAGTTTTCTTTTGGGTACAAAATTATTACTATTGTTATCACTATTTTGGTGAAGTTGTAGATATAAACGGAGCGTCTTATCACAAGAACTTGTAGATAAAAGGTAAATCCGGATAGTCTTTTTTGTAGGCTACTTTTATAGATATCAGATCATAAGTTTTAGTCAAGAAAGAAAGAGAGAATTTTCTTCGTGTTTCGAGTGGCGCAAAATGGAGGGCAATGAGAAAAAAGTTTAATGGACGTAAAAAAACTCAGTTCACTCAAAAAGTCATGGAAGAGATCCAGCATCCTCATTCCATTTTCAGTTCTAATTATTGGCTCTGTCCCGCGCTTTACTGGCTGATGCCTTGAAACCTTCCCACCATTTTGTATCATTTTCGAGATTAAATCAGTTTTCTACGACGAAGAATGCTGTTGATCTGCTAAACTGTAGAAGACGGCCGTGTCGGACTGAGGACTCAAACAAAACATGTTCATGCCCAGTATGTGCGTGTTCACAAGGCCCTGTGGAATGTCAAGCGCATTTCACTACATTTTTTTCGAAAATCGCACAAAGCAATTAATACGTTGTAAAATATCTGCCCAAGAGGTTTCATTCGAATGGTAACACCACAATAATTCGTCCACAGATTGAAAAGTTAGCGTGCTAAATATTATTATATGGCTACAATAGTACGCGCTCTCTGATTGGCTTCTAAGCGGGCAAGATTTCCTTGTGATGACAGGGCGTTATCAGCTAGCTGTCCAAGGCAAATACAATCTATGTTTGTCTTGATAGTGGACATCCATGTTATCTCTGATCAATTGACAGCTTTACGTGCTGTATCGCGGGCTCAAATATACAATTCACTAAGGTGATATGTTTTATTAAGTTATCCGCTGACCAGTCATTGGTTTTAATTGATCGCAGGCTCAATAGCGCCAAAAAGGCCAATTAATAAATGACTTATTAACCTCGTCCGATCGGTCTTATACCCCGGCCTTGATGTATTGACCTCTGAGGTTTTCTCTCAAGTAATGACCTCACTCTCGGTTAATAAGTGGTATATCTCGCCATAACTTGTGAAGAGGTGTATGAAAGCATATTAGACCGTATTTGTAAAGGAGTGCCTTATTATTTGTTGACAATTAACTGAACCCACGCATCAACGCTCTACAGCTGCCTCGCTTTGATCTTGAAAACTCTGCTGTCCACCCCACAAAGGACTTACGTGCAGGACTAATGCGTTTGGCTCCAGCTCCTACTTTAATATGCTCAATCCCAGCTGCAACTGATTGTGATTAGAGTAACCAAATTCTGATAATCGCTTTGACATTGAAAATTTATCGTTTATTTGACTGTGGCTTCTACGATGATCAGTTCCTGAAGAAATTAAGGAATTTTAACGCCATTATATTATAAACGGAATTTTCACGATTGCTCCGCGGCAGTGAAGCGTGGTGAGAGACGTACAAGGAATCTTGCGAAATGTTAAAAAATAATAATAATAATCCAAATGTCAACAAATGATACGGCAAATAAAACTTTTGAATCCTCTACACTTTATGTATTTCAGTAACATGCTTTAGAGTGTTCAAGGCTAACAGGGATAGCGCGTTTTTTACAATTGTGCGTTTCGTGGACTAGTTTCAGTTTCAAAGAAAAGACGTGCCAAATTATAAAGTCGATTTCTCTGGATTAAAATGATGATTTGCTTTTTAGTTTAAAGCATTAAATGACGCGAGATACCCCATCTCACCCTCCACAAATAACCCCTCCCCACCTTCTTCCCCCCCCCCCTCCTCCACAGCAAACTGTGACTTACATTGCACAGCGACCACATACATGAATTAATAAGAATTAATTATCATATCGTTTTAGAAACAAAGGTTTTTGTGCTTGTAATTTGTTTGTTGGGAAAATTAAATGTTAAGCTCTTTTTCGTGCGAAACCCTTTCTTATAGGTCTTATCTTGGTCTTTAACACGTCCTTAACTATGATGTGACGTAGCTGGCCAGCCCTATAACAACGACATTGTACGCTTTCAATCTCGCTCTGATGGTAAATTTACTTCCAGATTTCCTATTTCGCTACCACAGACTCAGACTACCTTTTACAAGTCTTTAAGCTGTTCGTTTGTTTGTTTTACCAAGAAGTTCTGTTTGTAAAGAGTTCTTAACATGTGAAAGGCAACATTATGATGTCACTCGCGGCTATTGAATATTGCAAGACGACTGAAAGCCAACTTTTATCTTTCAAATGACGAATATCCTTGGGTTGACAGCATTCTTGTAATGCATTTCAGTGATCACAAAGCGTTTCGCTTTAAATCATGCTGTTTTTAATTCATTTGCTTGATCGGACGATAACTTTAACTACAACTGCACGTCCTTCATGTTCGTTCATTTTTTGCGGTAACATCGTTGTGTTCGAGGTCGAATGATTCAGAAAATTAAGGGAACCTTTCCACTTTTCAGCAAGTAGATACTTTCCTTGTGTGTTTGTGTTTCTATGCGAGTGCTTCTAAGCGGTTTTTCAAGCAGTTAGAATATTTGACAGACGGTCCCGGGCCGTGTCGCTAGCCTACCACTCCCTTTTGAACCCTTTCTCTCATACTGTATCTTTCATGGTGTACGTAGTTCATAACATGAAATCGAAACCTTTTCGGCAAAATGGCTAGGACCTTCGCATTCTTGACCTGCCGCTTTAAGTCAAGTTTATAGCCCGTTCTCTGTACTTACCTTCTTCGTCAAGAAGCAGTTACCGTAGATGATGTTTTGACCCGCATGGAGTGTAAACTCGGCCCGTATCTGGTGCTGGTTTAATTCGCTAGCCTTTTTCAATGAAGGCTAATGTATTTAAATAAGTCTAATGTTAGATCTCAAAGATACGTCACGATGTGTAAATTGTCCATTTGAAAGAAGTTTGTTTGCTAATGCATTTCACAGCAGGGATTTATACACTTAGATTGCTGTTTATCTAACGGATAAAGCAAATGTTGTGTTTTGCTTCACTGCATCTTTTTCGCATGTTTGATTCCTGTCTTGAATTATTGTTCTAGTTTTAACGCTGTCATCTATTTGACCCTCTTATGTTTAACTAAGTTTTTGATTTCTTAACATTTTGCTGTAAACAATGACCAAGCTGAATAAAGGAAATTGGTTTCGTTTATATCTTCATAATTATAAGCGAGCTGTAGTGTTTTAGCCCTTTGTAAAGAATTATCCCGTTGCGCTGGGCATCAAATAAAAAATGCGTTAAAATGTGTGGAAAGTATTAAGCTCGTTTTCACGCGCGGGATTTAAACATCCGTCATCTCGCCTGAATACTCTGAAAAATCCATCACGTCCCAGTTAAATTTTTGCAATTGAAGAATGATAACGATTTACTGAATTTTAGATACAGATGGTATCTCTTTGTTTGCAGACTTTTCATCTCGATTCTTCATTTGATCTTTACTTTAGTATGCAAAGAACTATCCGTTTTGACCGAAAACATTGTAAGAGATTGAAAAAAAAGTACTTTAGGTTATGTTCGTTTGCAGGGCGGATAATGCAAAATTTCGCTCACTGTGTAATCTGTTATCCGTTTTGGCTCATTTATGCGCCTGTTCGCTTTCCATGAGTGATATGTGTACTAATTCAGCTACATCAAAGGAAAAGTATCAGCCGAAGTATTTTCAGTTGGCAGTGTAATATCATTCAAATTGAAAAGTGTTGTCTTTCTCCTCCAACCCACTGGTACGATGCTGATTAAATCAGTGTCAATATTCTTGCCCTAATACATTCTGCAATTCTTGATTAAAAACAACAGTGAAGAAAACAGCTGATTTACAGCCAATTTTTGAACAACCAAGGGAAATGAATAACAACTTCCCAAATGAAAGGTTTGAGGTGAAGAGCTCCGGCGACTAAAATGAAAGCACAGTAAGCCCAAACCGCTCACAGACACAGGAAGGCCAGCAAGAATGACAGGAATACAGTCAACTCTCGCCTTGCGGACACCCCGCTATAACGGACACCTCGATAATACGGACAGCAGATAAATTCCGGGCAAAAATAAATTACAGACATTTGAATGAAATAAACTCCCGCTATTACGGACTCTCGCTACAGAGGACACTAACTTAAGGTCTCTACAGTGTCCGCTATAAAGGGAGTTGACTGTACTGGGGATTTGACGTCGTGTTCCTGTGATGAAAACTCAGACACAGACATAGGTCGCTGAGCAAAACTCTATTTTATACATTTCAGATCGCAGCTGTATGTAGAAAGTCATGGCAACGTCGTATCGAATATTAACGTCAGTTTGCTCACTCGGCGTTGCGTTGCGTTGCGTTTAGAGTGATCAGAGAAAGTCAGCTTTTGCAACAAGCAATTTGCGCGTTGTTTGTAGTTAAATCAAGGTGCGAAAACTCCGCAAAATGTCCACACGGCTACCGTACTTAGAGTGAAGACACTGGTCATTCCAGTCTTGGAAGAGCAGATGTCATTCTGATTTGTTAGGCCGTTTCCAACGAAGACAATACACCTAATATAACCTAGCTGTAGTTTTGGGTACGAAGATAATTTAAGAATACAGTATTATTCTGTCAAAGTATAAATTCTACTGAATCCAGTCTGTGTCGTTACCTCTTATGCTTCGAAAGTCCAGCTGCAACCGAAGTTAAGTATCGCAAAAATGGAGAACCAGGTTTCCACTCCATCCAGAAGGAACTTTGAGGCTGGAACAGCAGATTTTTAAAGCATTGTGTTTTCATCCTCTGTTTTTTTTGTTAGGTATAAACGGATGTTTTCCAGAAGTACCATATTTTTCACCGTAAAAAGCTTGTTCAAGTTGTACCTTGAGTTTTTATTTGAAACGAAGCCGAATCGTCCCAAAGCTCAAATAAGAGTTTGAAATTTTTATCTTTCTGTCAAGTAATAAACTTAACGTCGACAGTGTTTGTTCCATTTCAATCAGTTGTCTTCCGTTTCATGACATTTCAATTTCGTTCTTTAAATAAGAAAGTACTGTGCCCGAGGATATATGTCATTACACTGTTTTTGCTTCTGTGCAAAATTAATAAGCTATTTTGGAAAAGTTAATTATCTTTTAAGATACTAGCCTACCTTTGAGGAGTAAGATTATCCTCAGGTTTGTTCCTTGTTCGTTCAACGTTATCTACAACAAACACAAGTCACAGAGATACGTTCTTCGCTAGTTAAATGTGCTACACCCCGCTTGAAAAATTAGTCTATTTTCAAGTTTTCAGAGACTCCCTGAAGCTTGTTTTTCGTCTAGAAAAAGACAGGTATTATAGGCATCGAAACAACTAGGAAAAATAATTTTGTATTGAACAATCGAGATTACAATTCTATTTCTAAATCACTCTTGGCGTAGCGGAAAGAACTTTTCTAAAATTTAAACGTGAATTAGAATACTGGAGAGAAAAAAGAATGGCAACCTACCTGAACATGATGATGATTCACAGTAAAAAAAAAATACATGTTTACGAATGCTCACATGTGTTGTACCTATGTGGGCTTAGACAGACGAAATCTTAACCACGTCATAATGTTCATAACAAATATATTTTTGTATTATTTTGTTGCCAGCCAATATATTTAATAACAAAATTTTGATGTCACGCGGAAGTTGTATTGTAGTATTAGCCCGAGAAGACAAAAAAAGTACCTAGGCGAAACATGCTTTATCGAAAACACTTTTAGCGACTCTTTTTTTTTTTAATTTCGATCGTCACGGTATTTTAATACGATGGGATTTTTCTCTTTCTTCTCTTTGCAAACAATACCTTGTTCTTTTCCTCTGATTTAATTAAGTTTATTATTGTCCTAGCAATGTAACTGTGGTCGTATCGAGTGAATCTAGATTATTCCTCGCGATTACTTTTAAACGAACTTCAAAACAAATGTAATTGGTTGACGAGAGTGGCAGTCGCTTATGGCGTCACCGCTCAAAGATCGAAGGTTGGCATTCAATGTTTCCACTGCACTGAGCAACAAGGCAGAGAAGTTAAAGAAAAAAGCAGCTAAAAAATGTTACTTTGTAAACCATTTTAAATTTTAGCAAAAACTATCGAACCTTTTACTTCGTAAGTTCTGAAATTATCAATGAGACCACTAAGCGTAGTTAGTGAAACCATTTAACAAGCTATATTGTTTCTTTAGTTTTAGAAGTACTTTTCTTAAAAAGTTCTAATGTTTTCATCAAAGATTCAGGTTTTGTTAGTTTGAGAAGACAAAAGATTAAATTCTAAGTTGACGACGGACAGGTTGACAGGCTCAAAACGTCATGCTCAGCTTCATCTTACGAAAGCCTTCAACATGTGTATTTGTTAGCTTTTTTCAGGGGCACCCAACGAGAATATAGTTCAAAACCACTTAAACATAGCATTGTTAAACGTATTTTACTATTTAAACGGTAGATATAGTCATATTTTTATCCCCTAAAAATTTTTCATCTGTTCGGACTTCCTAGCTGAAAGTCTAGAGATCCGAAAATTATAGGGATCAAAACTTACCTTTTCGAAAATTTCAGCCAGAAAAAAGGCTTCCGAAAATTCTAGGTGACCTTTTTAGTGTAAAAATCCGTTAAAAATAGGCAAATATACCATTTTTTGGATGTTCGAAAATCCTAGGAGAGGCAGGCAAACAAGAAATTTTACAACAAATGTTTCGAAAATTCTAGATCTCAAATCGTCTTCCGAACAGATATTCTTCCGAAAATTGTCGTTGGGTGTCCCTGTTTTTTGTTTTCTGAAAAGTGATTAAATACATTACTGTCCTTTTAGACACTTTTGTTCTAAAGAAATACCTATTTGGTTGCCAAGTTATGAGCAGGAAACAGATAAGTAGGCTGAAACTAAAATACAATTTAGGTTTTTATCTCGAATAGCTGGAATTCATACCAAAAAGGCATCACTAAGTTTATAGTATCATAACATAACGAAACACGTTACTAATTTAAGAAGAAGACAGTGGCTATATGGATTAAAAACATACACTACAAAACGGCTACAAAGGAATATGAGAACAGTTAGAAATTAAATACAGTGGTACTAGCAGAAGCAGTAGTAGTTCTGTAGTAAAATAGCTCTTATGCCCACTTGTCTGGAAAAACTCACACAGGTGTCTTTAACGTTCGTTAGATTGTGGACGAAATATTACAGTGAGTGCATTTTATTGAAATCAAACTTCTTCCTTTTTAGAAGGTGTTTTTTTTTCTTGAAACTTTGATTATTACCTTTTTTGGTCAGTAGCAGCGTTGTTCAAAATCGCGGCCAATTTTCGCCAGGAAAAACTTGCTCCTTACTTTTTAAGTCGATTTTTCGACAGGTTTCGACAACAATACCTTAAATTTTCTTTGCTCGCTGCGTTAAGGATGAAGTGTTTTATATTGCACAATGTATGTTCTTAATTGCTTCCATGTTATTTCGCTTAATTTAGTTGTTGATGGAGCACAGAATTTGAACGTTTTATTACTTCTTTCTTACCGCGATAATTTGTTAATGCTACTAAACTTAGTCCGAGATAATTATCTCAGTTTAAAATTGGTGTTTTCTATTCAGGCATTTTATATTAAACCAGTTTTTATTCATAAAGGAGGCTATATTTCTGCCTGACTGTGTTTATCAAAGGGGTGATGGAAATCCAATTTCCGGACTAAAACTTGTGTTTTTGAAAGCCTATACATCAGTTTTACTTACTAACGATCAAATGCCGGTTGTTTGTGAACTAGTTTTCAAGCAGATATTTACCGATATTAATATAAGTTCTCATTAACTGTCGTTTAAGATGACAGTAACTGAAGTTTTTCTATTATCGCAAGCGGTTGAAGTGCCAATTCTGTTTTTCCGACATTTTAATTTCAACTCGGGTTGTTATTTTAATGGTGGCCAGCCAACGAGGCTGAACGAAGCTGAAATGAATGAGACCAACATTTTGAAACAAAAATATCTATATCTACATTTATAAAAAAAGAAATAAAACGTAAGTTCCTTCTAAACGAGGGTTAATAGCCCTTGAAAAAGCAGAATGCCCAAAGAAGAAGTCAGAATAGAGAATACGGACACGGGAAAATTTAGAGCTACTTCAGCGACGCAAAAATGCCTTATTTGGACAAATGTTTTAAAGTTGCAAACTTTACTAGACGAGTAACTGACCGGAAAGACAATGGAAATAATCAATCATTTATCCTGCGTTCTCCACTTTTCTTTTGCGAATAATTTAACTGTATATTGAGGAAATGTTAGAAACGTCAAGTGGAACCCCCTTAACAATTAAGACAACAATAAGCTATTTTGCTAACCACTGCGCACAGAAAGTAAATTCATATTTTGTCTTTAAAATACACGTTTGGTAAGGTGAAACATGTGTTAGTGGCCAGTCCGTAATGGAAAGAAAGTGAACCTAGATCGTGATTGTTTTCTTGAAAAAAAGAGAAAAACAAAAAATATCTATATCTATATCATTCTATAAAAAAAATAAAACGTAAGTTCCTTGGAAGCGAGGGTTAATTGCGCTCTTGAAAAAAGCAGAATGCCCAAAGAAGAAGTAAGTCAGAAATAGAGAATACAGACACGGGCAAATTTATAGCTAATCAGCGATGCAAAAAGACGTGGACAGATGTTTTAAAGTTGCAAACTTTACTAGACGAATAACTGATCGGAAAGACAATGGAAATAATCTATCATTTATCATACGTTCTCCTCTTTTCTTTTGCGAATAATTTAACTGTATATTGAGGAAATGTCAGAAACGTCAAATGGAACTGCCTTAACATTTAAGACAACGATAAGCTATTTTCAATTGGTAACAACTGCGCACAGAAAGTAAATTCATATTTTGTCTTTAAAATACACGTTTCATTGGTAAGGTGAAACATGTGTTAGTGGCCAGTTCGTAATGGAAAGAAAGTAACGTATAGATCGTGATTGTTTTCTTGACTCTGCTATATTATTTTGCAGTTTACCGAAATATCAGAACATATGAAATTCCGTGAATAAAAATATAGTTACTTAAAACCACCGTATATATCCTACTGCATAATTTGAACCGGGTTATTTCATCGCCATTCGGTTTAAACGCAACTGAATTGTACCAAATAATTTGAAGTTAGATGTCCTCGTGTTAATAAAACGTCGTTTCAAGTAGAGTTTAAATTAGTTGTAAATCCTGTTTTTCTATTTGTTCATAGCTTTCTATTCTGTTAAAATATTGTACTACTTATTTTAAATTTCCTACCCGATTTTTTTGCATGACCAACGCGCTCGGCAACGTCAAGTTTGTAGGTTTCTTTAAGAAAAGATCTCCATGGTTTTATTTCGCAATTGAATGGCAGCCCAGACAAAATTGTCGCGTTTAATAACTTAGGAATAAAAAAGCATTTAATTAACCGCTCCTAAAATTAAAGTCATTATTAAGTCTTTCTAAATTGGTTGTTCTGTTAACTCTTGACTGATAACACTTTGCCTTGTCTTCTCCGTGAGATACGCGTTTAAATTACAGGAATGCAAACAGAACTTTAATTTCCGACATTTACATGTCCAAATTAAACCCTGTCTGCGAGCCTTACGTGCGGTTTATCAAGTTTGCTTACACCAGACAAAAATTTAAAATGCGGAATACTGAGACAGGTGTGAAAAGGTCGTCTCTTTCAATTAGTATTGTTTCTAGAGTTAACCAACAGTGTCGATTATGAAAAGCCAAAATTTGTACAATTATCTAAATTTTAATGTAACAACCAAGAAAAACGAAAAAAAAAATGGGATGCTTTTGGATCAGGCCACAGTTGTTCAAAAGGTCGATGGCACTATCCAGTGCAATTGGTTTTACTAATACTAATCCACTGGATAGAGATTTATCCGATGAACAACTGGGGCCAGTCTTACAGTAAATTCGAGAAATTCCGGCCGTATGAAAAACAAAGTCAAGCGGCCTTCTCGTCACGGTATGTAGTACGGCATGATTATAGCGCTTTCTTGAGGTGGATAATGTAGTTTAATTTAGCAGTGGAATTTAATTGTGGTGTTGTCGCCTCTTTCTTTGATCTTCCTTACAAACTGCACTTTCTAGCCTAAAAAGCCACTTAAACCATAATACAGTTCTTGTTATACTAATTGAGAGGCAAGAGAATGTGCAAAATCGTTAAGAGTGAGAGTTTAGCATTTCTGGCAGTGGATGTTACCTTTGCTTACAGCCTGTACGTTTGGTGAAAACTTCATTTTAAATCAGGACAATTTCGGCTCGTCATAAGTTAGGGATTAAAATGTTCACCTTAAATTGTATGTAAATGATTTAGGAGTCGTAATCAGTAGCGTAGAGCTTATGATCTATTAAAAACAGCGTTCAGATTCCGCTTACGACTCCGTCACTTACGTTCCGCTTATGATCTAGTGAAAACCAGATTGTCGGAGTCGGAAGCAGAAGCAGAAGAACCAAACCAATCACAAAGCGTGGGAACGTGCATTCTGATTGGCTTATCCATCCGCTTCTGCTTCCGACTCCGACAATCTGGTTTTCACTAGATCATAGGCGGAACGTAAGCGACGGAGTCATAAGCGGAGTCGGAAGAAAATGGAAACGTTCTGATTCTTCTGACTCCGATTCCGTTGCGCTTATGACTCCGCTTACGACTCCGATTTTTGATTTTCACTAGGTCATAAGCGCTCTTACGACTCCGCTTATGACTCCGTTTACGACTCCGATTTTTGATTTTCACCAGGTCATAAGCGCTCTTACGACTCCGCTTATGACTCCGTTTACGACTCCGATTTTTGATTTTCACCAGGTCATAAGCGCTCTTACGACTCCGCTTATGACTCCGTTTACGACTCCGATTTTTGATTTTCACCAGGTCATAAGCGCTCTTACGACTCCGCTTATGACTCCGACTCCGACTCCGTCGCTAGTGAAAACCAGCCTTTAGTATTGATAGTAATTCAATTTTGAAGCAAGGACCAGCTTGCAAAAAAGAAGGACCGCAAAAGCAGCGAGGCTCATTTTATGTGATACAATGCAACCACTGCTCCAAACAATACATAGGTTTACAATCAAACGACGACTCAAAGACCTTTTCAACGAACACCGCTGACCAGTTGACAACCCATCTAATATCTCTAAACCCACCACAGTCTCAGAACACTTTCTTACTAATGATCACTCTGCTAACGACATCATACTTATTCCACTAGAGCTCATTAAATCTAATAGAGACAGTGTACGAAAAGCTAGAGAAGCATACCTCATCGAGAGAGGAAAACTCTTAAACCATTAGGTATCAATAAGAAAGATGAAATGTAATACATTCTTTATTTCTTCTGTTTGTAATTATTTATCAATACTAGTTTTACATTTCCAATTTGTCTCATATCAACTGTTTTTGTTTTCACATACTTTTAACTTTTAACGTTCATTTTTTTCTTATTTAAATTTTCACGTGTTATTATAGTATCATATTGCACGCTATTCTTTAATTTTCAAATTGAAACGTCTTAGCTTAACCTCATCATTGTACTGTAAGACCCTGAAGAAGGAAGGCCGTGCCTTTCGAAATATTGGTAAAAAATATTATATATATTCCTGACTGTAAAATCAGCCATGTTACTTCCATCAGAGTACAAAATTGATTCTCAGTTTTGACTTGCGTTCGCTTAACGTGAGAACACTGATATATCTTAGAAATCCGATCTCCTAGATTCCTAACATCGCCTTATTTAAAGTATAATAAGTAAGATTTTATGAGAGTTTTGTAAATCTCAGCACCCAAAGCACTGAAACGAGTAGGGTTGTTTTATCAAATGTGGAAGTTGACGAACTTCATTAACCCATTCGCTTATTGATCGTGAATTTTGCCTTTTGAGGCTATTCGAGGCTATTTTCTGCCACTCTCTGTCTATAAAGAACCAAAACTGCCCAATTTACCGTTTATAGGTCGAGCACTTCCCGGAGGCTTCTGCCTCAGATGCAAATTATCAGCTTCCAAAGTTCGAGTATGCGCAGAAAGCAAAACTTAGCAATTTCGCTCTTTACCTTTTACTTCCCCCCTTCCCATCTTCTGTCGCTTTTCTTGCTTCGCCTTCTCTTTCTTTCGCTGGGCATTTACTGGGCTTTATTTCGGTGGGGAAAGCCTTCTCATCGGAATTTTCATGACAACTTTACTTGCCGAGTTTTTGCCTTTTATCTCCTTCTCTAAATCGTGCTCATTCTGACATGGTTTGGAAGATCTCTCCCTCCTGCACATGTTAGATGACAAAGTTGTCCTTGACTGTTTAAACTGATTACGTCACAAGTAGTACGGACGACTTGGATCCGCACCTCGGACGCTACGGACGGTTCAGGAGCGAATGGGTTAGAGAGACAGCTTGAGAGACTGCATTAAAAGTGGAGTAATTTTATGAGAGAAAATAACTTTTTTTATCAATAAGTGCTTAACTTGGCCTTAGTTCAGTCTATTTTGTTTTTCTATTTATCTGCATTCCAAAGCCCGTTTATTCTGTTGGCACCAGAAAGTTTAACACCTTGTTAGTTTTTTGATTATTTCATCCATTAAAAGGAAAACATATCCCATAAGCCAAAACTTGTAAAAATTTTAAATGGGGCGAAAACATTTATATAGAATACTTACAGCTTTGCCTTAAGAAAGCAAATTGTTCCTTGAACCTTTACAGACAAAGATTGTTTGTTCGTTTGTTTCATTTACGTTCCTTATCTCGGCATTATTCAGTTCGTTTTCTGTAAAGTAAGACTCCAAGACGTGCTAAAAGTGATCAAATCTCTACGAGATATTTTGTTTTCTTCGCAAGATACAGTCATGTAAACGTACACCTTAAATTTCATGGGGCTGTTAAGTGGTACTGTCATTAAATTCAGGGTTCTTCGACCAGAATAAATGCAATGTAAAAAGGGCAATTATTTTTCCGTGTATTCGCACATACTGAAGATTTCTGATTTATCGTACACAGCACGCAAACTGCATTTTAATGCCAATATATGCGAGCAATGATTTCAGTTAGTACGCAGCCCTCTAATTTCATTGGTTCTGCATAACCCGCAGCTCCATTAATTGTTTTAGGGATAGAAAATGATTTTGAAAATTCCACTTCATCCTCAAGTAACTTCAACAAAGCCTCCCATAAAGTAAGAACTGCACATTCGATGTAGAGCTAACAGCTGCAATAAACACAGAAAAACCTTCCTCCCCATCCATCCTGATTTGTAAACCAAGCATATGTAAAAGATAATGTAAAAACTCAAAAAAACGCGATGAAATGTCTTTAAGTTTCTTCTTGTATTCAATAGTACTTAAAGCGTCTCTAGCGCAACTGATCGCCGCGATGTGTTGTGCAAAGTTAAGCTTTGTACTCACCAACAAAAAAATAAACCAGTGGCAAACAAAGGCCGGTAAATCGCTCCCATGAGAGAACCAAACTCCTTCCCAGATAGTTCTATTTGTCGTTTAATGAACTGCTCATTGGGTAGAATTTATTTCCGAAAATAAAACTCGATAGTGTTGTTATTATCAATTACGCACATAATGTCATCCTTGAAGAATGGTGATGAAAAGGCCAAACAGACTTAGTCTGATCTCAAAAAAGGTATGAGCATAAATGAATGCATGAAATAACCGTTGTGTGTTTAAATAATTCTGATAATTAGTAACCTTTCCTCAGCTAGTACCAAGCATTAAACAGCGTTTTCCTTATTGTATAAAAAAGTGTTTTCATTTGCAAGTCTACAAAATGTAAATTATTTAGCTTAAAATGGTCTCAGTTAGGTAAAGTGAAATAACATTGTGCCTTTAAGTAATCCTTTAAGTGCTCAGTACTATTTCTAAAAAACTTAAATTACTTGTAAATGAAGATTTCCAGTTATGAAGCAAGTTTGGATGATAACCTTTTATATTGTCATGGAAATTCTGTTCGTACCAAACTAACACGCGACCAATCAAGACTGCGTACTATGCGAAGCTTTTAAAAGCCCCAGTCCACAGATGTTGTGGGATCTCTAATACAAGGAGTAATTAAAATATTTTTAGAATTATCTTAATTGTGTATTTCGTTTGCGACATATATGGTCGTGATTTGGGAAGAAACATGACGTTTTCGCTAGGGCAGCGAGTTCAAAACTTATCTTTCATCCATCGGTTCTTCCTAAGCCAAATTGAAGCTATTCACGAGCATTCTATTCACTTGCAAGAAAGGATAGTACCGCTTCTTTTAATCCATCATATTGAAATTCAAGTTCGTCCGTTTGCAAAGCAATATTTCAACTGTTGGTACAAATAACTGCATGAATCGCTTTCTGGATCATCAAAATATTTTGCTTACTATAACAAGAAATGTTTTAACGTGAAATTATATCAGGAATTTTACCTTGTTGTCGCCACAAAAGTTGTCAAATGTCCCGTCGAATTTGGCTTTGTCAATTTCTGTTTCACGGAAGCTGCTTTTCTAATTTTGTTTGTACAAACAAAGGCATTCATTGCAACTCGCACAGATCTTGAAAACACGTGATATATTTGCCGACCATAAAGCCGCTGCCCATTAATTAGCTCCTAGCCAGAATCTCTCCTTTATGATTAAAGGCGGAAACGTCGTAATAAAGTGAGAAGTAATTTTTACATCTCATACTTCAGTTCCGGCAATTCTTCCTCTACTGTAGTTTCATTTTTAGGAGATGCAAAAAATTAGTAACTATGGGAACTTTATGTTCAAATATATAACCGCTCCGGGAAAATCGCCAATCAAAAACAAAGCTGAAATAAGGAATGGTTAGTTTTTTTTAACACCTCATAGGTGAGGTGCTACACACGATTAAAATTGATTCTGTTTTATTGTTCAAAAAGATACAACTGGAAGCCTGGAAGGCCAATCAAGAATATTGGTATGTCACTCCGAAGGTTTTCAAAGTGTTTCATTTTTGAATCAGTCATTAAAGATATTTATTTTCAGTTACATTGATACGAAAAAAAACTCCCCTCAATTTCGTAATCAGGTTCTATTTCCACATGTTTTTGCAAGAACGGTACAATAATTAAATTTGGGATCTTGGACGGACGTGACCCAAGAGAGATTTCGCAATTCATTATATTCATTTCTATTTTCCGTTTGAGTCGAGTCTCATTAGAAGATAGACTGAATAGATCATCTATTCATAATGTTGCTGGAAATAAATAAAAAATGGTAGATATTAGAAAAAAGAACGCTAAGTTCAAGTTTCCAACTCAAATTCCCAATTCTACATTTAAACGATCAAGAGCCGTTTATTGTATGCCGTTTGTGACCGGAACAACAGATACGATTTAAAGGGCAAATGGTTTCCCCGATTTTTGTCAGCAAATCTTTTGTTGATAGTGATTTATGTAATTTTTTTTTGCGCTGAATATATTATAAAATGGTAGGCTAAAATTCTATAACAATTTTTATCGCACGCGAATTCACTGAACTCTGCTTTAAAACCAAAAAGAATGTTTTTCTGCAAAAAACGTTAATATTATTAATGTTACTGCACACCTTGTGGAAAAATTGCGTCCGATTGTTGGTACACAAGAAACTAATACTTTTCAGTGTAGAAAGATTCTTTATTCGTGGTATTGATATTGAAATGAGCAGAAACGATTCGCGGCGTCTTGTAGAAGACTTATCCAAATTTAAAGTAATTAACGACGTTGTGCACAAGTGGAATTCTGGTTTCTTTTAGTGCGGTATGTAACTGGGGCTGTCTAGTCTTTCCTGTTGTATTCACGGATTAAAAAAATAAAACGAAGAATTTTCTCTTGCTTCGATTTTTTTTAATAGCTGAATATCGACACAACATCATGCAAAACGATTAAAAAGTTAAGATATAATATATCAAATGGATAAAAAAATTCGTATTCCTTTGTAAAGTAAGTTGTAAATTAAAGGTTTGTTGTTTTAGACACAGGTAAGCAAAAATATATATATATTCATCACCTAAAAAAGAAAATTTGCTTCGTTGCTTTCACACTTTGAGTCAAATGTTCCTCCCACCTGGTAATGTTGAATTGTCGGTTTATAAAGTCATCTTAAATTCTATCTTTGAATTGAGTATTAGGAAGAATGAGATAGTTCGCGAAAAATGTTAGGCGATGTTTTACACGTGAACATGCTCGGCCTTTCTAATAACAATAGGGTGCTTTAGCATCGACGACGGCAACGGCAGCGAAAACGTCAGTTTTAAAACGAATTCCCGCTTTTCAATCTTTGTCGCGTTTATTCCAATTTGCTGAAAATGGAAAGTGTAGGCGAATTTCCCTGGAGTTGATTTCTTGAGGACCGCACTCAAGTTTAGAGAGAGAAAAAGAAATTCGTCGTCGCTTCTTTACGTCCTCCATAGAACTTGCAATTAGGCATTTTTACCTCGTAGTCGTGCAAGGACGGTAAAGAAATGTACAAAAAAGCGTGATGCACGTGCAAAGTGTTGTTTTGCTAATATAAACCTATTGCTTTTTTGACGTCCTCGATGCCGTCGCCGTCGTCGATGCTAAAGCTCCCTAATTGCTATCGAAACACAGAAGATGATATTTTCATTGAATTCTTAGTGTTTTAACTGTTTTTTTTTTTACTAAAATGTCTTGGCGGAAAATGTCCTCGATCATGTACCACAGTTTGTAAATGGTTTGTTTGTCTTGACTCCTTACCAACTCATTATTAAATTGATGTGAAAATTGTGGGATCGTTTTCGCTCCTTTCTGTAGAGCAGGAGTAGTTTATACTTGGGTAAACTTGTAAAGAACCATTTTTTCCATTCCTTTTGAGTATATCTTGTTGCCTAGATATATTTTTTCCTTCGGTAAACGTTTTTAGCTTTCTCTCTCATTTTTTTTTTCTTCTTAAGGATGTTTTTTTACAAATCACGCAAACATTAAAATAGTACTTTAGCGCAGTTTTATTTAGCACCTTAAAGCTGCAAGCTCGTTTTTGTGCACCAGATTTTAAAACGGAGGCGCTTTCTTTCCAATTATGGTCGCGGATTTGAATGAAATAAAAATGCATCCCCAAATATAAAGGATTTCGTGACCTGTCAGGGCGTCACCTTCTACTGACTAGAGATTTTGTTCAGTGAAAGAGATTGTTGGTGCAGAAATTCTACCATATATCACTATTAAAAGAAAAACTCTTCAGATACTAGTTTTATCGCTGTTTCTTTTCCTTTTCCAGACTTCTACGTTTCCTTTTGCTTATTTTACGGGTCATTTTCATAATTAAATGAGAGGGCTAAATTTTAATGTTTGATGCCACTCAACTCAGTGCAACGAAGCTTTTTTTTTTCACCTCTGAACAAACATTTTATTTCCAACACAATCTTATTAAACTCGCGTGACAGAAAATTTAAGATGTGCTCCTCGTTAGCTAGGTAGTCAGTGCTCGGCGATTTTGCGCTCTGCATAATGAAACTAGTCGGAGTGTGTTGATGCTGCTTATGCTCACGCTTTAAGCAATAAGGAAGTCATCGCAACGAGTTTATCCGGGTTCAAGCTAGTGGCAAGGCCGCAAGAGGCGAAGGGGAAGGAGAGCTCTACCCTATCTAACCTCCAAAGGAGGGTACTTCTTGTAATAGGCTGATGGGTATGTACCGCTGGATGGGATCGCATTTTCACGACTGGATTGACTATAATAGGGTTGCACATTTGAGGGATTTTTGGGTTGAGAACATTTTTGTGTCTAGGAATTGGGTAGCCTCCCACGCAGGCGTTTTTAGGGGAGCTCGTGTTTCGTCAGAGGGGAGGGACGAAATACGAGCTCCCATAAACACGCCCGTGTGGGAGGCTAAGAATTGGGGAAAAAATTGAATTTGCTAGACACCTGCGTTGTATGCCTGCAATCAGTCTTGGTTAAGTGTCCAAGTAGTGTATAGTGGTCCAATTGTTACAAGAGAAGATCGTTGTGAAATCCCGGGTCTCTTTTCTCCTTTGCTTAGTTTTCTTGTTCTCGTCTCGCCGCCGCAGTTGTCCCTTTCATAAACGCTCGCTGCCATTTTTAAGACACTTGGACAATTTTTGACCTGTTTTTGAGACTGTTTCTATTAAAACGGAAGAAAATCGCACCTCAGGGTCAAACTCAGACCTCGAACCCGGGCCTTTCCTATCCTAATCTCTCTCCCTTACCACTACATCACCACACCGACCAGAAAAATGTAAGTACATACACTAGCAAACAGTGTTTCTTAACTGTTTCATCAATAACAGGTGACCCTAGTCCTTTTCGTAACTTTTAACGAAAAATCAACTCAGTGGGCTTCAACCTCGTTCTTTCTACGACTATTCAGAAACGTATTATTTGCCTCATTGTGACTTAATCTAGAGAATATATTACATCTATCATGAATAAGGTTTGGTTACCAAAGGTGGCATCGACCTCGCCGACCACAGCAGGTCACAGACATGACACCACCATGTTTTTTTATTTTGATTTGTAAGTCTTTTGTTGAAATATCAGTTGAAACCAGGATTGAAATTTTGCGATAGCGGTTGCCATTAACAATTGCTTTTTACTTTCAGGCTAAATTTTATAAAAATAAGTGAAATTTAAACCACCCATATTTGATACAGTTGCCGGACTAAAAAATGTTGGTAGAGCAGTTTTCAGCTTACGTTAATTAGTTTTTTCAACGATTTTCCTCCTTTTTTTATATTAGAATTACCAGATAGTAGCTAGTCTGGTTCCGAAGTTTCTTCACCAGTTTTCTCGCGAAAACGCGATTCTTTTCGTGATCAGATAAGAAAAATCTTCTGAGTGTACCAATTCCTGGCTGGTCCCGGCTGAAGAATTCGTCACAGGTCGCTTCCAATACGTGTCTTAACTTTTAAAAAGTATTTATTTAGGGGCGATTTATTTTCTACTAAGCTATGGTTTGCTACATTAGTAACAAATTTCTTAAATTTCAGTGTTGATAATGATCTATTTACCTGAAGACATATTGCCTCATTCCAACATTTCTTCTCCACCATGCGCGCTGCATGTATAGCCGTTTAAGAGACTGCTCAGTTTTCAAGATATCCTTCCATGTAGTAACTTTAGATCATGTTTCCTTAACAAGAATTTCCTAATCCTGTACTTATCGCCAGTCATTTCTTGTCTTCTTTGCTCATTCGTGCATAATTATAATATGTCACCTGGTGTTTCTGTTAGAACACAGATTAGTTGTCCCCATTGTTAGATCCGCGTATTAGCGACTGTTAATCCTTGTTTCCTGTTCAATCAGATCTGGCACTTTTTGATATTGTCTGGACTTCACCACTTGGACCACTTGCCAAAACATTTCTGCATTGACACTCGAAGACGTGCCTAAAAACCTGCTGGCTTTTATGGCAGTTTCAAAGCGTTTGTTTAAGTTTTAGTGTCCTAAGTTTTTAATCAACTTATCACAGGTCTCCGGTTAACTTAAGTCAAATAGTAAGCCACTATTGTTGTAAATCAATGTTAAATTTGTTTGGAAATCCTAGCTAATGGCTCGATTGATGGCTCTCAGAGCCTACTGTCAGTCAGTTGTATTGTATTACTTAAACTGAGCAGACGTTATTTCTTCAGATTCAGTCATTTGTAGGAGGGTCTCAATGGCCTGTGGTAGCTTTGACGGTTGACGGTTAAATTTTTAATTAGAGCTTTTGACAATGGACGGTTATCAAGTGGAAACTAGTCCAAAAGTTAAAGCAAATATCGACTTTACTTCTGTATGAATTGATATTAACTGTTGTGTTTTGGAGTTTTTCTTGGCCTTTTACTCATATTTCGAAATACTTTTAGACAAGCAGGTTGTAAGGTCTTGTAATGTCTAGAAAGAGTGTTTTGGAGAACGCGGGAACAGGTTTTTCCAGTTTAGAGATTCTTCAGGAGCCAGACATCACGTGAAGATCAACTAAAATAGTGAGATTTGAAATATCTTGAAACGTTTTGACTGTTAATCACAATCTGCATTTTTGACGGTTGACGAGTAAATTTTTAGGCTGTTTGAAGGTAGCCTCCCACGCAGGCGTTTGTTTCGTGGGGAGGAACGAAATTCGAGCTCCTCCTCGTGGGAGGCTAGTTTAAAGGCTGACGGCAGGAGCTCATCAAATGAATATTTTTCAGGATTAATATGGCGTGCATGATTTTTTTTTTCATGTAATTTTCCCTTGCGCGAAATTTTTTTTTGTACTTCGCCCCCCCCCCCCCCCCCCCCCCCGATAAGTTTTCTTATGGTCCGTCCCCAATGTGAAAATTGCTTAAAAGTCTTGAAGTATTTGAACAATAGGCGCTGACCAAATTTGGAAGATGCGATCAATATCAATACGATCAATATTGTCTCGATATACAATTGCAACCTAGTTTCAAGGCAGCGGCGCGGCAGCCTAGCTGTTTTTAGCGTGACTGAACTGAAAAATTATGCAGATGTGCATAATTCTTCACATCATATTCAGTCTCATGTGAATGTTTGGTAAAGATTACCCTTTTTTACCTACACATTGTTAATATTCAAGACATCGGGAAGCTACTAAAACACCCGTATTTTTTGGCATTACATCTTAGATTTGAATGGAGATGAACAACAGCCTAGGAATACCCAGGCGTCCAAGATGGCGGACTCGGACAAAGTAGGTCAAGTAAGTTAATGGAAAATTTGTTCAACTACTCAAAATGGTCAAAATAGCTTTCGAGCAGGGCGGATAAATGTTGGGCGGTGAAACGAGCGCTCCGCTCTTTATTTAATGTGTGATGCAGAGTAGGACTGGCACGAGCGCTCTTTCCGCGCTTCCGGTGCGCTTGAAGGCCGGCGAAATTTTCCTTTTTGCAAACCGGAAATCCTATTTTCTTTCTGTAATTTCAGGCTACAATGTTAAATAGATAAACTCTTTTCATAGCAGTGTCAATAAACAGTTTCATATGTTTGTGTCTGTATGCCTATAAGTCAAACTTGTTGTTCGTACAATGCCAAAATTTGAGTTTAATTTGAAAGTGTTGAATACCTCCTCCTTCCACTAAATGTCACCTAATCGCCTTTCGCCGTTTCGTTTGCAAAAGCTTAACACTTCTATTTTACATATGTTAACTTAAAGGGCGATAAATTTTATATAACATAACAAAATATCAGACTGATATATTTTGATATAGCGGCGTTGTACTGCTTCAAACTTTGCTTCCCAGGTGCAACGCGCCATGGCGATTCGAGCAATGCGTCGCAAATCCGGCAACCGCATGTAAACGAAATTTATTGAGGTTAGTTGTAAGGTTTTTTCTCCGTTTTTCTCTCTAAAACAAAACAAGGTAAACAGTAAAAACTGAGGGGAAACTTATTTTGAAGTTTCGAAGAAACAGAAAGACGTATGGACCCGTATGAGATGCTTTTTTTTTAAAATTAAAAAGAGGGATTATGGTGATTGAAATTAATTTCACCTTGCACAAGCTGTACGCATTTATAAAATACACGTCATCGAGTCTTTTAGTTTTGCCATGGATGACATTTTCATTCGTGTTTTAGACAGTACTTAGTTGCTTTTGTTTTGGAATAACATCGACATTGGGGAGTAGTAGAACGAAAATATAATTCAGTGGAAGAGTCATGGAAGTAATAAGAGAAACCCTTTGAAAGAGATGTTTGTCTAATCCAACTAAACTTCATGCAAAAAATAGCAACATTTTCCTCTCGGAGACAGCTTACCAGCACAAAGGAACGAGGAAGAAGTGCAAGAAAACAAATCAAGCCGCCATAATTCAGTGACAGCGGCAGTGTCTAATGTACAAACCACATCGCAAGCACTGACCGAAGTCGACAACAAGCGACATTTCTAAGCAGAGTCCCAGTCCACTGCATCACACCTTTTTGCTCGGACGCGCTCGTTTCACCGCCCAACCTTTATCCGCCCTGCTTTCGAGCCCCCACCGCGCCCGCCACCATTTCATCCTAAAGAGGCTCCTGGCACCTTTGACGCTAGTTTTGAAAAAAGAGATAGTTGCCAGACGTCGAAACCGTCAAAAGTAGAACGATTTTTTTTTTGTTCTTTTCAAGAGAAAAAACTGCAAATGCTAATCAGAGCAGACAGTAACATTTGTTATAGACTGCTCCATGAAAATTAAAATTCCGCAGAGAAAGTGGCGAAAATAAACCTAAGACAACTCCGTGACTTTGCTTTTTCTTTTCTGATTCTTTGGAGGAGCGAAGTTTCGGACTTCCTGCTGAAAAGATTTATTTAGACGCTGAACTTATACGAACGTCTATGGGGTAATCTGTTTTATGAACTTTTTACAAAATTAATTTATTAGAAATTGTCATTCCTCCTGTGATATAATCCGTTTTATGAACTTTTTTCTTTTATGAAAATTCATAATTTATCGCAATAAAGAGTAAGGAGCTTATATTAAATTGTGGTTTTAATAAATGTTTCCGTGACGTAGTAATTGGATAATGATTAGAATAATAAAGCGCACTATTTTATGATCAATGAAGACTCATTGCATTATATTTAGCAGATACAATAGGATTTAATGGTGATCTTGTTTTGTTTTGCCTTTCTTAAATTGGATTCAGTGTCTAACAATTTAAAAGACGTTACTTTGAGATAAGCTTGTTGCTTCTTTAAATTAAAAATGGTTGGTTCAATTGTAAACGGTTTTTGGTACCATGGTACCATATCGTCAAGGCAAATGGCTTTTCTACAAACCTTTGTCGATTAAATTGAAGACAACTTGAAAATACTAGGACTAGGTCATCGTCACTTCCGTTGAAATTACCCCGAAAGGGAACTTTGAAATCCCAGTTTTTCGCGTGAGTGCAAATTATTTTAATATGAAGACTTGAATATGCATAAGTTATTGCAGCCACGTCACATAAGTCAGACGAAAAGCAATCAAGTTAAGACTTTGTGAAAATTACTACTGTATCTCTGGTTCCCCCAATTATAATTATACATTATATTATTATATAATTATATAATTATATTATTGTATTTTACAAGGCCTGTTGAAATCCACCGACGCTCGTGTCTCAACGTTTGAGCTCTTAGCCATTGTTCAAGATACAAAAAAACGTGAGGAGGAAAGCATTCATTTTTTTCGGTCTTCACCGGTATACCGGTAATAATCACCCCTTCCACCCTCCCCTCCCCCGCTTTCTCTAATATTAGTTCGTACTTAGTTTTGCCTCTGGGATACGTTTTTAGTAGCCTACCACGCCGCAGCCGTTCTTAGGGGTTTTTCTAAGAACGTCTGCGTGGGAGGGCCACGTTTTTAGCGGCGACGATAAGATTATAACAGGTGATTTTTCTCTCTGAGGAGTCAGCGAAGATGTATTTATATCCATATTGTCAAGAGTTTTTCAAAATCCGAATAACAAGTTGTGACAAATTTATAAATGTTGGAAAGTTGTTGTGCCTACTTATTGAAATTACTTTCGTATTCTTGGAAAGTGAAATGTTGTACCGTCTACCAGTGGCGGGGAGGGAGGGGGGGGGGGACTCCCTTATTTGGCCTTACGGTAGCCATGTTCGGCCCTATGGTGTATAGAGACACATACACATATGGGGAGTTTAAGTCGTCAACAAGGTGTACAATTTCACTATTTGACGTCTTGAACAGGGTGTGAACGTTGGCGGTACGCGGTCTAAATGTGTTATACCACTGGGATCAATTTCTTGAAACAGAAAGCTTTTTAATTCTAGGTTATCAGATGTCTTTAATTCTTGTCTTCAACACAATAGCGAAATGAATAGCCTGGGATACTTGATTCCTTTCTTTCTTTCTTTGCTTCCATTTTCTGAGCATAAAATTACAGCTCAATAGATTTAAAATCCAGCCATCTTAAAAATGAACTGACGGAGTATAACAAATGAGCGATTTTACCAGAATGCAGTCGACGACTTTCGCCCGTTTTTTAGGGCTTTTGTACATGTCGAATGCCCGCTATTTATTAATTCATACTGAAAAAAATGAAACCCCTAAAAGAATGAATTCTATAATTCTGTCTTTTGTTTACACTAATTCTTCTTTTTAAAAGCGGTTCTTTGACTGTAAGTGACAAATTTCCAAGATAACGTGTTTTTAAGTCAGGTAAACCCAAAAATATTTTCCTGTCTATCGGTTTAAAGGTTTCACCTCAGAAACCCCTCCGTATTTTAAAAAGAGGCGAAAGTTATACTATTGTCACATTAACTTCGTGCCTATTTAAACCAAGTCATATGCATTAAAAGTCAAACCTTACCTTTGCGATGCGTTGTCCTTTGTTTTCAAGACAATAACTGTTCAAAAAGCTGCTACGTGAAAACTCTTTAGGCGTTGGTTTAAATAATTGAAATCGTTTACGTTTAGTCAGATATATCGAGATTAGATATTTACCACTTAATCATCTGCCGATATCATTGTTTTGACTCGCCGAATTAGAACGAAATGCATTCTTAATCAGCTGTGAGTTCGTGTTCTATGAGATTCTGTGAATGTTACATTTCAATAAACAAAAAGTTTTTTTCAATTAATATTTTGCATAGATCATCTTTCGTAGACTAAAAGTAATATGTGTAAATTAAGCGAAAATCCAAATGAGTTCTGTTCAATTATAAACTTTGAGTAAAATTGCCGTATGTTGAAAATTCGAAATGTGAAAATTCACGTTTCCTACTGAGTTCGAAATTAGAAAACAAATACAACCAATTTTTTGCGATATCCAGTGATATCAAGCAACACTGTGACAGGAAGAGTTTTTTTTTACACTGGTGTCTTCATTTTGAGTCATTATAGTAGAGCGCACGCAACAAAGTAAACAACTTTTGTCCAGAAACGCACTGCCCAGTAACTGGGTTTCGTTGAATTGTAACTGACCGTGAGGTTTCATTGACCAAAAAAAAAACGTAGAACCACCTTGAACAATTTGTGTGATAACAAAGTTCGTTAGATGCCACGATAACCGTGAAAAGACCCAACTTATCAGGGGCTTTCACAGAACTTTCTCGCACAGGAATTCAATCACCGGCATAATAAAGAGTGCCCAAGGACTTCTCAAACAAATAAAAACTTTAATGTATTTTGGCGGAGACGACACTTGTAATGGTGAAGTAGCCTTTATTTGTTTTACAATCGAATCGCTCGAAACAATCCCGCCTATGGCTTCAGAAATCAATACGGAGTGTGAGAAGATCGTCGCTTAGTAGATAGATTCGAAGAACATTACAAAATAATACAGTGCTATATGCTTTAATTAACCGGGCAATGATAAGAAACATCAAAAAGAGTGAAAAATTGGGGCCACGTTACATGACTCCGGTTTTCACAAACAAGATGACCGTATAATCTATGATCGCCCTTAATACGATAATCGCTGAATTTTAATCTCCTGATTTTTCCACTCGAATTAAAGAAAGGTGATTATAGTCGGATAGACGAACTTCCAATTTGTAAAAAAAATATGACATAAGCATTTAAAATGTTGATGAGTTTCATGTCTATTCGCTGCAGGCAAAGTGCAACGTTTCCGAATAAACGTTGTTAATAGCCTGTTCCAGGCTTTAAAGTTCCAGGCGTTCAGATGGTGGGGAGCGAGCGAAAACTCAGGGCGCGGGCGAAAAATTGACGAGGGAAAAAATAGGGCGGCCCCAGTCTCCCCTCGTTTTTTTCCCCTCGTGTTTTGTTTTTGCGCTCGCCACTATCTAAACGCCTGGAACAGGCTACGTTGTCAAGGAAAATCCGGCGATTATATCGGGGTTCGTACAGAGTCTTGAATTCTTGAAAAAGTTTTGAAATTTGCCTCAGCAATTTTCCAGACCTGGAAAAAGTCTGGAAAATGAAAATAAAGTTTGGAAAAATGGTAAAATGTCTTAAGATTTTTTTGTTTGTTTTGAAAGCTACAGCAAGTGCTTTAGAAGTGAGATGTTTTTCGTGTTGGTCGAATCTTATTCAATCCCGCCTCAACCCTAACCCTAACCCTAACCCTAAAACAGCATTCTTTAAGATAAGATAGACTTCGACCCCGCGTTTTACTGACACCCCATTGATCGTTGTGGAAACGGTCGCTGCAATCGTTTCAGAGTTGTATCCGTTTCCGAGGGGGACCGTCATATGAGACTGACAGCTTTAATTGCAGATTCTGGTCTCACTTAGGGTGTGATTCACCGAGACGGAAAGCCAGTATTTTTAGGAAGCGAGAGGAAGCGCCTGCTTAGAAGCGCCGCGGTGTACATGCTTCTCTTTTCCTTTCTTCCTAATCCACACTCCCTTTTTCTATTCCATTCCGGCCCCAACCATTTCAATACTCTAGATCTCTTCTACGGAGTTTCAACGAATCAAAACTCGAATAGTTTCCAACACTGACTTTTCGCATTGTTACATGACCTGCTTAAAAGGCTTTCTTAACGTTCATTCTAACTCTCGGTGTCAAGATGCGTGCAACTTGTTTCGATTGGCGTGTTTTTTTTTGGAAACATATATGGCGCGATTACTCTAATCTTATCATAACGCCCACAAGACGAAATTCTGCGATAAATATAGAATCAGGGCCTTCTTATAGGTGCTTCCTTTTCGCTACAACCTCTAACTATCAAGGTGTACGTATGTTTGTGGGCGTTAAGTATGATTTTTGGTCAATTTTTATGGTCGAGATTGTAGAGGACTAAATTCTAATGTTACTTTTATCGGTCATGGTCATATCGATCATTTGTCTGTACGGTACAGATTTGGTACATTGCCTTCTACCCATGTTCTGCAACGAGTATTATTCGTTTGTCACTACGTTATGGTACGTCATGCAAATTTCCACGAATGATTTTTACATGGAAACGTCAGCAAGATTTACTTTACGAAATGAAAAGGAACTTCCCGCAATCGACACAGTTGCGTACGTTTATATCACGTACAAGGACGTGGTGACCATTAACCTTGGCTCAGAAGAGATAATGTATTACAGTGTAATGTATCACATATTTTTAGAAAGAAATCAATAACATGCATGTTTTGTATTCCAAAAATATCACCTAAAATGTCAAGTTCATCATAGCCTCAGATAGTCATATTTCTGATTTGCTTGATGATTCAATGCCAATAATCTTCTATCTGTTCGAACGACTTAGATACGATTTAAGAGGCTGATAGAAAAAATGGGAACAATTTTTTTTTTATGGAAGAGTAAGGTCAATTTTGGTTTCCAAGAATTTTGGGTAGAGTGATTGACTTTTCTTTTAAGGGACGGGCGTGGTTGTCTAATTTTTTAGTTCTATAAGACTGTTTTTTTACATTTCGTTTCGAGAACATAAATTTTTCATTTAACTAATCCGAAGCTCTGAAGGTGGTAGGAGGAGATATATGTGCCTGATATCATATCGGGGAAAGAGATCAGATCATATCATTTTAAGTATAAATATGTCAAGTGTACTCTAGACCTTAGAATAGGGAATCCGCGCGGGTTTTCGCGCAAGAAACGACGCTACTGTTGTAGTAAATACCCAGGACAAGCTTCATTTGCGTTCACGGTCGAGCGTATTTGAAACGTCTTGTTAATTTTTCTTTTTTTCATGCAACTAGTAATGAAAAAATTTAATGAATGAATTCAGTGAAAATTTCTCCCTATGTTCGCATTGCGAAAAACAACGCCAGTTATGTCTCTCCCAAGATGAGAAATTTGTTGCTATATTTTTATTTTATTAGACCAGCCAATTCTTGACAGGGTTACCGCAACAGAGTGAAGCCAATTACTGCGGGCCCATGCCTAGACTTTCAATAAAGTCCTTCGTCGGATTTAATATGGCGCGGGACGAAGAACGATCTCTCGCGACTTCGTCGCTCGCTAGGCAACCTCTCCTAAAAATGCTCGCTCCGCTCGCCAAGTGGTCGGCTTGTAGCAAGTCTAGCCCATGCCTGACAGTCGACAGTCCCCCGAATTCCCCCACTCCCCCAAAAAAAGGTAGACTACCCCACTGAGGCTGTGGTCTGTCTTCGCAAACTTTCTTTCGTGTCGTATGGTGTACGATTGGCTGAAATATCTTTCGCCTCTTGTCACTGAATCAGAAGTAGGCCAGACAAGCCCAGACTGATCGAGACTTGGTCGTAGGCATTTTACCGCGCTAGGCGTCGGTTGCAGCTATCGCAGATTGCTCCCAGTCTCCTAAGAGACTTTGCTCGTAAGCTGCTTATAACTGTGTTTACTACTGTTTCCCTTTAAACTCTTTTACCTGTTTAGGTTCATTTGGTGGGAATTGGGTTGGGATATTGCGCCACCGGCGAGTTCGGCCGCAAAATCTGAGTAATCTTTCGGTTTTCGCGACTCACTTCGCGCAGCGGAAATTCAATTAAGTCTTATCGAACGTCTGCGAAGGAGAGAGCAACTGGCGCTGCGAACCAATCTTTAAGGTGATGTTACATGGGACGATTCGCGACGACTATTTATAGCGCAACACAGGGTTCCAACGTTGGAACAATGTTTTACCTATTCGAAACAATGTTGCAACGCTTTGTTGCTCGAAAAATCGCCTCACGTAACATCACCTTTAGGGAGTACGCTAAACCATTTAGCGTTCATTAAGCGAGATGTTGGCTGATCTACTACTTCATTGCATTGAAACTTTTTCCAGTCATGCGTAATTAGAAGCTTGAAGTGAGTTTAACCCGCCTGTTTGAAATAAGCGCAATTTGCAGTTTTTAAAACAAAGGAAAAATTCTTGCTCACTGCTTGTGGTCAATCATCATTACTATCGTCCCATCCACCTGTATTCAGATAAAAAGCCCACAGTAGGAAAGAAAACAAACCTGAATACATCTTTTTTAACCGATGTCGAGTTTTTAAATTCCCTGTTCACTGCACTAACATGACGATCGGCCATTGGTCCACATTCAAATGCAGTCCTTACCTGCTAGTTTAAATTGCGTCGAGTCATTCGCTTCACACTTTCACCAAGTTCGCCAACTTCACGTAATTTCCTTTTCATAACTCTTTAATCAATTTTCAGTAAAATATTTTATAGGTAAATATGATATCACTACATACCAACAAGAGACTAGCGATGTTCCCGTCTCAGCTTGAAGCGCTCCTAAAGCAAGCGATCATCTTTTATAAAATTTCGTCTGTCAACTGTTCTGGAGTTAACACCTGACGAGGTTAAAATGTGTTTCCGCTGTTGCTTTTTTATGCGACGCACGTTAAATATGTCAGTAGAAATGAACTTTTAAACACGTAAAATCGCACGTCGACTTAGCGTTTTATAATATCCAACATCCACTTTTTTCCAAGAACAACCAAGTAAATTTTCGCCGCCGCGTTTTATTGTACCTATTTTAAAGCAAACTTGACATGAATATTAAAAACATTTATAAACCTAAAAAGGAACCGCAATTGTTTGCGTATTATTTTCGCGCGTAAACATTTTCCCCTGCAGTAGGAATTCAGATTAACGCCCTCGATTCATTATAATTGACGTTCTCAAGAAACGAATGAGGAGTTTGTTGCTTTATTTTAGCTGTTAATATTCATTCAATAAACATTGCAACGCTGTGTTGCGATAAAAATCGTCGTTGCGAATTGTTCCGTTTTACATAACCTTAAAAGATCTAACCCCAAAGGTAAAATCGAGTTTTCAAAAATAGGAAACCTAGGTGATCTTTGTGTCACAAAAATTCCTTTACTCACAACTCGAATTGTACTGTGGCTAAATCATGTCTGTTATCCGGGGACTTACTGGTCGAGTGTCGCTTACGGAGTGGAATTGAGTTTAAAGTATGTTTGAAAGTATGTTTTGAGGTCATCAAGTTGAATTGGCTGCAAAACATCTACTGGATAGACCATGCAACGCTTGAGAGGGTCTATGGGGGACAAACACCTCTGTCTTTGAGACCAAAGGAAAAGCGTCTCCAGTTTGCTGGTCATTTTTATCGGGCAGATAAAGGATCATCTCTCATCCTCTGGCGCGCGCCCTGAGTGGGCAGAGTACAGTCAAGCAAGCTATACAGCGATGGCGAATTGTGGTGTTTGGGAAGAGGTCTCCATGAAAATTCCGTCCACTCCTGTGGTCGAAGGATGATGATGATGATGATGATGAGAATTGCAACAGAGGTGGCCGGAGGGAATGTCAGAGGGAAGGGTATTCACTGACTGACTTGTATATATAACAATTTAAAGGTATACGCCCATGTGCTGCTGTGAGTGGTGGGGTTTTCACGCTGTCCAGTCTGAGAAGGTCGTAGATATCAAACTCTTTAAGATCTTTGGTCTTGCGGTAAGAAGTAAAGAAGGACTGACATGTATACGCAACTTAAGAAAGGGAAAGCCTCGACGTCGCTAGTATTAGGGTTTTTGGGAATAAAGTACTAGCTCTCGTCTTGAGATATGGTCGGGATGTTTGATGTCTGGTCAGAACTGGATTGCATACTGCAGCTTAAATTATATCCCATAATATTTATCCCACACCTGCTGTGTAATGTTCGATTTCAGTTTGACTAAAGAAGCGCACACCGCCGAAGAAAGAAATGTTCTGTGAAAGCCTTTTTTCTTGTATAATTAGTGAATGTATAGACACAACAAATATCCACATTTGCCGTCTTTATTTCCTAGTCTATTTCACCGACTTCGTTGCTGTTTTTATCTTTACCGTGCAATTAACGAGCGTGAGTGTTTGATCAGTGTAAAAACACGAGACGTATACTTGATAAAACAAGAACAGCAGTTTTATTCTTGGACGGCTTCAAAGACGCTGTAGACAAATTGGACTTAAAAAGTCAGGCGTATCAGATCATGTTTAGACACTTGTTAAACATCTATTTATTGTCTTTGTATGCCATGAATGATTAAAAACAAATTAATGTGGTGAAGTAAAAAAAAAATATTTCACCGTTTATCGATTGTCGCACCTTACAGACTTATTTTTGAACACTAATTTAAAACACAAATTTGATGGTGTCGGTTGCTTTTCCAAAAACGCTCAATTAACTCTGAGTTTCATAGTGTTCTTACGTTGACTGACTTTTCTTTCTTGGGACAAATAAAACTGAAAA
The DNA here is from genome assembly GCA_964035525.1 of Porites cylindrica. Taxonomy (NCBI): domain Eukaryota; kingdom Metazoa; phylum Cnidaria; class Anthozoa; order Scleractinia; family Poritidae; genus Porites; species Porites cylindrica. The sequence continues at coordinate 2,555,387 of OZ037776.1, forward strand.
ATGAGTGAATAAATATTGAATAAAGTAAGCAAATATACTGCTTTCTAAAATTACCGGTTTTTGGTTCTAAACATATCTAATTTAGAGCATGAAAATGCATACTGAGAATTTAGTTTTGAAGTCTGAGTTTTCACCCATTCGATTCATCATTGCGGCATTTCAAGTCGGTTGCCTCGCTGTCTGGAGCCTATTCAATTTCTTCTGAAACGGTACTTGCCGAATTGCTTAAACTAAAGTTGTTCAGTCAAATTGCGTTTTATATGTTCTAACTTAAAACACAGCTGGACGACTTTTATCGCCGAAACTCTCCGAGTATTCTGCCTTGACGTTTCTAGAACTTTCTACTGAGACAGTGTTAGTGTCTGGTGCAATTTTGATGGGTTAGGATTTCCAAGTGAATGCTTGTTAATTTTTTTTCTTTTATTAAGACTTTATATGCAACCAACTCGACTATAACAGGGCTGGTGGCAGACGAATATAAGTTCTTTCCAAGGCAATAAATACATAAAAGATTAATGGATGATGGCCTCTTTAGTCACATATTTTCTGTATTTTCTCGTAAGGCACGCTCAAGAGACTTTCAATTTTCTCTGAAGCAGCTGTCCTGTTTGCCATCTCCGCCTAACCTGGCGTTGCAGACCTGCGTGGGTCGCTATTTGTAACGTAGATGGCGGCTATAGTATGGGTCACTTCTAAAATACAGTCAAGCTTCGTACATAATAATAAAGGAATCATGTCAATCGAGAGTAAACCCTCCAAGTGAAGTACGAGTAAAATTTCCGGTGGAGAATGGTTTATAAAGCTATCAGCCGCGTTGGGTATCAATGAGTGAAGATAAGAAATTTGCCATTTAAAGTGAATTTGTTTTTATTTATGGTCGTTGTTGTCGTTTTTTTCCTTCCAAGAGAATGCCTCCGCCGAGCTGTAAATGCATGAAACGCTCATTTACGGGAGCACAACAAGTGTTGTCTCTATACACTAACACAAAGAGGTTATCAGTTTTGCGTTTTGAATCTCATAAATAGCAAATGACCGTCCATTAAAACGGATCACTTTAAGCGATAGGGGGCTATCGTTTTAAGTTCTTCAAATAAGCCGGCGATAAAAACTGTGTGAAGACATCAGGGATAAAAAGTTCCGCTTTCCGCCAAAACACCATGATCCCGCAGCGATGCTATATACCTTCGATGGAGGCGGATGAAACTGATCAAAGATCTTTTAATACCACGCTTAGCACTCAACGTTACAAATTTCACTGTAAGGAATGCATTGTTAATTATATTCTTCGATACCCAGTTAGGACGTTTTGCAGAAGCATCGGAAAACATAACGGGACTCAGCGTAAAAGGAAATTTAGTACGCGGAAATTCAAAAACAGGAAAACCTTTTTGAAATTTGTTTGTGCCGCTTTCCTTGCACTTAAAGTAATACAATACTCCTACGCGTAGTCCCGAAACGACAATTTAACTGCATGTTGCAATTGTTCATTCTTGTTCAGTTAATGCTCCTCTTTTCTTCACGCGCATTTTCTTTCATTATGCTAAACAGCAAAACTGTTTATCCCGGTTTTTTCACTCGAAAAAAACAATGAAAGTGATTCTCACCGGCTTTGTAAGGCAGGTGATCTGGATATAGCCCAAAGCAGCTCTTTTTTCCTTGTTAATTTTCTCTTTTACTGGTGTGATGAAAAAAAAAGCCGCTACGTTAGCCAGCTAATTTCACTGAATTACCCATTCATTTACGTTGAGAAAAAAGAAAACATTGCAGAAAGGCTGATGGAAATTTATATGAGTCCACGACGCGATTACAAACTTTCTTGAAAAATAAGAATGAGGTCTCTTGAAAAAACAGATCAGCCCCACCCCTGCTGATTTATTGTGCTTGAATAAGTTTTTCAGTTTACAACGCAAGAAAAACGGATAATTTCTCATGGGGGAGACAAAAGAAATGTTCTTTTAAAAGAAAAATACCTAGTTAAAAATCCCATTTGTATATTATTGATTCTGCAGAACTCAGTTGTAAAGGTCGTGCCGCGCTTTCCTTGCGCCCGTCGCATGCAGTTGTTTAGGCTCGCTTAGACCGGAGGCCATTTCTCGAAAGTCACGGTAACTTTTTGCCCAAAATCAAATCTCAAAACTAGTTGGGCGGGTCCTAGCTTAGCGCCTTAGTCTGCCTATTTCTGGCTAACAAACCAGTTCGTTTGTTTTATAGTTTTACATTTATCATATTATTTGCAAAATTATTGAAACCATTACTGAATCTTCGATCTCAAATGTGAACAAAACAGGAATGGGACCCCAGACTCTAAAGGTCGGCGGAAATCCAGCCCAGGAGTGGGTGTTTTGTCTGAATGGGAACCTCAAGTTCTTAGTTTGGCGGCAAGTAACTTGGAAACAACCTTGAATAGATACCGACAAAGTTCTAATTTACCTTTAGAAAAAACCGCGTGATATTTTTTTAAAAAACTTAATTGGCAGATCTTTTCGTTTTGCACCCTTTTTTGACCATAAAGTGACAAATCGCTGCATGTGCAGAGGAGATAAATTCTTGTAAATGGCTTTTCAAAATCCTTGTCATTGCTCGACTTGATTACCAACCGCTGTTCGGAAAATGAAGGAACATTATACCTGCACAGCGGAGAAAGAGGCGGAAATCAAGCATTGCTTGCTCCCCCCCCCCCACAGCCTAGTTTATGTGCGGATGTTTACTTTTTTAAAATTTTGTGCTGAATAATACGTATGAGCTTCCTTGTTAGCCTGCGAATACAGCCTCTCCTCCTCGCTCATCGCCGCTAGGGACGTTTCGCTCCCGGCGGCGAGGATCAATGAGGAAGAGATGGCTGTGTATTCGCAGGGTACCCCTTGTTTGTATTTTGGTCGGTGAGGTTTATAGATTATTACTACCATCAATAATTTAAATTTGTCCTCAAGGTAGGGACAGTTGTTACGCGGATTCTCCCATTTAGACAAAGTAGTCGGGAGCCCATCAGGCCTAGAGTTTATGGACTCCTGCCACAGTCAGAGGATTGCAATAAAGTAGAAAGATGTGAACCTGTAATACTCGGCATAAATGGCATTCATTCATTAAATGGTAGTTCATATTAGTGACCCATAGTATTTCACAAGTGTGGCTGATAAAGTCGTAGTTAGATTTTAAGAACCCCATACATTTTTTTATTACGTGGCTGCTTCCACGAGCGGTCAAGATGAACCGAGTGAATCCTGTCACCCCTTATGATTGCAGGCTACCTGAGCGGGCAAGATTGGCGTATCTTGCATGCTCAGTATTTCCCGCGTCGGTCCCGCAAGAGAAAAAGCACTCTGCCTTATAATAGTAAATCGTTTATTGACTAAACTTGTTTAGTCAAGATGGCTGGATATCGCCCACATTCTATTTTGTTTTGTTTTTATCAACCTCGGCTTCGATTCGGTCCATAAAAATGCCAAAAGCTATTTTCTGTTACTGAAAGAATCTGATTTTCATGCATTTGTGACAGTAAGAAGCAACAGTCCAAAAATTGTTTGAAATGCATCTCATTTGCCTTATCGCAGTTAAATGGAATAAGAAAAACCAATTAAAATTATATTTCCCGATCGTAGATGTGTGAATGTTTAACGGAAACCGTTGCTGCTCGAAACCAATACTCGTAGGTTCATCTGAGGGGGCGACTGCTCAGAATTAACGTGCGAAAGTATAAAGAATCTGTACGATTCAGATTCCCAAAGATTGCTTTATTTTTCAAAATGTTTTGCGGGCTACTGAATTGCTTTTCATTTTTAACGAAAGGCTGTCAGGACAGCACCTGCTTTCATTGAATAAATCGTGTGTTTTCAGGAAGCTCTGCTAGAAGGTGTTTAACTGTTTATTTCTAATTTCTTGCTGTCAGTCATAAGATGCCAATTTACTTCCATCACATTAGCGTTTCCCCCTCGTAGCTACCGAGGTATGTTTATTTACATCTCCTGGCAGGGACTCAAACTTTTCATGTTGTGTAAACCTTATAAACAGGAACGTTTCTTGTGACAATTTTGCTGTTTCGTAACTACATTTTCGAACCGGCTGAAACTTGCGCTATGGCTTGTTGATAAGAATGCTATTATTAGTGTTGCTTGTATGTGTATTTGACGAATACACTTGGCTAACGGGTAACTAGTTCGCTTTCACCCTTTTGTCTTGACTTTTTTTTCAGTTTTTACTGAAAGAAATGCCTTATTCAATTTTTAGAACTGCCTGCTTTTCCATTAAATTGAATGCGGAGGGGGTTTTTTTGTATTCGTTCAATATGGGATATTGTCGCTAAATCGTGATGGCTTCGTTAATAGTTTTTAAAACCAACATTCTATGGGTAATGGCGTTAATGTATTCAGTTTTATGATGCTTGATTGACATTTTGATAAAACTATTCCATTGTAGCGACGAGACTACCATCTAAACTCAGTTTTCTAAAAACTAAAGAAAATGGAATATTATACCACAGCAAGGCTATAAAAGTGTGCAAAAAAGCGCGGGCAAAAGCATTTGTACCCAAAAACCACAATTTTCAAGAGCTTTTTAAAAATTTATTTAGTACATGGGTCGAGAGTGTTGCTAAGGTGTCTCCACAAAGCTTTTTTTGTTTCATTTTGTGCAATTTAAAGGATCTCAAATTCAATATCCGACTGTCAGGGGAAATTGCGTCCAATACCGTAAAGAAGGAAATCAGAAATGAAAAGAAGGAAATAAAATTAGCTTGCCTAATGTAAATCACCCGTGAAAAATTGTCAGTTTTATAAATTTGGCGGTACTAAAGTGCGGCAAAATTTTTGTATTATTGTTTTTTTTTGTCTTTTTTTATTGTTCGGATGTTTTGTACGCAATCTTTTGTAGGTAAGCGAATATTTCAAAGATTTTGTATCTCTGAAAAATAGAAGATGTAATAGACTCGCTTAATATTAGTGACGTAGTTGTTGCCCTTTCCCTCTGTCAGTTTGACCGGAGGTCGAAGAGGAAATTTGTCTAGAACTCGATTAGTTATTCTTTGCACGTTCGGATACAGTTCAGTTTCAATTTAGCTTTATCTGGAGTCAAAGTATAGCTTTTGACTGCCCTGGAAAGTTCCGGAAACGGTGCATCCTACTGTTATGCTTTCAGCGAACGCCATTTAAGAGCAGAATAAGCAATTCGATCCCCTTGGCACTGTCAATTTTGCTGTCCCACTCGGTTGAGCTTATTAATCCTTGTTCGAGTATCTATTTAATTTCTTGAAATAATATTTATTTGGCATTGGCTGCAAGTAAACTAAACATCTATACCAGCACCGAGAACTAATCTGTCGACTGTATTCACCCATCGTACGTGAGACCTTGTGAAAATATATAGCTTTTACAACCTCATTAGGACCTTTTAGGTTTTCGGAAAGCTAAATTAGGGATGATGACCCACCTCTCTTATATTGCACATTCGATATGACTGAAGTTTGTCCAACAGGAAGCAATTAGCTAGACAGATAATATGGTAAAAATTGCCGTAGTTCCAGCTGATTTTTATTTTCCCGCTTCTGGTTTATTAATCCAAAAGAACAATAACCATACGTGAGCATTTCTTTGATAGCACAAGAGATAAGAACACGCTGTGAATTATTCCTAGCCCTCCGGTGTTTTAGAAAGAGTTTTTTCTTTCTTTTGCTTTTAAAAATAATTGCTGATGACAGGTCAACGTAATTCAAAAAAAGATAGCTGAAAATTCTCTCTCTCAAGTCTTGTTTTGGCACTTTGGCGCGAAACATCATCATTTTCCCGCGAAACTATGTCGATATCAATAGAAGGCATATATTTCGGCGCGTGATATGTTGCAAACGTTTTGCACGACCGTTGGTCGCTATCAGATATCGAGAAAGCGATACTCTTCTGAAGACTGCCACCGAAGCCAATTCAACATAAATTTGCCTACCACCGCGCTAAAGTCTAAAACGTTTTTACAGAGACCAAAAATCGTCTAGACCATCCATTTCGAAAATACTGATAGCAGATCGATAGCAATGGTGATAGAGACCACCGGCATAAAATGGTCGCATTTTGGTCAAAGCATACATTTGTTTGATATGAATTAGCTCCAGGTTGGCTAGCGCTAATCCACCACTATCGTATTCCTTGACAAATTGAGTGACAAAATTCGTAATGTAATCATTGGGGTCAAGAATTTAGCCTCTGGCACGGCTCGGTACATCGTTGCTATGGTTTGTGAAGCATCTGTCCCCCCGCAAATCGTTTAGTCTTTCCGCGTCTTGACCCCAGGAACGGTTTCGTTGGTTTAGTCCAAATCAATAATATTTTATTATCTCTGGCGTCCCTTTTTAATTGCTAGCTTATTTGAGCGATAATTACGCGCCGAGAGAGGATAAAAAGCCCCAAGCGACGTGCGGCGGTTTCAGTCGTTAAAAGGACAGACAAGCGCTACACTTGTCTCACTATAAACAGACATTCCGCGAGAACCACTTGCGTCATGGCTTCTAACAACACCTCCACTACAGCTCCAGAACTAGAATCCGTGTGTTCGGTAGCTACTCAGCCCGTATTTATTGTCTACACTGTATTTCTCGTGTTAATCATGTTGGCCACTTTGTTTGGAAACGCTCTAGTAATAACCGCGGTTTATCTGTTCCATCGCTTGCGACGAATGACTAATTTCTTCATAATATCACTGGCGGTTTCCGATCTGCTGGTCGCGCTGGGTCACTTACCGCTTCGCATCGACCAAAGCACGCACAATATGAATTGGTGCTTCGACAAGGCCGATGGAGTTGTCACGACTTGTGCATACTGGATAGCCGTGGACACAGTCTTTAGTAGTGCCTCCATCTGTAATCTTGTCGTCATCTCGATTGATCGCTTCCTAGCTATCACCAAGCCTTTCGAATACCGAAGCAGAATGACAAAACGGGTTGGATTTTCTTTGATCGCGTTTGTTTGGGTGTATGCATTGCTGTGGGGTGTTCTAAGCTTGGTTGACTGGACGGGCGAGTCCACACCAAACAACCCGCATATTTACGTCAAGTTCGAAGCCGACACACAAGAGAGAAAATGCGCCAAGAATGATAGAGTTTACTACACTACAGCCATGGCAGTAGCGATTTTCCTTCCGCTTCTTATAGTGATCGTGACATATTCGTGCGTGTTTCGCGTTGCCTTTACACAAGCAAAAGCAGTAGCTTCGCTGGACCCGAACAAGGGGAAGAAGAATATCTTGCGCGAGCTTAAAGCGACTAAAACCATCGCTGTTGTCATAGGAGCGTTCATCGTGTGTTGGCTACCTGCTTTTATTATTATAGTTTTAAGTTTGTGGTGTAAAGCTTGCTTCCAACCGTTCGTGGATAACAAGGATCTCTCACTGGCGATTAGAATCATTTTTGTGTTCGTTTTGCCGGTCATGAACAGCTCATTAAACCCTCTGATTTACACGCTCTTCAACAAGGAGTTTCGTCAAGCCTTCAGTAGGATGTTGTGTTTGGGCCGGTCGCGAAGAAGTGAAGCCGAGGAGTTTTCTGTAACCGAGCATGCAAATACAAGAGCGAGTATACAGCATTCGCGAAACAGCGGGAGAACATCATGGTTTAGTTTGAATGGACGAGATAAACGGCCGAGTTGAACGGCAAATTTTACCGGGGATTTTTGGACAAGATGCCGCGCGTGTTTGACTGTTACAGCCGCGAAAACACTTTATTGGCGATTGTTGCGAAATAGGGGACAAGGACCGCTAATCGGCTAGAATCTTGACTGAGATGTCATCGATCGAAAGAAGGGATTTCAACTGTTGAAAAAGCAGAGTAATTCTAAATATTTTGACAGCAAGACAAAGCCACTTCTCTTTCACTTACACCCCTGCCGCGATTTTATTTTATTACATTTTTTTCTAGCAGTGAACGGGACATTTTTACTAAGTCTACGCCCGTAACGCCGAGTTACGGAAAATTAATTCGACTTTGGGTTGGTTAGAATTGCTCTCAAAATGGTGCTTGTAAACGATTATAGTCAAAAGATTTTTTGTGCAACAGTTTTCTACCGGTGACTTCAAAGAGTCGCCAGTTCAAACAATCCTTAAGTTCTTTTTAAGCGAAAGAAAAATATTCCCCAAGGAAAATGGAGTGATTTTCTAGATAGATTTTTTTTTTGTCTTGTAAAGAGAATATAGTTTGACGAGATAGTGAGTAAATTAAGAAAAAATTGTCTCACAAGTCCGCAAAGTTGACAAGGAACAAAACCTCTTCCATTGTGACAGCAATTGAGAGTACACACAACACCGGTGTATGATTGGAACAACTTTATTACTTTACGTCTTTAGATCTATAATTATGATGGCTAACCATGTCATTAAGCTACAATTCATTTCACTCAAACGAAAGAGACATCGGTATTCGTTTCAAATATTCAAAAACAGTAAAAGACAACGGCAACACTTCTGTTTGCTGCTGTAAAATGTCATTTTAAGAATGTCTAACCCTAGAGATATAATACCTTGGATTATGGTAAAATATGGTAATTAGGGATAAATTTTCCTTTTATTTTATGATATGTTTTTGGCGTTTATGATATTTACGATAGATAGTGTGAAAAGTTTGTTTCAGTTAGGTTCGAGTTTTGCGAATCTAAGCAAATTTTGCTTGTCAAAGCCGGAATTCTGTTTTTGATGAAGACAATTAAGAGCTAAGATATGTTAATACTTTGACGTATAACCTTGTAATAGCATTATCAAGCGCTATCTTTTGAGGTCAGTTTACTGTAAAACAGAAGTTTACTTCAATCGTTCAGTTTGTAAGGCTGTAATTTGCAATGTACAAAGATTAAAACTGTGAACACTCCATTTTAATTTCTAGCTGTGTCTGTAGGATTCTCGTCCTTTGTTCTTTTAATTAACAGCTGTTCATAAAAAACTGATGAATTAAAAAGAGTTAAGCTTATGCTTGGTGGTTATTTCTTTTGCGTTTGTAATATGAGTGAGAAATGCAAATTTAGAACTAAAACTAAAAAACGTCACATAAGTTTGCGGATTTCATAGGGTCAACTAGGTTTGTTTTAAATCTAACGTATTGTCATCACGACCATCTTGAATTGTTGGATGAACAAGAACTGAGTAGTTAGTTGAAAAAGCAGTGTTTTGTTGCGTTCGGAGAAGGAATTGTGTTGCACATATGGATCATTCATCATCCGGGACCTTAATTCCTGGTGCAGGATAAATGTAATTACATAAGTAATACGAACTCAAAAGAAGCCAAAAAAAATCTCTGGACTCTACATTTTGGCTTATTTCATTCCATTTGACCTTGATAATTAAGAAGGCGATTATTCAAGATTGCACGTCATCCAAAAATTTGTTGGTACTCTTTCTTGCCTTCCTGTAAAGTTTGTTATACTATTTTCTCAGCTTTTTGGTCTATTTTGCGTTCAATAACAATTGTAAAAGTAATTTCCTCGCTAAAGTGAAGCAATAAATCAAAATTCAAACCACATAAATGAAGACAAAGTGTTTGTTTATTTGGTGTTGATTTGATATTTCGCGATCGGCTTCGAAGGACTTTATTAGAATAACACTGGTTGTTGTCATGGAAACCAAGAAACTATTTTCAGTGACTGTCGATCTCGGTGTCGTAATTTTTGTGAACGCCCAAAACTTAATTACGTACAAAGATCTTCCTTTGGCATATTTATTCAAAAGGTTATCTCAAAAGAGCCAACTTAAGCCAGTGACGTTGGAATAAAAGCCTCTGCTTGTGTTCTTAATATCCCCCGTAGTAACAGAATTTGTTATTTAAGCCTTTAGCTTGCAATTGGTTGATAAGCGATTAAGGCACAGCCATTTAAGAGGACAGGAATCGCGTTGATAAATAAAAATCAACAAACGTCACTTTTAATTTGTGCGGCCCTTTATTAAGATGTATTTCTTGCAAAATGTGTTTATTTTAAGGGCTTATGTTTGCTTCAATTTATATTTTTGACCTTACAAGGCCACGATGCAGGAAATCTGTCGCCATATCGTTACTGTTCAGTAATATTGATCAAAAAGCCCATTCAAAGCCAAGACTACTTATAGTTCTCAAGCTACAAATGATTATAATAAACTTGACCAACTTTTTAGTTTTTAGCCATAAGGCATTACGTATCTGACTCCTATTCGTTATTAATAACATTCCTACATTTGTTAGCAGCTGAAGTGTTATCACTGCTTTTCCAAAGTCAGTTACAAGGTACGTCCATTAGCAGTGGGTTTTCAGTGGTTCCTTTGTCTATAAAAGCGAGGGATTCTCACCCGTCAGCGCAACGTCTTTTTAAAGGTTTAGTCCAACGAATGATCTTGGCATCGTTTTTCCCTAAGTACGAACACGCTATTAACAGAGCATTTTGACAGAGATTTTCGTGATTAATATGGCCAGTGTTTACACAGCAAAATTGCAATAGATCCGCCCTTTCTTTGTTAAGTATTTCTTTTCACCAAACTGTCAAACTGTTCCCTTAATCAAAGTACTTTTCATTTGCTTTGTTTGCGCAATTTACAATCCCCCAGTTTTGTTGTGTAGCTCTGTGTAAGCATCCTTACATTAACAGTAAACCTTTCTTTTATATCTAGAAGCTCTTAGCTTTTTAATCTGTGCCTGCTTACTTGCGTAAATCCGTCTAATCAGTTTAAGCAAGTTCCTTTGCTTCCTTTCGCCATCTGGGATGCTAATTGTTATTGATGGATTGTTCAATTGCTTTGCTTTACGTTTTGCTCATCAACAACAAACCATCATTAAATAAGACCGCGCACAAATCGTACGCATAGTTTAGAAGCTTCTACGTCAAATTATTGATAACCCTAAAACACTGTAGAGTCCAAAAGACAACACTCACAGAGCAAAAAACAACAGCAGCACTTGAAAATTAATGTGTTTATCATGCTTTAGCTTCCATATCAATGCCCAGGCATACCGACCTTAGTATTATGTTATCGATAGACTAATATGGAACGCCATATAGTACAATATCATTTGAAAGCACTGTATAACCTTTGCTGCTAGACCTAATGTCCTGTGACTAATGGAGCTTAATATCTTTAACAGAAGCCCTAGTCAAACGTTCAACTGGAATGGCTACCCTGCGACTGAGCGAAGCTTTCTTTTTGGCATGTTTTTTTTGGTTTTAGCATTAACGAAGTGGTTGGAGTCACCACGTCAGTCGCGCAGTTGGTTTGTTTACCTCCCCAAGCCACGCGAACGACTTCGCAAATGTTAAAAGTCATGCCAGAAAGAAACCTCTACTCACAGGGTAAGGAACGGCCAGCTCGCGTCGATGCTTAGTCATCCACAGGGAATCATAACGGGTAAGAGTCTTACGTTCATCGCTGATGACATTAATACGCTTTTCTATTATCCATCCCTAAACAAAGCTATCATCATGCCTTAATTTAAGGGACAGTTTAATCTATTTTTAGAAATAACTTGAAAATCTGCGAGGGTCAATATTTCATTGATGGCCGCATCTAAGCACTTTCACTCTCTTCTCGACTTTTCTGTCTCAGATGAAACTGGTGCTAACGTTTTTACCTTATTCGTTCATTAACATTAGGCTCCTAATCTCGCTTTATTAATTTGCAGTCATCGACAGTCTTGAAGTATTCTTTTAGGGCAAAGATATTTGAATTTAATTTTAGCATATTTTGATCCTAAAAGCGTAGCGATTAGTCGTATACTTAATAATAATAATAATAATAATAATAATAATAATAATAATAATAATAATAATAATAATAATAATAATTTTATTCATATAGCGCTAAAACCCAATAATTGTCCAAAGCGCTACCTAATTACAAAATAGAATATAAAAAATCTAAATTATAAAATATCTACAATATACAATATAATTCAAATATAGCCTAAGTTATCTACTATATAAATCAAAAACATGTCAAAACAAAAGGAATCTCATAACCAATATGCTAACTTAAATAAAAAAGTTTTAAGGGATTGCTTAAAAGTTGCCACTGAAGCACATTTCCTAATCTCTCGAGGTAAATCGTTCCACAATTTAGGTCCTGCAATAGAGAAAGCTCTGTCTCCATATGTTTTCAATCTGCTTCTTGGAACCACTAAATATTCTTTACATGAAGAACGCAATGACCTAGAGTATGTTTTAAAATTCAAAAGGTCAGAAGTGTAAGAAGGTGTAAGGCCATGAAGGGCCTTGTATACCAATAAAAGGACTTTAAAAGTTATTCTAAACTCAACTGGTAACCAATGAAGATTAATTAAAATAGGAGTTATATGAACATGCTTCGGTGTCAGTGTGACAACACGAGCTGCAGCATTCTGAACTGCCTGTAGTCTAGCTAACAGATACTTAGGAAGGCCATGTAATAAGGAATTACAGTGATCAAGTTTCGAACTAATAAATGCATGGACTAAGATTTTACATGTATCTTGGCTTAAGTACTTGCGGATTTTAGCAATATTTCTCAAATGATAGAATGATGATTTACAATGCCCTTGTTATACTTCCAGTATAACAAGGGCATCCAACATCAATATTCGGAAAATATCTGTCCGGAAGACGATTTGAGATCCAGAATTTTCGGAACATTTTTTGTAAAATTTCTTGCTTGCCTACCTCTCCTAGGATTTTCGAATATCTAAAATTGGGTATAATTGCCCATTTTTAACGGATTTTTACACTAAAAAGCTCACCTAGAATTTTTCGAGAGCCTTTTTTCTGGCTGAAATTTTCGGAAAGGTAAGTTTTGATCCCTATAATTTTCGGATCTCTAGACTTTCAGCTAGGAAATCCGAACAGATTAAACATTTTTAGGGGATAAAAGTATGCCTATATCTACCGTTTAAGAGCCATTATCTGTGAAAATCGAGAATCGCACGACACTCGTCAAAAAATCGAATTTTTTTTTATTCTGCCAAAACATCCCTTTTAGTGACCTAATTTAAGGAAAAATAGTTTTGGGTTCAAACGATTCATTTTAAAGGAGAAATTAGGAAAAGTTTGCAAAATCGATTTTATGCTCGTTTTTCGCACAAAACACGGCAGGATGCAATGGCAACTTCGAGAGAAGGGTGAACGCGTAAGAAACATTCCCTGACATTGAAACTTCACCGAATTATTATTTTGTTCTTACTCTTGAAAATCCTAAAAGAAAATTTGATAAACAATGCTTTACATTTTTATAATCGACAAGTGTAAAGAGATCATATTAGTGACGTTAGACGTGCTAGAAAATGAAGGCCAACTTTGACTATTAAAAAAGGCCTCTGGTATATGCCGCTTGATCATCAAATCAATGTAAAATGGAACCTTGGCTTTTATACTAACTTACTGGAAAGTTTTAGCTCTGGAAATCAAATATCATCCTGACACCACAGCAAGCGGTGAGAGCAATTGAATTGGGAAATTTATGCAAATTAGACGGCTTGCGGACGGTTGTCAAACTAAAAAG